>JANBXA010000491.1:31575000-31792500 GCA_030556225.1 Cricetiscus sungorus | reverse complement strand
CAGGAAGCCTGCCGCGCGGCTCCCCGATAAGACGACCACGTGGAAATACTTAGATAAGTAGAAATGGGTTAATAATTAAGGCAGAGCTAGCCCATTAACAATAATGGTAACTGGCCAACAGGATTGTATCAAATACAGAGTCTCTGAGTGTTATTTGGGGCTGGCGCGGCTATGGGCCCGGGCTGGCGGGCTGGCGGGCTGGCGGAAACATACACGCTACAGGAAGGAAGGACAGGGGGAAAGAATGAAAGATGAAAACAACTAAAAGGCTGTGCTGGATGCTGTGAGACTGGCCTGAGGGCTCGGGCACTGGTTTGGTTACTTAGTTCATGTCTTCCAGAGAAAATACAAAGAGGAAAGAATCCTCTTGTTGGTTGGATGTGGAGATGCAGTGGCTCTGAGTCTCAGGCTGCACAGGTCTCACAGGCAGGGTCAGTGAGGTGGTGTACACAGCCCCCAGCACTGAGCACTGGCAAAGCAAGACCTCAGTTGGTTCTGTTTCTCCTCTTCCTCCTCCCGTCTCTCCAGGCTCCCCTGCCTCAGAGCCTTTGCTGCAGACTCTTGTTGGTACCCAACTGTCTCTGCCTTTCCTGCCTACCATTCACCTACTGAGTGCTGAACATGAATCCTCAAGCCTTAGTGAACATCCCTGATCTTCAGACATCAGGGGGCCCGGTGCTTCGCCATTCTGTGTCTACATGATGCTTTCTCTCCCTGTAACTCCAGCTACAAAGCCAGTGCCTGAAGGGGCAGTGCTGATTTCAATTACCGCTGCATCCCAGGGCCCATGCCAGGAGTCATCAAGGCACAGTCAGAGAGCACAGAGCTCTTGTTTATGAAGTTGCCATGATTAGATTCTGTGTAGAAGCAACGTTGAATCTTGCGCCTTCCCAAGATCAGGCTGTGTCCTGCTGCACAGCATTCTGGGTAAGACCTCCACAGATGATGCTTCTTGGCAGGACATCTCTGCCCTGTGCTGATCTGTAAGAAAGTAGAGAAAAGGCTGGTCCTGAGGCTGTCCTAAGGGGGACAGCTCTCTGTCCTAGAGTGTTGCTGAAGTCTTCCTGGAGTTTGAAATTGATTATAATGCAGCCAGAATCCATTGAGATGAATGGGCAGTTTCATGATCTGATTGACATTTCAAAAAATGAGGCTCATGATTAGGAATCTGTTGAGTGCAAATGCTTGTGGGCCAGGATGGTGGTGAGGAGCATATTACAGGCAGTGTGCTGATTGACAGGGACAGCAGGTGGGAGCAGGAGAGGCGGCTGGTGTTCTGAGTGCACGTGTTGTATTGTTTGGATCAGTGATCAGACACACTTAGCCTCCACATTTGGAGATTGTTTCAAAGGGAGAAACTGAAGATTGAACACTGGGAGTTTACACATTAGAGAGGCCTACCAGGCAGACCTGTGTGAGAGAAGAGAAAGAATTGGCCTAAAGATAGGTGGGGGAGACTCCCCCTTAGTGTGCTCCACTGTCTGAGACGCAGAGGTGACAGGCAGTGGCAGTTTTTTCATCAGTGAGCTACTTAGTAAGAAGGGTTCCTGTGGACCAGCAGCTCCTTGAATCCTGGAAATTATCTGGCAATTAGGTTCCCCATCGCTTTTTAACTTTTAACATAAACTTTATAACTCGCTGCAGTCTTTCCTTGTATGTCTGTGCCACATGAATGCAGTTACCGTGGAGGCCCGAGATGGGGTCAGGTCCTCGAGCTGGAGGTGCAGGAGGTTGGGAGCCACGCAGTGTGGGAACTGAACTTGGGTCCTCTGAAAGAGCAGTGAACTCTTGTCACACTCACCACTTTATTGCTATGAAGAGACACCAAGGCGACTCTTTAAAAGAATTTATTGGGGGCTTGCTCACAGTTCCAGAGGCTTAGTCCTTTACCCTCATGGTAAGGAGCATGGAGTAGGCAGGGGGTGCTGGAGAAGGGGGGGGGAGACCCATACTGAGTCAGGTGTGAGCTTCTGAAATCTCCAAGCCCACCTGCAGTGACACAAGGCCTCCTAATGTTTGCCTTTGATGTTGGGGAGCTCCATTGTTGAGTGCGTGCGTGTGGAAACTGTTACTTCCTCTGCTGGACCGAATCTCCCATCATTGTGTAATGGTCATATTTATTTGTACTGCTTTTGTTTTAACACATACTCTACCTATGAGGTTACACTCTCTTTTAGATTACATTTTCATGGGATGTATTCCATTCTTTTACTTTCAGTTTACACGTACCCAAACAGTTGAACTTAGTTCTTTGTTGTTGTTGTTGTTGTTGTTTAAGATCATTTAGTTTGATAGAGATTTGGGGTTCTGCTCACATTTAGTCACAGTCTTTTAATTGGGGGTTTAATGCATTTACATTCAGGGTTACTATTGATAGGTAGGGTCTGAGTCTAACTATTTTGCCACTGATTTTCTAGTTTTATTTTATTTCCTTCTTCTCTTACAATCATGGTAGTATGTTCTGGGTCCTTGCTTACTGGGTCCTTGATGGGGGGGGCTCCCCCACAAAACTTGAAAGAAACAAGCTTTGATTATAATTAGTGTTTCAACACTAGTCCCCTGATTTCCTTAGCACTTGGGTGCAGGAATAGCTGTTTACTGGTGTGCCAGTAGCAGACTGTGGTGATATGTCATCATTTATTAAAGCGTGCCTGAGGATTCCGAAAGCAGTCTCAAGCTATAGAGATCGGCAATGGTGGTACACACCTTTAACTGGGACTCAAGATAAAGAGGTAGACAGATCTCTGTTAGTTCAAGAGCACACTGAGATACATGAAATGTATCCAGTTTTAAAGGCAAACAGCTCACACACAAAGATGATCTCAGCACTTGGGATCACACGCCTTTAACCCCAGGACTCATGGGAGTTTATTTAAGAAAGGAACAGAGTCTCAGAGCTGGCATTCATTCTCCAGCCATATTGAGGATAGGAAGCCACAGAGTCTCCGGATTCTCCAGTCATGATGAGCAGAGCATAGTAGTCTGGGATTTCAGTCTGAGGTTAGGTGGAGCCAGAAGCGCCTTTCAGTCTGAGGTAGAGGTCAGAGCTAGTGGCTGGCTGCTTTGCTTCTCTGACCTTCAGCTTGAAGCTTGAACCCCTGGGCCTTTTATCTATCATCCTACAGGAGACTATCACCGGGGATCTTAGCTGCCATCTTGCTGAGAACATTTTTTTTAAACATTATGCAACAAGCTTTCCTTATCTTCCTTCATTGGGCGGGGAGCTTTCAGTGTTGTATAGCAGCAAAAGCACAGCACCAACATTTGCACGAGGAGCAGAAATGCAGTCAGTCCAATTTCAAGAGTCCCCATAGTCTGTCAGTGTCAACTCTGTTTAAAGTCCAGTCTCTTTGGTGACTCATGGCAGTCTCTTAACTGTAACCCGGAATAAAAGCACATCAAAAAGCAGAGCACATGGCACAGGATAAATGTTACCATTCCAAAAGGGAGGGAAGGGAGCATGTTGAGGAAATACTAGATCAAAGCAAGTCCAAAAACCAGCCGGGCAAACTCCAAACGCTGCATCTCCATGTCTGATGTGAAAACGCTCCTCAGATCTCCAACTCCTTTCAGCTTTGTTGACAGCAACACACTTCCTTCTCTTGGGCTGTTCCAGTCCCTGTTAGCAGCTGTCCTCAGCAGGTGTCCCTCAGCTCTACCATCTCCAACATCTTGGGGTCTCCAAGGCTCCGCCTTCGCAGCTTCACACCGTGGCCTTCTGGGGCCTCCATTCAGGAACACCCCTGACACGCGCCTGGCCTCGGTGCCTTTCCTTAGTCTCGGAGTGAGAGTCCATAACCCTTTCTTGTCTCCTTAACTCTAAACTCAAAACCCTGTGGCCAAAGCTGCCAAGTTCTGCTTGCTGGGGCTGGAACATGGCCCCCTTGTTAAATACATCTTCCTTGGTTTTCTTTTTTCAGTGGTTTGCTTCAGTGCCTAAGCTTGGCTGTCCTTGAACTAACTCTGTAAACCAGACTGGCCTTAAACTCTGAGATCTGCCTGCCTCTGGAGTGCTGGGGTTAAAGATGTGAGCCACCACACTGGACTCTAAGCTTTCTTGCATTCCTTTTCACAAGTTGGAAGCTTGGCTGGGCGGGGTCTTCTCCTGAGGTCACTATTCTTTTCCGTTTGGCCTTAGGTTTTTCTTTAAACTTTTTATCTTCATTCTGTATTTTCCTGCTCAGCTTGCTCCTTTTCATTGTAGATCTGCATCAGACTGGCCACTAATAACCCTACCTCACAGCCAGTATCGGGCTGTTTGGAAATTGCCTCAGCTAAGGCTATTAATCCAGAACTCTTCACTCTACCTCAGGCAGATTTTTAGACAGGGCAGAAGGCAGCCACATAATTCCCCAAAATACCACAAGAGCAGTGTCTAGGCCCCACACTAATATTCTTCTCTAAAACGTCTTGAGCCAGGCCCCCACGGTTCAAATCATCTTCAGCGCCGCCGCCTTCCATGACCGCTTTTCTAATCCAGAGTCCACATTCTGTAACAAGAGCAGGTCTGGCCTATCACAGCAATACCCCAGTTCCTAGTGCCATCTCTGTCTTAGTTAGGGTTACTGTTACTTGAAGAGACACCGTGACAGTGCAGTCCTTGTAAAGAAAACGTTTAATCGGAGCCGGTATACAGTTCAGAAGGTTGGTCCATTAATCGTTATGGCAGCACACAGGCAGACTTCTACATCTGGATCCACAGGCAGCAGGAAGAGACAGTGAGCCTCTGAGCCTGACTTGAGCTTCTGAAACCTCAAAGCCCACCTCCCAGTGACACACTTCTCCGAGCCTGACTTGAGCTTCTGAAACCTCAAAGCCCACCTCCCAGTGACACACTTCTCCAAGATCTCACCTCCTGGTGGTGCCTCCTAATGGACTGGGGCGGGGGAGTATGTGTCAAGGATCCAGCCCAGATACTCTGCCCCTGACTTTGTGCCCAGCCATCCTGTTTTTAAAATAACTTATTACTTAGTCCAGCAGTTAGCTGAAAAGCCCTGAAGGCAGGGAGAGAAAGTGCAGGAGGCCTAGAGGCTTTTGCTGGTCTTGTTAGAGGTCACTAAAACTTGAAAGTTCAGGTAGTTGAAGTTGCTCGTGAGTGTTCTGTTAGTTCCTTTCAGTTGCTGTGATGCAACATCCTGTTAAATTCAGCTAAAGGGAGGAAGGGTTTATTTTGGCCAGCAGTTCCGGTGGGAGGGGGCATGCGCAGCTACAGAAGCTCGAAACTAGCCTAGCAGTCAGGAAACAAATTGGTCATATTTTATCTGCACACAGGAAGCAGAAAGAGAGAACAGGAAGTAGGACCAGGCTGTAAACCCTCAGAGCCTAACCTAGTGACAGACTTCCTTCAGCAAGGCTCTGTCTCCAAAAGTTCCAGTACAAAGGCCTGTGAGGACATTTCTCACTCAGGGTGCCACAACTGTAGGCCTTGGAAACCTGAGAAATGAGCATCAGTATTCATGAGAATGGAGAGTAAAGCATTCTGACCCTGCGATTTTGTAGAGCTCAGGAAGCAGATCATCTGAATGGCTGTAAGCAGCAGATAGCATTTCAAGGATTGATAAGTTCCCTTTGGTTCTTGTAGTTCTTAACCAGATACTGTTATTTACTGATATTCCCCACCACACCCTCCTGGTGAGGATGGAGGCCCAGCCTCACTCTGCTAACCCAGGCGTCCACCGTAGAGTAGCACTTTTATTCATATTGTTAGGAGCAGGGAAGTTCATGGCTTTGCCTCAGTTTCTGTCCCGTGCTGCCTCATGGGTTCACAGGGATTAGAGTTAAGGCAGGCAGGATGCTTGGAGGAGCCTGCATTAGCTGGCACTCTGTGCCTGTTCCAGCATTGTTAGAACTGAGTACAGTGTTCAGGGGTGGAGAAGCCAGGTCTGCTTAGGATACTATTGTCACTTAGACCCCTAAAGCTCGTGCGCACTACTCAGCAAATGTTCTTTCTGTATCGTATGTATCCCAAATGACGTAGGACAATGTGCCAGGAGCCGGGAGGCACGGGGTACCGGGAGGCACGAGACTTAACTGGCCTAGGATAACACCTGCTGGGATGTCTCAGCTGAGTTGGAAGGTTGTAAGAACAAAAGGCCATAACAAATATAAAGAGATGAGCGCCCAGAAGAGGAAGAGATAACTTTCAGGAAAGAAAATCTTGGAGCTGGAAAGATGGCTCAGCGCTTAAGAGCGCTTGTTTTTGCCAAGGCCCCAGGTTCGATTCCCAGCACCTCCTACGTGGTGGCTCACAGCTGCTTGTCCAGCACCTTCTCTGGCCACTGTGGACACCGTGGGTGCACATGGTGCACCTGTGTGTCCAAGCAAACACATTCACATAAGGTAAACGCATCTTTAAAATTAAAAGACAAAAACAGAAGAGAATCCTAGAGGACATGGTCCTTGAAGCCTTTTCACAGGGTTGGAGGGAAGCGGCACGGGTCTTTGGGGGGTAAGAGCCAGGGTGAGGGGAAGCAAGCAGGCTGTTCTCCCAGATCCAAGCTGATCTCCCGTGCTCCCAGTGCTGTGAGAAGTGCTGACTGTGGCAAACCATGCTACCAGCCATGGCCCAAGTCTTCCTCCTGTGCCCCTCATTCAGTGTGTTAAGCACAGAGCTAAGGAAGATGGAAGAGTGTGCCAGGACTGAGACTCAGTATGGTTTCATTATTCATCTGTTTATGTTACATGCTGACCACAACACCCCTCCCCTCCCCTGCCAGTCCTCTCCCCCACCCAACAACCCCTTCTCCTGCTCCATCCAGGAAAGGACAGGGCTCCTATGAGTGTCAGTAAAACACGGCATATCAAGTTGCAGTGAGCACTTCCCCGTGCATTGAGACTGGGCACAGTGACCCCGTATGAGGAGTAGGATCCCAAAAGCCAGGAAGAGTCAGGGACAGTCCCTGCTGCTGTTGGGAGTTGCATAAGAGGACCAGGCGACACAACTGTCACGAATCTGCAGAGGGCCTAGGTCAGTCCCATGCAGATTCCCCGACCGTCAGTCCAGTGTCTGTGAGGCCCCGTGAGCTCAGGTTAGTTGATTGTGTGAGCCTTCCCGTGGTGTCCTTGACCCCTCAAGCCCCAGTACTCCTTTCTCCTCCCCATGTTTGGCTGTGGGTCTGTGCCTCTGCCTCCATCAGTTGCTGGATGACACCTCTCTGATGACAATTGGGTCAGGCACCAGTCTGGTTACAGGAGTCGGCCAGTTCTACTATTGCTAGGAGTCTTAAGCTGGAGTCTTCCCTGTAGACTCCTGGGAGATTTCCCTACACCAGGCTTGCACCAGGCTTGCAACCGGCCCCAAAATGCCTCCCCAAACAGTCCCCCTCAGCACTCCCTTCCATGCCACCCCAATCTGCTCGCCCATGTTGCCATCCCCATCTGCTCTCAGTCCACTCATGAAATCTCTTCTATTTCCCCTTCCCAGGAGATCCGAGTGATCCCTCATGAACTCTCCTTGTTACCTAGTCTCGCAGGGTCTGTGGATTAAAGCATAGTTATCCTTTATTTTACAGCTAATACCCACTTAGGTGAATACAGACCATGCCTGTCTATCGGTCTGGGTTACCTCACTCGGGATGATTTTTTTCTAGTCCCATCCATTTGAGGCTCAGTCTGTTTCTAATGTGCCTGGCCTTGGAGACTCACGTGGCTGAATGATCCCTAAGGACTCTATGTCCTGCCATTCTTGACCATGAGAACTGATACAAAGCAGGTACATTCTTGGCTTCCTCGTCTACATTTTTACAAAGATGGCTGTTGTCAGTGTTTCTCAGCACTGAGATGAACATGGCCTTTCCTTGAAGAGTATCTTTCTGAGAAAGCTGCCTGGTGAGCATGGGGCTGGATGATGAGGAGAGCCTCGCTCTCACTCCTATCTTGAAGCTACTTCAAGCTTTGCTTTCCCCCTTTACCCGGTCAGGAAACTAGTACCGTCTCCATAGATCAAGCTCGACCTCTCAAAGGAATCCAGTCTTTTGTATCCTGTTCACCCATGTTCACTTCCAATCTGTAGGATATCAGTAACAATCCTTCTCCAGGGTGACTGTAGATGAACTCTGCATGTAAAGGTTTTCTAAGCAGTTATCTCCTTAGATGTGTTCTCACAGTCACAGCTCACGAGGTGGCTCCAGCCTCAGGCTTCCAGATCCTTAGGGCTCTTTGTTCCCACATTCTAGAAGCTTCAGGTAGGTTAGTTAGCTTTGTCTCTGTTCACTGACAGACTGTCATCTGTCTTGCATCAGCATTATGCCTCCCTCTAATTGCCCACTCCACCCTGTTTGCCTCTTAATCAGTAGTCAGCCAGGAACTTGTTCACAGTGTGTCTAAAATTAATTTTGTTCTCTTCTTTTACAAGAGTTGAGAGTTGTTTTAGGAATACACAACCCCAGGAACAGACCTGTCCAGGGTGGGATAAAGAAAACACAGATGACACAGAAAGCTGGGGTTGGAGGTCTGCGTCTCGTCTGGAGAAAGTGCAGCTCTGAAAGCTCAGTTTATTACAGAGTGGAATACAGAGATGGGCCACTGCATAGCGCTGGACAAGCAGGCAGGGTTAGCTGATCTCAGTAGCTGTCGTCTCCCAGAGTGCCGGGCGGTATCTTCAGGCCATAAGTATGAGGGAGATGGAGAAAGCTGTGGTGGACATTTTCTGCCCGCTGTCAGCATTTGGGCCCAAGGAAGGCTTTGCCATCTTTCTGAGACTGAGGCTGCGGTCATTGGCACAGCTGAGCTTATGTCAACACACACTGACTCAGGACTGCACTTACTCAGGGCTCCATCTGCACCCTGCAGGGTGTGACGTTTAAAATCCCCACAGGTCTCTGGACAACTGTGGCCATTAGCGCGCATGCTAATTCAGCCTTTGAGTTGATGATTTAGTGTCTGAAGCAAAAGCTTGAAAGGGTCCTGGCCTCCTACCACTCCTTCCAGTAACTCCTAGCAGTCGTGAGTGAGGGAGACATGCCCGCATCGTTCACTCCTGTGAGTAACAGGGAGACACGCCCACGTTGTTGGATTTGTCTCTTGCACCAGCTGCAGGTTCATAGCTCCGAGCTTAGTGGAGTTTAAAATATTCCTACACATAATACATAAGTGTTCATGTATGTCAGGAGTTAGGCAGTAACTCGATGTGGCCTATTTTATATTGCATTCTCTTCTGATGTGAACAAATAGGGCATGGCCCTCGGGTGACTGATGGGAGCAGCTATGGGCAAGGGGTCTCAGTTCTTCCCCACAAGGCTGTCCGTAGTGGTAACTTCTCCAGCAGCCCTCTCCTGAAGAGAGCTGTGGAAGAGTGTCTCAGGTCAGGAGGCATCACCTGCACCAGATTCTCTTTCTCAGAAGACAATCTCCAGACAAGGGATATAAGTCACACCCCAGCTTTTGGAAGGGAACATAGCAGAGACTCTGTAGACATGTTATAGGGACATATCACACACAGTGCATGCGTGTAGGTCAAAGAACACACTGAAGGACACAGTTCTCATTGTACAATGTGAGTTTCAGGGATGGGGGCCAGGTCAGCAGCCTTGGCAGCAAGCGCTGTGCCCACTGAGCCATGCTGCTGGCTCTGGAAACAGGATTTTAAGATGCCCTATCGTGTACTATTTGGTTGTGCACCATGGTGTAGATTCAGATCTCCGTAGCCATACCCCATTGGTGCATATTTTATTCTCCTAAGCACTCTTCCAGTGATCTTACATGTACATCATTAGCAGCTTGAGCTAGGATTTAGCTAGATTCCTAGATGTGGGATTTGGGAGTCAGTAGTTGTTAGATTCTGAGAACCTTAAGGACCAGATTTCATTTAAAAAAAAAAAAATCCCAAATTTGTTCAAACCTGTGTGACAGTGCAGCTCTTAGAAAAAAAGATTTAAATATTTTAAGGAAGCCAATTATGCTGAATGCAAAGAGATGTTGGAAAACATATGGAGTCATTACATAAAAGCTAAACCACGGACAGTAGCCGTGTATGGTGTAGAAACCCTGCCAAGTGAAATCTAGTGCAAAGAAGCCCCCAGTTTATGCCTGCCCTGAGGGGGAAGCAGGTAAGGGGACACTTGCGCCTAGAGGACGTCTTTATTTACTGACAGGCTGCCTTAGGGCTGCAGCTGCTGTGATTAAACTCCATGAACAAAGTAAGTTGGGGAGGAAAGGGTATATGTGGCTTACACATCGTAGTCCATCACTGAAGGAAGTAAGGAGAGGAACTCAAGCAGGACAGGGACCTGGACACAGGAGTTGATGCAGGGACCTGGAGGGAGCTGCTTGCTGGCTTGTTTCTCATAGCTTGCTTGGCCTGCTTTCTTATAGAACCCAGAACCACCAGCCTGGGGATGGCACTCCCCACCTGGGCTGGGCCCTCCCCCGTCAATCACTGATTAAGGAAATGCCCTTTAGGCTTGCCTACAGCCCATCCTAGGAAAGTGTTTTCATAGGTTCCCTCCTCTCAGATGACTCTAGCTAGTGTCAAGTTGACATAAAACTGTCTGGAACACAGACTGATAAGAACACTGTGCTTTGACACCGAGCTTTTATACTTCTGGTGTTTGTGACAGGTACCCATGTGTGTTTACTGATGCTGCCTATAGTGCCTTGAAGACTGTCAAGGGGGAATCAGTGTCTGAGTGAGCACTTCTCGAGGGCTCTCAGGTGGGCTCCCTGTGCTGAACGGCACCGCTGTGGTTTGGGCCCTAGGCTTGCAGGAGTGAGCCCTGCTAGCCCTCCTCCGGGTCTGTGACAGGAGTGAGCCCTGCTAGCCCTCCTCCAGGTCTATGACACATCACACAAATTTGAAAACATGAAGACCACACTGCATGGCGTCTGCCTCACATAGGCTGCTGCTGTCTGAAATCCATTCAGCGTGTGTGTATTTCAGTGTCTCGAGGTTTCATTTTTTCTTTGTCTTTCAGGGAAAATATCGGGCATGAAGTATTAAAGTTTCTAGTGCCA
Organism: Cricetiscus sungorus; assembly: GCA_030556225.1. Taxonomy (NCBI): domain Eukaryota; kingdom Metazoa; phylum Chordata; class Mammalia; order Rodentia; family Cricetidae; genus Cricetiscus; species Cricetiscus sungorus. Next base: position 31,781,550 of record JANBXA010000491.1, on the reverse strand, counting down.
GAGTCGGCCCAGGTGGCTTATGCCTATAACTTAGCCTTCACAAGGCTGAGGCAGGAGGATTGCCAAGAGTCTGAGGCTACCCTTTACATAGTGCTTGAGGTCAGCCCAGGCTACAGAGTGAGGCTCTTGCATCAAAACTGCATCAAAACTGGGCATGGGACCATGCCTGTAATCAGGTACTCGGGAGACTGGAGCAAGAGGATTCTAAATTCAAGGCCAGTCTGAGTTACACAGCAAGTTCCAGGCCAACCTTGGCAAGACCCTGTTTCAAAAAACCAAAACAAAAAAGAAAGGAAGGAAGGAAGAAGAAAAGAAAATGAGAGGGAAGGAAGGAAAAACGAAAGAGAAATGTCTACAGTGAAAGGAAGGAAGAAGGGAAGAAAAAAAAGAGAAGGAAGAAGGAAAGGAAGAAAGGAAGGAAGGAAGACGAAAGAGAAATGTCTACAGTGAAAGGAAGGAAGAAGGGAAAAAAAGAGAAGGAAGAAGGAAGGAAGGAAGACGAAAGAGAAATGTCTACAGTGAAAGGAAGGAAGAAGGGAAGAAAAAAAGAGAAGGAAGAAGGAAGGAAGGAAGGAAGGAAGGAAGGAAGGAAGGAAGGAAGGAAGACGAAAGAGAAATGTCTACAGTGAAAGGAAGGAAGAAGGGAAGAAAAAAAGAGTAGGAAGAAGGAAGGAAGGAAGGAAGACGAAAGAGAAATGTCTACAGTGAAGCTGTCTGCCGGGATGCCCCAGTGTGCAGTTGTTGCCCCCAGGAGCAGCTTTGCTGACATTTGAGCAGACGCTATTTTGCTGACCGACTCTCTCTTTGTTGTGGTGCTCTGAGCTCGTTGATGGCCACATTCTTTTGTGGCAGCCACATATTGCACATGCCTATTCTGCGCTTAGGCCGTAATCTGCTGTGACCGAGTGGCAGCACCATCTGCATAGCCTATGAAATTGCTAGGACAGTGGGAATAGTGTTGTCTCAGGCACAATGTCTCCCTCATCTTAGCCCTGCAGAGGCGTGGGTATGAGAAAGGTCACTGGCAGTGCCTGTGAGGACTCCCTGATGGAGACAGCCTGTAGTGTTTATTATCTGCAGATTCAGGGAGCATCAGTGTCCTCGGTGATACCTGAAGTAATTGAGCATGTTCGTGTTGTAATGTTTTAGCTTATGTGAACTGGTCTTTTCCTGCATGTATGTTTGTATGAGGGTATCGGGCCCCCTGGAATTGGACTTACAGTTGTGAGTGCTGGGAATTGAACCTTGGTTCTCTGGAAGAGCAGCCAGTGCTTTTAACCACTGAGCCATCTCTCCAGCTCCTTAACCTAAAGTCTATTCACAGGATTCACTCTAGCCAGGAGCATGCTAAAGGTTAGCACTGGACAATGGTATACCTCCTCGCCCGTTCCAGCCAAGGCGTTGTCTCTTTGGCACTGCTGTCCCTTGTGACTAACTTCATGCGTGGCTTCCACTTGTGATACTCTGTATGCCTTTGCTTTACCTGTAAGTGGGCTAACATCTGCCTCAGAACTTACAAAAGTTACAGATGTTTATAAAGTATGTGGAACGGTCTTTGACACAGAATGTGAGCACAGAGGTGCTCACTAGGGAATACGAGGCCAGAGCAGGAAGTACAGAGGACATGGACTCAGCTTTGCCAGCCCGTGCCAGGCCACAGCTCAGTAAACGAGACTGGCCTTTCAGTTATATTACTGCACATACCACTGTAGGAGGGACAGAACACACTGGCAGTGACACTTTGCTTGTGGTCAAATGAAGGAGCCTGAGGGCACATGGCAGTTCCAAGTGCCGCTTCTCAGGGCCCAGAGCCACTGGTACAGGGCGGGTCTTGGGTCATATTTATATATAGTATGCATATTTGTACCATTATCTATATAAGAATCCTTCCCGTTGCCTTCTAGTATGTTTCCTAATTTTCTACAGAAAGAATTTGGATTCAGCTTGTAAAATGGAAAGTAAAACCTACTTAAAATGTACTTCAGTGCTAGAATGCCAATACCTAAAAAGGAGAAACTGTTAACTTTCTGTCTGATCTAGAAAAGCCATTACCAGCATGGTAGAAAATTTTTTTAGTTATGTAGTTTCTGTCTCTCCCCCCGCCCCCTGTGTGTGTGTGTGTGTGTGTGTGTGTGTGTTGGGTCCTTGCACCCTCAAACCCCAAGAAACATTCATTTCTAAAGTGATAATAATAGAAATAAAATTAGAACTTTAAAAACTGAAAACCAGGCATTTGATTAAGCGGGAGCTAGAGATAGATGCCCAAGGAGTGAAAGCCTGGTCCCTAGCCTGGCTTGTAACTGTATTGTTCCAGTCTAATCCACCATGAGCCCTTGCAGGAAGGCCCTTCTGTGGCAGCGGGACCTCCAAGCATCATGTATAATGAGGAGGTGGCTGAGGATTGGTCTGCTGGGCAACTTGGGTGTGTCGAGGTCTGGTGTGGTGGCACACATCTTTAATCCCAGCACTAGGGAGGCAGAGGCACGTGGGCAGATCTCTTGAGTTCACAGCCAGCCTGGGCTACAGAGGCAGTTCTGGGACAGCCTGGGCTACACAGAGAAGGATGCTGAGAGAGGTCTGGAGGACTTAGGTTAATAAGGCCAATCTCGCTCCCTTCTCACTGACTTGGACCTTCTGTAGCCAGCTAGACTTTCTAACTGTGGGTGCAGGATGTGGTTGTGCAGTGGAATGGGCAGGCGCTTGATGAAGGGACCTGGCTAAATGGGTCTTGTGGGCAGCCTCACCGCCCTGAGCAGCCAGGCCACTAATGTGCATTTCCTGTGCGGTGTGGGAGTGAGCTGCTCTCCTGCAGACTAAATGTCACCAGACTAGACAGCAAGCCAAGTTTGTCCTGGGGTCTTTACAACCTGTTTATACTAACCCATTAGTATAGTCAATAAGACATTTGATGTTCAGGAAATAGACACTCCCTTATGATGGTGGGCCTCTTAAAAGGCCCAGTTTTACCATTTTTGGTGTGGGTTTTTTGTTTTGGTTTTTGGTTTGTTTTTGTTTGTTTGTTTTGTGTGTTGTGATTTTTGGATTTTCTTTAAAATCATATTTTCAGTTCTGTGTTCTGTCAGATAATTTGAATGTAGAAGAATTTCTAAAACGAGTCTGTGAACTCAGAGTAAGGCCTTTGGCTTTTAAGGGGTATCTCTGGGCTTGCGGATGTTTCTTGGCAGGGTAAAAGTAGGCTGCACCCTGAAAAGTGAGTCTCAGGAATTTCATTTTCTTTTAATTCCAGGAACTCAACATTTTAATTTTATTCAAGTTTTCAAGCTACAAACCATACTTAATCAGCTTCCTCAGAATATCACAGGTACCAGAAGCTTCTGGCAGTGTTGGAAACAGCACCATGTTCTTAACAACTGTCATGGATACAAAGCTACTACTACACATCAGAGTAATTGAGTTTTTAAAAATTGGATGCAAGTGTTAGGTGTGCATTTGATGCCCTGAGGAAAACAAGTTGTACTTCCTCAGTCTTTTGGGACTTGGTTACTGGTAAGAACCTGAGGTGGCTGGAGCTATCCAGGGTTAGGGTCAGCCGGGGCGGCAGCTTCAAAGAGCAGCACTGGCCCTGTCAGACAATGGCTTCTGTGGCTGAAGCTTGCCATAGCTGTGAAGAGCTACCTTTGGAAATGGGAGACAGGCTCCATGGAGGGAACTTGGCAGCGCCGTCTGTCATAGGCTTGGTGAGCTATCCTTGCCTCAGCTAATGCTCTCAGCCGTGGCTCTGCACTTCACAGGCACAGGATGGCAGCTCTGAGTTCTGCTCCCTGTGGCCGGAACTAACTGGAATAGAGGAGTGAAATCTGATCAAACCAGTGGAGGCCCCCAAACGCAAGCATGTGCACATGCCAGTCTACCCTTTGCTGTCCACACTGCAGCTGCTGGAAGGCAGATGGGGCTGTTACGGGAGTGCTCCCTTCCCTTTTTCCTGTGATGATTGATGTTCAGTGACCTCACATTTGAACTAAATTCATCTCCCTGTGACTGTAGAGATCTCTCCAAGCAGGGAGCCGAGCATAGCCACTGCTAACATCTACATAGCCCTGAAGCCAAGGCATAGCTTGCAAGGACTGCCGAAAGCAGCCCCGAGTAAAGGGAGAGCATGTGAGCACACCCAGAGGAAACTTCCCTGGGCCTCCGGTGGTCTGCCGGCCCCAGTCAAGAACTGCTTGGCTGTTGTAAGTGTAAGCAGTTTTAGGGTAAAAGTGCCATCTCTGGGAGTCGCAAAGGACAAGGGTCGGCCACCCATCCTAACCTAATGTATAAAGTAGTGTTGGGGCGAGGGGTTTGCTTACTGCACTGCACTAGGGGGAGCAGACAGATGTGGCGACCCCAGCCTTGTCTTTAGAGTTCGTGGGTTACTACCAAAGGACCTGCGGTGGGGGAGATGGGAAGAGATTTGTGTAATGAAGCAAATCTTTGGTCAAGGTTGCTCAAAGAAGTAGTTCCTACTGTCATCCCCTGAGAGAATCTGGTTCTCATGAGTTTGGTCAAGGTTGCTCAAAGAAGTAGTTCCTACTGTCATCCCCTGAGAGAATCTGGTTCTCATGAGGTGACCGTGTCTGCCTTGCCTGGAAAGGTAATAACCTCTGTTTGGGCACAGTCTGCCTGCTAGGTCCAGGGTTGCTTGTGAGTAGTTTTAGTCCCTTGTCGCAGAGTTTACCGATGAATCCTGTTCCTAGAATCTGAGGTGATCGTGGGGGAGAGTAGCAGTGAGGAAAGGTAGGTTCAAGAGGTCAATGCCAAGACTGGGATTGACTCTGTGGAGAGGTTGGGCCGTGGCTGGAGTCCTCCCCCGGAAGCACCCTTGCCATGTCTGCCTTCGTGCTTATGTGGCAGTCTTCCTTTGGCAGAAGAAACCAGAGTGGGCCATAGCCTACCCCGACAACTTACCCTAATCTGATGACCTCTATGAAGACCCTGAGTATCAGGGGTGCATTCTGACACAGAGTTTGGACCACATATGAATTTCAGGGCCATGACTGAAACCTTAACATTGAGTGTGGGCAACCGTTTTCCTGGTGCCATGCCCACCCCAGGCCCGTCCTGGTGTCATAGGTAATATGTGCAGAGTACTGAATGAAAATAGTGGGTACACTTTCCATGAAGCATGATTTCAAGCCGTGAAACTCTCCAGAGATTCCACACTGGCCCTTAGATTTGCCAGCATAGGCCTGCTCCTCAGTTAGACATGTACCTGGAGAACCCCACCCTGTTGGCTATCTCTCCTCTCCCTGCTTGTTTCTATTACTGGGCCAGGCCCAGAGGGGCTTAAGCCACTTAGCTGTTTAGTGGCCGGCACCCTCTGGAAGACCCTCCTGTCTGTCTGGGAGGTTCTGACAGATTGTCCTGCTGAGGCCTCCCCTCCCTGAGCACAGCAGGGTTTCCTGTGCTGTGTTCACTGCAACCCTCAGCGCCCCTCAGGCCGCCCCAGGCTGGTTCTGTGAACCACTTGCTAGTGGTAAAGGGAGCATCCTAAATTTTGCTGATATATAGAGTGAAAAACAGATGGACAGTCCTTTCATGGAGCAGCCTCTCCCCTCGACACATCTCAGGGCCCAAAGCTGTCTAACTTTTCAGATAGTTTCCTTTGGGCCTCCCTGTGTCCCTGTCTTGATGAAAAGTTATGCTCTCTTACTTTCTCTCCACCGGCTGAGGGTGGGAGAGGTCACCTAACCCTAGCCTGCCTTTTCAAAACCTTGCCTTCTTAGAGCAGCAGTTGTCAGCCTGTGGGACACGACCCATTTGGGTTATGACTCCTTTCACAGGACTTACATAACAGATATGCTGCATAGCAGATATGTACATTACAATTAATAACAGTAGCAAAGTTACAGTTAGGAAGTAGCAATGAAAATAATTTCATGGCTGGGGGTCACCACAACGTGAAGAATTGTATTAAAGGGTTAGGAGGGTTAATAACCACTGGCTTAGACACTAGAGGAGAGCAAAGCACTAAGGTTGGTGGATGACAGGGTTCCTCCCTAGCAGTGCCAGCTGGCTGACTGACATTGCTGTCACATGTAACAGCTTAGTTAACTAGTACGTTTATGTATTCATCAGTCCTAACAGTGAAAAGAGGGAAAACATCAGGCTTAATATTGTTATCATTTATATGAAATACTTTATTAAGTTTTATTCATTGTGAGTATTTGAACGTGTGTGTGTGTGTGTGTGTGTGTGTGTGTGTGTGTGTGTGTGTGTGCACTATACATAGCACATGTGTGGAGGTGTTCTCCTTTTTTTGTGAGGGTCTCAGGGATCAAACTTAGTTCCTCAGGCTTGGCCGCTGACTCTTGACCACTGAGCCCTCCCTCTAGCCCAGTTACCCATTGTTTTTTGTCCTTTGAAGCAGGACCTTGCCTTGTAACCCTGCCTGGCCCCAGACTTGCAAGCCCCTGCTTCAGCCCCTGAGGGCTGCTTTTGCCGACCCCCTTGCCTAAGAGCACAGTCACTCAGGGAGGGAAGCACGTAGCATTTAGTTGTGCTTCACAAGAGAGTTTAGTCACCAGCTCAAAGAGAGCATTCGTCCATCCCAGCTCTCCTTTCTGAACCTCAGCTGGTTTATCCTTTAGTATATTTACTGGTTTTTAGACATTTCCAGCCACTTAGTTGTTTCTCTAGTAAGTCTGGTTTTCCGAGTAGGGAACTGCTGTACCCCTGCCCTGCTTCCGCTCATGTGGCCTTGTAGGTGTGAACTGTCTTACTGTGCAATGGGTAGAGAGCAGTGCTACGTATTGCTCTATTCCGCACAGGCTGCTCTGTTGAGCAACAGGACGTGAAGACCGCCGCTCACTGTATTTAGTTTTCTCACAATACAATTCACACAGCACTTTGAAATGTGACTACATGTTTCAGTATTCAGGACTGGATAATAAAAGGTTAGTTCAAGCGAGGCACCTGTTAGGATAATGATGAGTGTTCTCTTGATCTTAAAAACAATTAGCTGCTACCCCGTGGAGGGAACACAGTAGAGAAGTGAGCTCGTGAGGTCACGAGCCGGCAGGTGCATCAGGGCTTAAGAACTGGCTGTGGAGAAGCAGGGCCCGTAAAACCAGCCCGTACAGTTAAGCTTGAAATACCCAAGGCGTCTACGCATAGTTGTAGAGACAGGATGGTGACGTATGGAGTCACAATTTCTCTTTATAACAGCAGCAGTGCTGACGGGGCAAAAAGGTCCACCCAGTGATGAATTTTCTCCATCTTTACTATCTATGAGGAGAAAATAGGCAACAAGGATGGAGAGCCAACACAGAAATTAACTACACCGTCTTCTAAGTCAAAGGTGCCTCACAGGACAGACACACGCACACACAGACACACACAGAGACAGACACACACACAGACACACACACATACACACACACACACAGAGAGACACACAGACACAGACACACACACACACACACACACACACACACATACACACACACGTGCACTGTAAGACCTGTGCAGCTCAAGAACTTCAGTGATGCCATTTGGGCGTTAGTGTAGAAGGGCTTGGTCCTGGTCACAAGGGAAATGCCTACTGAATAAGCAGTTTGGGAGATATTTGTTGTTGGGAGTTTCACTGTCCGTCCTTTTATCATGCACATATTTCATGTCAGAAAATACGCACTGGGCAGGAGCTGAGTCGTTTGCCCTATAAATCACTTTAGAACTGGCTTTGAGATGTGCAGCTCGCAGAAACACATCCCTCCACCTGTGACCCTGCCACCATCACCAGCCACCAGCCTAACTGTGGTGGCGTGGCATTCCCAGACTCACCGCAGCAACTGTTTCCACTTGTAAAGAATAACCCTGCTTGCTCTTATCCTACTGTGGCTTGGACATCTGCAGCTGCTGGCTGTCTTCAGAGGCCTTGAAACAATGTGGCAGAGAACCTTAAATTTAGAAACCTTTTCACTTTCATTCCTGGCTCACTCTTCTAGGCAAGAAATGATTTGTTCCTGAGTGCTGTAATGCCAGCACTTAAGAAAGCTGCAGTGTGATTGCCACAAGCCCAAGGCTGGCCTGGGCTACATAGCAAGACCCTGGCTCCAAAACAGAAACAAAAAAGTATCTTTTAAACACCTAAAATTTAGCCTTTAATCCCAGCAGTGGGGGCAGGGCAGGGGGGGTAGAGAAGCAGGCAGATCTCTGTGAGTTCAAGGCTAGCTTGGAGAAAAAAACAAAAACTTAAATTGTAATAGGAAGTGTGCAGCATTCATATTCAGACATGGCTCAGTCCTACGGGTTTATCTTTTTTATATCCTCACAAAACTTCTGCTATGTAAATGTGGGCCTGGCTTTGTTGACAGTTTGGGTGCCATTGTTGGCACAACTGTCCTGCTGCCACCCTTGTCAGACAAGTATCTGTGTGAGATCTTTTACTTTGGATTCTAACAATTTAATTCTTGGCATTTATTTTATATTTTTCAGAGAATACCACCATGGCTTCCAACCAGACCAGTGAGGTTAACAGTAGTACCGTAACTTCAGGAATACCGAGAAATGTCACAGTTGTCACTATGAAACCTACAACTATTGCTAAAATGTCAACACCAGGGGTCTCACCACACATGACTCCCACTGCTTCAAACTCTACGCCTAAAGCAAGTGCTTCTCCAAACTCAACCCACACGTCAACACCCCTGATGACCACAGGCCACAGTAGCTTAAAGACATCTATAACCAGTATGTATTAAAATTACTTCCTTTTTCTGTGCTGTAAATCAGTTGTTAAATGTTAAAGCCAGCATTCCATTCATGTGCCCAGATTTTTCCCTCCTGCCCACTTCAGCATTCTTATGTAGACATTCAGACTTCAGAACATGCAGTTTTAAAATACAGTCTATTTTGTTTCCTTTTAGTAACAACAACTGTTCATCCTGACAAAAGCAAAGGATCAAAGTTTGACACCGGCAGCTTTGTTGGAGGAATAGTATTAACGCTGGGAGTTCTATCTGTTCTCTACATTGGATGCAAAATGTATTATTCAAGGAGAGGCATTCGATATCGAAGCATGTAAGTTTGGCCATTCTACATAGCTTTAGCATGACCAATACCAGAGTCAGACCAGAGCCCTCCCGGGAACAGACGTCTGCGCTGCACATGTGCAGACTTTTGCTTACAAATGAAAGCACACCTGTAAGCTTTCCCTGACATCAAACACTGTTCTGCCAACAGCTGGCAAATGCCTTTTGAGTTTTTGCTTTCACCATGCATCATAAAAAATGACATACCAGGTCTTATCAGTCTAGTGACTTAGCCCACGTGTCCTGTGTATGCATGTATGTCTGCGGTACCAAAGAGTACTTTTAAAACATGGTTTTTGCTTTTTATGATAGACACAGACACAAAAAATTTTCCCTGGTAATAGAAGTTACTGTATGCACAGCTCTGTACACCATGTGTTCTGTGACTTGATCATAGCTTTTAAAGTTGCTGCGGTTGCCTAACCTCCTAATTACACCCTTTATGGGTTCATTTTTCCCTTGTGTGTACGTGACCAGATAATGACATGTGGCCCAGGAAAAGTCACAGGGATTTGACTGTGGGCCTGTTTGGCAATGTTAACCACTGCAGTGTACTGGGTATGCATAAAACTTAATGCTGAGCAGCAGTAATTAATTTTGATTGTGAAAATGGAAATTGTTCTAGTGTTACCTTTCTTACAAACAGAAATTTTATAGTAATTAAAACTTTGTATATCTTACTTACAGTGAGGAACATGATGCCATCATTTAAAGAAAGAAGAGACTGCAGCTCTATTGATTACTTTGGTGTATATTAGTTTAAAATATTATTTTCTTGGAAATAGTATAAGTAAGCCATGCATAAAATGAACAGTGTGTTCCATGAATATCTGGAAATCCCTCATTACTAAAGGTAAAGGGTGTGGTCTGGGCGGCTCAGTGACTATTTGGAACTAATGGGTAATTTATCCAGTGATTGCCTTTGCTTTAGAAAGCCATAGCAAGACAAGTCCTGCCTTTTGGAGTATGTGCATGGCGCTGATTGTCACTGGGGCAGGGTCCTGTGGAGTACACAGCTGTGGTGCCTGCTTCTTCTGTGTCTTTGTTGATCACATGAAGAACCTGAGTGCCATGCAGAGCTGGATGTACCCTAATTCACACCTGGGGCTCCACAGCTCAGCCAACCAGTTCACCGTAAGCAAGAGTCGGCATTTTAGGGTTTAAAGTCAGGGGTTGGTGCAGAGAACTTGCACCCTGACACAGCCCCTACAACACCCAACACCGTGCTCGTGTTAAAGGCCACCAGAATGCTATGGAGCGTGGCCTTTACTGGCCTCCTCTTTTCAGCTGTCTTGATTGATGTGTCTTCTGTTCTGTATGATTTAGGTAAGCTGCCGCGCTTGACAGGCTTCTCAAAAGCTGCAGCGGTGGGCCTGGCATTGTAGGAAAACACGCATTCTGCTGCCGTGGAAACCTGTTACACCACTCAAAACCGCTGTTCACAGGCACATGCCGATTTGAGTTGTAGGGAATTTTTTTTTTAATCAATTTAGAGCTGCTCCCCATTTATAGAGATCTGTAATGGAATGTAAAACACCTTTTTTAAAAGTCCCCATTATATGATTTCCAAATCAGTGTTAGAAGTCTGTATTGATGGCAAAATATTGTTTCTAAACCAGGGACTGTGAAGCCACCCCAGACCACTGAACCCACGGGGTAGAGATGCTGTATTTTTTACACTGTCAACTTACTCATATTAGAGGAAATGCCTTTTTTATACTAAGCTATATTTTGGAGTAAATTCCACTTGCTTATCCCCAGGCCACTCCTCATCCCTGGAAAGGGAGCTGCGCCCTGGTGTTTGCAGGAAAAGCTGCATCTAGTCATCACAGCAGCCCGTGTCTCTGTGGTCTTAAGTTCTATAGTTTATATTCCAGGTCAAACTCAGGGTCATGTTTAACAAAGGAGGGGTTTAGTTACAAAATACTAATATAACATTTCTATTGTAGAGGGCCAAAATAATTACAGCAATTTCTGAAAGTTTATAAATAAGCCAAAAATGTCCTAATGAGTGCATACCTGTTATAGTTAAAAATGTAAGTATAACTTTTGTAATCTGCTTCTGGTTTTTTAAAAAGTGCAAACTACCAAGAATTTTTTATATAAATAAGAATCATTTCTACTTGCTGTGTATTAGGGCCAACATGGAATGCTCAGATCAATGCTAGCACAGAGAGAAGGGAGAAAGTGCTAGAAAATGGAACATGGGTTAGGCCAGTTTCAAGGCTGGACTGATAGGAAACCAGCCTTTGCTGTTGGCCGATTGTCTGTCTTCAGGATGGAGTTTTGATGGTGAGGGCCTTCAGGTTTAACCTGTTTTTGTTTGCTGCATCCCTGGTCCTTTGGTGCCAACCAAAGATGGACCTAGCGCTTTGAAGATGAGACCCACTTTCTTAAAGCACCGTCTTTATGTGCCTGTTAGTTTCCGCTGATTTGGGATTAAGAGTAATATTATTATGGCTTTTCTAACTTGTTACTCTTAAATGCCAGGACCTTTGTTGAAGGGATTTCTCTTTAATCTGCCCAAATTGACCACAAGTCTTCCAAGACTGGCTTAAGCAAATGCTTGTCTCTGCTAGCTTTCCTATGGAATGTGCATGTTCAGGTGGGCACCAGACTAAGCTACTCTGGCTTAAAATTCTACTTTGGCAATTCCATAAAAGGAATAATTCAAAGGTAGAGAAATGAGAGAGTTGGTGACATATTTTATGGTGTGATAATTTTGTATCTTCAGGGGAAAGATTAGCAAACTATTGTTACCCTTTTTTCTATAGTGACCGATTTTGGTATTTCATTGTTACTAAGATGTATTTTTAGAATAAAATTCATCCTCCATTCAAAGTTTTTAGTGTTTTGTTGAATGTTCACAGAAGTTCCTGTTTTATTTATCCAGTATATAACCCTCTTACTTGTACAGTAAAGGCCTGCTTTTACACCTAGGCCAGACCTTGAATAGTTTAGTCTTACAACAAAAAATGCCGCTTCTTGGCACAAGCTTTTCCGTTGGGGTTGCAATATTCTTGGGTGCAGTTTCTTTTGCAGCACATTAACAGCCATCCATTTCCACCAGAGGCGACACCCCCGCAGCCACATCACACACAGCCACTTAATTTACTCCAGGAAGCAGATGCTATCTCTCCCAACCCTGCACAAACTCACAACACTCAGGTGTAAACCCTGAGAATGCGCTGTGCCTACCTATGCTTCTGACACGGGAGACATCCCCAGAGCTTGTTTCCACCATGGTGGACCCTCAAGCCACGCGCACATTTAAAGTGCTGGTCCAGCTGTCAGTGGGACTGAGGCCTTGCTTCAAACAGTGCCTCCAGGCTACTCTCCTAAAAGGCCACAGTGTGATGAGCCTATTTACTAATACTGGCTCATGCGGTCTCCAGAGAGAGCATGGACTTCACCTTCACCCTGCAGCCACTGTAGCCATGTGCGTGTCACATACCCTTGTTCCCAGTTCTTGGCTGCTTCACGGGTCATACCTAAACACTGTCATGAACTTGTCACAGGAGCCTCATTCTGAGAGCCCATGCTCCACAGGTACCTTTCACAAACGAATGATGTTACCACAAGCTGGACCCGGTGATCACCTCAGTGATGAGCTCTGGGGTATGAAATGACTCCAGCAGACCTTCCAAGTGAAGACCTACAAACCCTGAGCTAATCTCGGTACAGAGCTCTGAAGACCTTACAATGTCTGCCGAGACTACCTCAGCCACCAGCTGTCCCCATTTGTCCTGGGGCATTATACCTCTCACCAACGCCCTTCCTTCCTTCCTTCCTTCCTTCCTTCCTTCCTTCCTTCCTTCCTTCCTTCCCTCCTTCCTTTTTTCAAGGGTGAATCAGGATGGCTGCCTGTTTATTGACAGTAAGCTACACCTTATATACTCTATAATTGCATCATAGTTTAACCACATGCAATATTGAAGGCAGAGTTACTGATTCTGGGATGTAAGTGGCCATCAATGTTGTTACAGCATTTTTCCCTGAAGCAAAAAACAATGTTTAGTAGGAATCTAAATGCCACTGTCCTCTAAGTTTCAGTAACCCAGCCACGTGCCCTCTTAGACTTCCTCCTGCAGGGTCTCAGCCCTTATGGTCAAACACTGAATCTTGAGAGCAATTTTCATTCTTCCAGAGCATGGTGCAGCATTTGTGCCCTGTAACACAACAACCATTAAGCTGTTTGCCAATCACATTCCTTTGTGCCTTAGTCTTACTATATGGGCATGTTCCCCAAGGGGAGGGTCCTGACACCTCACTCTTCTGTTCTACCCTACCATTCTGATTGTTTCAGTGTATACCCCTGTATATAGCAGAGGGGTATTCACCACTGCCTTTTCATCACCAAGACTGTCCTTTGTCCCAAAGTCATCCTAAAAGTGCCACGCCAGGCATTGGTGGTGCATGCCTTTAATCCCAGCACTTGGGAGGCAGAGGCAGGTGGATCTCTGGGATTTTGAAGCCAGCCTGGTCTACAGAGCCAGGTCCAGGACAGGCTCCAAAGCTACACAGGGAAACCCTGTCTCAAAAAACAAAACAAACAAACAAGTGACAGTGCCACTAAATGCACGGAAATCAACAAGAAATATGAGGTCAAGGAGACATGAGCACCAACCACTTTCGAGATAGCTAGAGAGTTCCAAACTATTCACATATGAAAGTTATTCAGGATAATAATTCTAAGGAAAATTAAACAGAAGATAACAGTTCAACAAAATTAAACAAGTGACAAAGTGAAAATTGGAATATAATGGTATGTTAAGTCTGCTTTACATTACTGTAATAAAATAACTTGATACTCATCCTATAAAAAGTGTTCTTGCCTAAGTTGGGGGCAGTGTTTATCTGTGATTGGTTGGCTTCTTGATTTTGGGCAGAGCATTACAGGAACGTGTAACAAGGAAACTGTTTTTATGGTGTCTGTGGGCAACTGGATCCAGGACGCCAAAAGATACCAAAATCCACTTAAAATCATCACAAGAGTACTCGCAGTGCCCACCCAGTACAATGCAAACACTGTATAACTAGTCGGCCAGGCCAGATACAAACAACAAAGTGTACGGTCACAGAGGGGGAAAAAGATGTGATGAGATCCTACGCAGTTTATGAGCCAACGTCACTAGTGAAAATACAGAATACAGTATTAAAGGGAGAAAAAAACATTTAAAGGAATAATAGCTAAAAATGCCCCGATTCTGGGGGAGGGGAGGAAATATTTTTAAAAATCCAGATACAGGAAGGTGCAAAGTCGCAAATCATACTTGATTTAGGATGGATTACGCTGTGGCTGTCAAACTGCCAAACACTGACAGGATCCTAAACAAGAAAAGGTGCACAATACCACACAAAACGTTCCAATTTTACCATCAAGACCTCAGTGGACCCCTGATGTACTAGAGGAGTGGGCCGGTATGACCTAGTCACCATTCTAGGGGAAAAACAAAAACCCAGCCAAATGGCAGAGCTGTCCTTCAGACATGGTGATAGAGACTTGCCACACCACTGGTGTAGGTGGTGGTCCGTTATGACACTGTGGGAATGCCCAAGGAGCGAGCCTGGTGGAGTGGTCGTGGCAGCCATCCGGCTCTCGCGTGGGCATCAGGAAGACGAGGCGATTAAGATGAGGCGTTTACAGTGACAGCTGCAGCACTACAGTTAGCGGGTATGACGTGAGAGGATGAGTTATGACGAGCAATAAAGATGGCAAGGGGTATGGTAAAAGTGCAGAGTAGTTTACACAAAGTTGTTAATCCCTAAAAATAACCCCTAGGTTCTATGCAGCCAGTGGGTACACAGAAGAGAAATAGTAAAGCAAATGACCACTGCTGGCAAAGAAGATGACCCACTCACGGAAGACAGCCAATGGATTTGCAGGACCCAAATAAGAGCACAATTCTTGCCTGTATACACAGGTTCAGTATCTCTGACCTGAAATGCTACAGAAGTGTCTCAGAGTCTGGACATTAGAGTATCTGCATATGCAAATGAGTGTCTTAGGAATGGAACCTATCTAATTTATGCAAATTAACCACTAGCTGAAAGGTAACATGTATTTTTAGTATGCCTTTATTTTGAATGAACATCACAGAAGGTTGGGTATGGAAATCTCATGTATGAGTTCAAGGCCAGCCTGATCTACAGAGTGAGTTGCAGGACAGTTGCCGATACTACACAGAAACCCAGCCTTTAAAAATAAAAATAGTGAAGATGATCCACTTCGAATATGTTTAGTAAATAACTTAAATAAACTAAAAGCATCTAATCAAAATCATTGAGTGACTGGGAGTGCTCAGTGGGTACCTAGATCTTTGTGTAAGCACCAAGGCCAGAGTTTGGATCCCCAGCCCCCACCTAAGAGCTGGGGTGGCAGTGCCCACCCATAATCCTAATGCTGGGGAGCAGAGACCAGGAGACATCTGGGCCTGTTGGACAGCCAGTCTACCCAAAAGAGGTGAGCTCTAGGTTCAGCGAGAGACCCTGCCTCAAACAGAAGATGGGCAGTAGCAGAGGAAGGTCATCAAAAGTAGCTTCCCACCTTCACATACACAAACACAGAGGAATACACACCGTTGAATAGATTTAAAACAATACTCAGCTTCATGCCACCTGTAAGCAACTCGCTTTGCTTTTAAAGACAGAGTTTACAAGTGGGGGGGGGGGATGGAAAGATACTTGTGTAGGAGAAGAAAACCAAACAGGCCTGCATTTAGATGAATTAAACTAAGTTAAAAACTGAAAAGAAGGTCAGGTAGATGGGTCAGTTTGTCAAGGGGATCCGTGTGTAAAACACATGTGTGCTGTAATATGTAATGCCACACTCAACAATGGTAAACATCAGATAGTTAGCAGAACTTAGAGTACTTAGCAGACCGAAACGGCCTCAATTACAGTAACAGAGCAGACCTAAAGTCTACCGTAGCACCTATATATTAAAAAAAAAAAATTAAGATCTAAACACAGCAAAATAGGAAAAAAGGTGTGCAAATCATGCATGTGATAAATTTCGATATCCAAATTTATATGGAATTCAACACTAAGAAAGTATTTAAAATGGGCAAAATACCCAGAACAAACATTTTTTTAAAGGATGCATACAAATGCCCAAACTGTTCATGGAAAAACGTGCTGCATGTACCTAACCACAGTGAAAGCCCACCTCACCTGTCACATGGCCATCAAAGGTGGGCAAAAAGAAGGGAGGCAGAGGAGTGGCTGTTACTGTGTCAGCACAGCTGCTGTCATGGAAAACAGAAGTACCTCTGAAAACGGAAAACAAGAACCATGCACGCTATCACCCTCAGTGCTGGGTCAGCACCTGAAGAAATGACATCAGTGTGTTAAGTAAGATCTATGCTGATACTGTGTCAAGGCACAGGATTGTAGCCACAAATCTCTAAGTGGTCCTGCTGGGGAGGCTGTGCACATGTGGCTCAAAGGGGGTATGTGGGGACTCTGCACCCCACTCCCTTCTGTATCACACCTAAAGCTGCTCTCACGGTCAAGGTTCTCTCAAGGATCAGAACTGGCAGAATGAAAACACATAGGGGGTTTCTTAGAGTGGTTTACAGGATGTGATCTGCAGAAGCTAACAATGGCTGTCTCAGCCGGTAGCTGAAGGTCGACAGGGCCGATGTCTCCGTAGTCCCAGACTGATGCTGGAGGCCTGGAGGAGAGGGGCTGGTTTTCAGGGGGTGGTGCAATTCTGAAGAAGTTGCTTCTAACATCAGTGAAGGGATGCCCAGCACCAGAACAAATGAACTTGGCAGCCAGATTGAGGAGAAGCAGGCAAAAAGGTCCCTTCCTTAATCTGTTTATGTAGCTAGCACCAGAAGGCGCAGCTGGAACTTAGAGTAGACTTTGAGAAAATCCCTCTCGGAGTGCCCAGTCGTGTGTGTTTCAGTTGTCAATGGACAACCAAGGTTAGCCACCACGGCTCTTCTAAAAGGTTCCTTGTGTCTATTAAAGGGTTGTTGAGCAGGGCTGAAAAGATGGCTCAGTGGTTAAGAACAGATGAGCCAAGTTCAGTTCCCAGCCACAACAATGGAACCACAGCTGCCCTGCAGCTCCGGCTGCAGGAGACCCAATGCCTCTGGCCTGCTAACACCTCTGCACTGGTGTGCGCATGCCCTCACACAAGCCACAAAGGGAGGCAATATGTCTTTCCTGAGACAGTCGTGGACACTCCAGTGATGATGGGGCATGGTCCTTTCACCCCTCCTCTAGCCAGGGTATGCCAAGGCCATGCCAGGCAAGGCCAGCATGGACTGGCACCAGAGCCTCCTGTGGCTGTAGTCTGTATGTGTGCAGTTAAATGTTCCAGACACCGAGATGTGAAATGCTTTGATTGCAATCCCGGAATATAGCTTGCTGAAGGAATTTGATATTCTGAGCTCCCTGTAATTCCGCCTTATCTTCTGCTTCCCTGTTTGAGGATATGAAAATAAAACTTGCAGTTGATGTACTCACTGGCCCAGGTCGTCAACCCTTGCAACCCTCCTGAGCCCACTCTTGACCCTTTCCTTATCTCTTTATTAATTTTTCATCCCCAGTGCTCCCCCTTGACACCCTGTCCAAACCCCTGATACAGCTGGTCTGGGGTTAGTGGAGGGACCAGTGCGAGGGCTCCTCAGATAAAGCACTTGCCACACAGCCCACCTGCATTTGACCCCTGGGGCTCTAGTGAAAATGGAAGAACCAGCTCCACAGAACTATCCTCTGATTACTACTCATGTGCCCGCTACACATGCTCACCTAAACACACCGTGAATTTTAAAAATTAGTTTTTACCCCATACTCCCTCTACCCTTAAGAAACTGTCACTTATCAAAGGTCTTGGAGAACATAAGGCATGCACATGAATAACTGTCTTCCTTTTCCAAATACATACTTCTGTGCCTCAGTTTTCTGTATGCTGCCACCAAAGCATGCCATAAGCAGTGCTTACAAGCAGTAAGAATGCAGGAGTCTTTTAAGACACACATAAAGCTTTGCTAGCATAGGAACTACCACTCCTGAGTCTTCTTATATTCTTAGAGAGCTGTTTTAACATCTAATGGTTGTATCATTGCAATGGGCTTATACTTAAAATTTTTGTTTTACTTTCTAAGTGAACTTTGAAATATTCAACCAATTGTTTTAACTATGTAAGTGTGCCCCAGCACCCGAGGAGGGCAGAGGACGGCTTGCTTGTTGGTTCTCTGCTTCGACCATATGGACTCCGGGGATTGAACTCAAGATACCAAGCTTAATGGCAAGTGCCCTTAGCCATTGAGATATCTTGTGGACCCTAAAGCGATGTTTTTTTTTTTTTTTTTTGTTTCGTTTTGTTTTGTTTTTGCTATTTACCCTTAGATCTTTGGATTCTTCGATCAAGAGGCAGAGGCAGGCAGATTTCTGTGAGTTTAAGGCCAGCCTGGTCTACAAAGTGAATTCCAGGACAGACAAGGCTAGACAGAGAAACCTTGTCTCAAAAAACCAAATAAACAAATTTTTAAAAAGGGGGTTTTGAGACCAAAAGTTTTAAGAACTTCTTAAGTTTATTATATGTATCATATACATTAGTTAATAACATAGTAATTGTGTACCATACTATATGTATATACTATGTATATGGTCGGGAATAGTTAATAAAATGTTAAAACTTACAGAAGAAATTTAGATCAGGGGTTATCAGATCCTCACAACCCGCCAGCCTATGGATCTGAGTTCAGTTCCAGAAACCAGGTCACTTTCTATCGCTATGGTAAAACACCACAGCCAAAGCAACTTACAGAAAGGTTTATTTGTACTTAGGGGTCCAGAGGATGAAGAGTGTGTTGCCATCACTCTTGGGAAGCCTGGCAGCAGGCAGGCATGACAGCAGCCACAACTAAGCACCAACACCTTGAACCACAAGCAGGAAGTAGAGATGGCAAAGTGAGAATGACATGGGGCTTTGCAGTCTTAAAGCTTGCACCCAGTGAAGGTTCCCTCCTGTAAGACCACACGTCCCAAGCCTAACCAAACAGTACCATCAGCTGGGGACCAAGGACCCAGATGCCAGACAAGGAGAGACATCTCATTCAAACAACTAGCAAACAGCAGAAGGTGAGCTGCCCTCTCACCTTAACACGAACGCTGCGGTGTACATGCGTACACGCATGCCACACATACACACACGTACACGTGAGTTCACTCATGTAGTGGCACCTTGTTCCACAAGTGGACTTGGAGTTGTGGCCACATCCTAGAGGTGTGGCTTCAGATGTGTGGATGTGACCCCTTATAAGGAAGAGGAGGGGCCGGCTCGAGCTCTCTCTTGGGTTGTGGTTGGAGAATCCTGAAGGCAGAGACTGCATCTTCAGGAACAGGAAGACAGCAGCAGTTATTTATCATATTTATCATTCTTGTGTGAGTGCTCCCTGTCAATCACTTAGCTGGGTTGTGTGGACTCCTTTAACCCCACCTTCACACATGCATGCACGAACACACACACACACACACACACACACACACACACACACACACACACACACACACACAAAGTTTTTGGTTCTGAGCATCTTGCTTTTATTGTAGCCAGGCTGGCCTGGAACTCACCATCCTGAGTATGAGGATCACAGACATGGACCACTCACTATGCTCAATGAACTTATGGGTTGTTCAGGAAGCAGTCACGTTCTAGGACCATGGTCAGTGCTTATTCTGTGGTTGTTGAGTGTCCAATGCTCATGCGCTCGTTACTCCCAGTGTGTAATTTACCGATCCTTGTGGCTACAAGTCCAAGCTTAAGGTGCTGGGGGCTTGTGTCCTCCCTCCTTACCTTACAAGTGGTAGTTTTTCCACTGGCTGTCATCAAAGGACTTAGGGGATACCGACTGTGGAAGCCCCTTGAGGCAGAGTGGCCAGGCCCCTCCTGAGGTCCTCCAACTGTCAAGTTCCACCCACAGAACATTCTAACTGTCTCTAATAGCGACATCCAGCCCCCACCCACAGAGTAAAAGCCCCAAGCTCTGGCTGTGAAATCCCACCAATGCCCACCCAGGAATGCTTTACCCTAGAAAGGTCCACCACCACACTCTTTATAAGCCCCGGCTTCTGCTCAGTTCTCTGCTGTTTCTCACCCAACCAGAAGCCTCACCCTCTTGTTTCTTCCCTCCCAATAAATCTCTTGTTGTGTGCTGTGAGTTTGTGGTATTCCTTTGCTCCTGGCTGCCTAGATCCCGTCCCTCTCAGAGCTGTAACACATTGTTTCTATGACTTGGGTAGGCTCTCCTAGTGCCTGTGCCTAAGCTGCACTGGGACTCGACCCCTCATGGCCAGCCCACCCACAACAGACTCACCTTCCTGCTCACTGACTGCTCAGCACCCCGTCTACCAGCAGCAATTAGGTAAGACCACTAAGTTTCCCCTTTGGTCGGTGTAAACATTTCCGAGTCTGAGGAAGTGACCTTGCATGGCACTCCTCTGGTAATCTTGCAGGCAGAGGTTCCCACAGCCATGGTCTTTAAGGCTACAGCTGGCCCTGTCACCTGTCTCCATCCCCCAACCTTGGAGCTATAGTCCTGAAGTTTCCTTAGGCTCAACTGGGCTATTGTGGCCCTTCCTACCTCTTCCACCTTCCCTTCAGAGCTGTCCATAATCTCACAGCTCCTCTAGGCCCTCGTGGCTTTTGTACTCTGTTCTCCAACCCTTTCCTGTGGCTGAGACCCCCTCTTAGAGCTTGGTTTTTGTCCTTGCCTTCCCGCCTCCGTGAAAGCCCTGGGACCAGGCTCTAAGCCCGTCCCTCCTGAGTGTGGTGATGGTCCTCCCTGAGTGCTGGAGATGCCTGTGGCTATGTGCTTCAGGGACATTTTTCTTCTCTCTCATCCACAGAACAGAATCTTCCACACCCTCTCATTCCCCCTTGGGATACCTCTTGGAAAACCTACAGCCTCTACACCTGCCACCCCCACCTGAAGGGCCCTAAACTTACTCACTTTGCAATAAACTTTGGTCTCAGTACCCCTTAGATAATCAATCCAAGTCTGCCTAATGGCACCCTAGATCCTACTATTTGTCCTGGGCTTTTACAAATGCTGAGAGCAATCTGGGAAATGGAAAGAGAGCCCCCATTCCCTGGTCTTCTTTTCTATGCCCCAAGCCCCATTTACACCCCCTCCCACCTGTCTTTTAAGTTACCATTGACGGAGCTGTGAATGTATTGCAAAGTGGGAGTTAGGAGTGAGACCTAGCAGGAGGGGGAGAAGCAAAGAGTAGGCCAGCTGCAGGAGTGCATCACACACACACACACACACACACACACACACACGTGCACGTGCACGTGTGCGCGTGCATGCACACGCGCACACAAAAGATTCAGCTTTGCAGGGGTCTGGGTGTCTTTTAGGTATGAGTGGCACTTCAATTAAAAGCTGGCTCTGGAGTTAGGGTATGGGGTATGGCTCCTCCTCCTTCAGACCCAAGCAGCTTGTTTAAAGGTTTCCCGCAAAATCTCTGTCCCATATCAGGCAAGCCACCTGAAAGTGACAAGAGAAAGGAGAGCAAAACAAAGGGACAGAATATTCCCAATATTGTGACTCATCTCATATTGTTGGGTTTGGGTTTAACTGTAAAATTCTTGCTAAGGTATAAATCTTTTTTTGTTTTGTTTTTTTGAGGCAGGGAGACACAGCATGCCTGCCTGGTTCTGGTTGTTTGGGAAATTTTGTCTGTGTTGTGTGTGCAGATGGGTCTGTTTCCTGGTGTACCTAAGTTTCACTATAAACGTGAGAGCAGAGATGGGAATGGGCCAGCAGGCTCAGTTAGCGTATGAGTGACGGTGGCCACTGCGTGCTTTCTCACTGGTCCTCTCAGCTCAGCGTATGAGTGACGGTGGCCACTGCGTGCTTTCTCACTGGTCCTCTCAGCTCAGCGTATGAGTGACGGTGGCCACTGCGTGCTTTCTCACTGGTCCTCTCAGCTCAGCGTATGAGTGACGGTGGCCACCGCGTGCTTTCTCTCTGGTCCTCTCAGTTCAGTTAGTGTATGAGTGACGGTGGCCACTGCGTGCTTTCTCACTGGCCCTCTCAGTGTGTGGGCTTTCTGTGGTCTGTGTTGCTTGGTTTTGTTTTGTTTTCTTGGTGCTGCCAGCTGCCAACACTGCCTGCTGGAGCTGCTTTAATGGCCAGAGCTCAGAATTTATCTCTGGGCTTTCTGGTCACCGGACTCAGCTTATTAAAGATAGGATTTAAAAGCATGCTTGCTTAGTAACATATTAAGCTGAGCCTCCTTGCAGTAACATACAAGAACGCATCTCTGGCACAGCCAAACTTTGTATGTGAATCAGAACAGTTAACCTTCAGGTCTCTCCTCACCACCTGTCCCACCTCCTAACACACAAGGACCTCCAAACATTCCTCCCTTCCCGAGTTCTCTCTTCAGGTAACATTAGTAGAGGATGTCATACTTTTCAGCCATGCCCATGTCTCAACATTTCAAACTGACTCAAGTTGTAGATTTGTTATTTAAACCGGTATTCTCCTCCGCTATTTCTTCCAAGGTAGCTCTTACATATGGGTGTTTAATGTCCAAGAGGCCCTCACCTCTAACCACCTCTAATTCACTCTAATTCACACAGGACCCCTCTGGCTGCAGTAATACCTGACTCTGGGCACTGGCGCCCAGCCCTCATGTCTGAATGTCCACAATACCTCGGTCCTCTGCAGCACCCGAGTTTACCACCACCTCCCCATGGGGGGCTCTGGGACTTGTGCCCTGGTGTTTCTTTTTTCCAAAAGGTGAAGAACACTTGCCGATTCTCATCACAAGGTTGATAGTGTCACGGTAGGACAAGTGAGTGGCTCAGGTCCTACCCTTTATGATACTAGCATTGCCAATGGAGCAGAACTGACTACTTTCCTAGCCATTGCCCATCAATTTTCATCTATGTTCACGCAGGAGCTCCAATGGGTGGCTCAGACCATCCTTACCCTCCAGGGCCAAGTGAACTCACTGGCTGTCCAAAGAGCAACGAAATCAGCAAGGATTAGATTTACTAACAGCAGAGAGAGGTGGCCTTTTTCTCTTCCTTAGGGAGGAAAGTTGCTTCTATGTCAACCAGTCAGGTACAGTAATAGCCAAGATCTGACAACTCCAGATAGATCTCCAAAACCATAAGAAACAGCTCAATGCCTCTAGCCAGTGGTCGCTGACAGTCTAATATGGAATTGGATCCTACCCTTCCTAACACCTTTTCTCCTCCTTTTCTTAATCATACTAGTCAAACCCTGCCTTATAAACTTCTTGAATAGATTTCTTCAACAAGAGACTCATAAGATCTCTAATGATTGCTATTATAGGATTACTAGCTACAGAGCCAGAGACCCCCAATTACACTGACAATGAGGATAGGACTTGGACATCCTGATTCAGCAGGAAGTGGTCTAATGGTAACATGGTCTCCATTTCCCATAACCTGTTTTATCAATAATAAACAAAAGGGGAGAAACGTAAGCCTCTCAAGGCACACAAGTGGCCAGGCCCCTCCCCTGAGGACCTCCAACTGCCAGGTTCCATCCACAGAACACTTATAACTTCCTAACAGCTGGATCCAAACCCCTTCCAACCAGAGCAAAACGCCCAAGCTCTAGACCTGAAATCCCACCAATCGCCATCCTGGAAAGCTCCACCCACCCTTACCTCCAGAGACATGCTCCATATAAGCCCAGCCTTCTGCTTAGTCCTCTGCTTTTCCCTCCTGAGCAGAGGCCTCACCCTCCTGGAGTTCTTGGCTCCCATCTCTTGTGAGGTTTGTTATGCAGTATGACTGGTATTCCTTGGCTCCTGACTGCCAGGTTACCTTCCTCTCAGAGCTGGAACACATAACGGAGCTCACCTACATGGTATCACTTCCAAATACAACTGCATTCTCAGCTACTATATTATAAACTCCACCATCAAAATCCAGGCCAGAGAACGGCTCAGTTGCTTGGCACACAGTGGATCCTGAAGGCATACTAGCCAGAAGAAACTAATAGTAAGTTCTAAAAGGACTGGCTACCATTTAGGAGAAGAACATGGAGGGCTTTATTTTGTCTTATAATAGCAAAGTCTAAGATAAAATTCCAATGGTCTGGCATGCACTGACTTCATTCTCATCTTGGGGTAAGCTCTAACTGGGTTGCTTGACTGACAAACTTCTGATTTTATTCAAGTTTCTTTACATTTCTCCCACGATTTACGGACAGACTTTCTCTTGCTAACATAAGGGTTTGAACCTAGGCAGTGCCACTTACTTATCCTTATGTACATGTATCCTGACAGAGCTGGAGAATTAAGAGTCTGCTGCTCTTAACAACACAACACCCTCTGTAGACAATTGCACACAGATAGAAACAGACCTAAATGGAAACAACTCTTTACAAAGTATTAGGACGGCATGGCAACATTTCCAAAAGAAAGGAGGGTAAAGATTTTACCCATCTTTCTTGAGTCCAAACCCTAACCTTGTGGAGTAAGAAAAAAATGGAGGGTATGATGGCTATTCTTGGTAACTTGACTACATCTGAAATTAACTAAAACCTGAAAACTGGAGGACACACCAGTGAGGGATTTTTGCTTATTTGAAGTAGGAAGATCCACTTGAGATGGGGTCTGTGTAGCTGTGGCTGTCCTGGAAATCACAGATCCACCTGCTTCTGCCTCCCACCTACATCCGGGTCAGGTGACATGTGATTTGGTCCACAAAGAAGGCACTACTTGTCACTGCCTGTGTCCTATCCCCCAATCCCATCAGCACCCACACCAGGCAACTACACTGTTTCATGTAAATTCTTCGGTAGAGTTATCTGAGTTTTTGATAATGATAAATATGCTTTATTTGCAAAGCATACACGGTTTGTTAGCTAAAGAAATTCTCATGAATCACATTATTAGAAACACCTTAATAATTTGTGTCATTAATCCATTTTTTTTTTTTTTTTTTTTTAGCCTAAGAGCAAATGAGTGCAACAAAGTCTTATGAAAATTACTTTTAAATCAGGGTAGAAAACACACTGTGATGATGTAAGCCTTTTAAAAAAAACACTTTATTAATATGTTTCTCACAATTAGGGGGAATCTTATTTACCAAGTAACAGAAAAATCTTTATTTTCCAGAAGGCAAAAGCACCAAGATGCATGGGGCACCCTAACTGCTCAGTGCCAGGGCTACTGTTTCCAGGATTTCTGAGCTCCGCGTCACATGAATCCAGTAACTCCTGAATGACACATGGCAAGCACCCCCACTCCCTTAGCTTATCAGCACAGACCTTCCCTTTCCACTAAACACATCAAGATCAAATACACAATACTACCTTTCACGAAGCAAGATTATTAACTCTGAAGGAGAGGAGACATGAATGTCCTGGTTGAATCAGTAATCCATTCTTTGTTCAGACGGCTTCTGGTGTCCAGCAATACTTTAAAACTGTTCTTCATTTATGAGAGAAATGTACGCACAGTCCCCTTGATTGTACCCCGGCAGATGGGGCACTTTCTGAGGGAAGGTGCACATTCCTGACAGACTACCAGATGACCACAAGGAATGAACACAATAGAAACCTCTTTGTCCATACACACTTTGCAAGTTCGTTCTTCTTGCAATCTCCGCAACTGCTCTTCCAATGACAAGCCTAAGAACAGAAAAGAGTGTTAGTAAAATGCAGCTTCTAAAAAGTAACAGAAATAATGTTGAAGTATTAACTGTACTCTACCCGAAACATCTTCTGTTGGAATATACTTCATATTCTTTTCCACTGAAAAAAGAAAGCACACAAAAATCATTATCAATACAACACTTTTAAAATCTACTGTTTTTAACATAGATTTTTGCTAAATATGAATACTACCTAGACAGCAGTAAAATACACCACTATTTTTGGAACAGGTAAAATGCAAAGATTACAGTTTAACTGGATTTATTCTACTTGCTCAACAGAGAGATGAGCAAAACCCTATGGGGTATCCAAATAATTTTCCTAACAAACTCACCAAATAAGTTTTCATACAATGTGGAGTCGATTTCCTTCAGACAGTTTTTGAAGATGTTGGCTGCAGCATTTCCTTTGACTAAAACAGTGTCAATCAGCTCTCTTGCTTGTAAGGGTATCTGTGTTTTCTGTCTGATAATATCATGTTCCTGTTTAGTAATTACATTGGCCTCAAGAAGGTTATCCAGGATAGGAAGGACACATGTCAACTGCTGAAAGAGGGCCATCCTGTTCTTCCGTATTAATGACAAATCACCTTCAGTTAAAAACAAGCAAGGAAAAGGTTCCATTAAATTTCAGAGGCCTCCAAGTATACCCAACCAATCCTACGCACAAATAAGGCACAAAACTAAACTTGAAGGAAAAAGAAAATGACTTGTTTGCACCTCCATGCTGCCATCGTAAACTTCTAGATTAAATTCAGATGTCCCACACAGCACAAACATTTTCAAGTCTAAACGCTGATGGACCCAGACCCACGTCTTCCAATTGTTGAGAACAAGCAGAAAACTTAGAGAGTAGTAAAACATGTACCCTCTTTTTCTTTCTCTTTCCCCACCATGGAGTTAAAGACTAATTTATTTTTATCTGTATCATATTTCTTTACTGGTTGTAAGTACAGGCACAGAAATTGTCACATTCAAAATGTCAATTAAATAAGCCACCTATCTTCCAGAGAGGAGGCCAGAAGCATGAGTGGCTTCTCAAAGGCAACAAAATGAGTTGCCAAACCAGTCCTAAACTAGCTGACTTTTGAGGTTTGTTATTTAATCAAGCAGGACCTTAAGTACCCAGGCTCCATATGTAGCCAAGAATGGCCCTGATCCTCATGACTACGTCCCTTCCAAGTGCTGGGATTACAGGCATGAACCACCAAGCTTGGTTTGGTGCTGATGTGCTTTCCGAGACTCCACACCATCTATGGATTACAGCACTCAAAAGCTTAAGCGACAAGTCAAGATGGAACTTTGCTGGCCTGAAGGAAAGTCTAGCCACTTCAGCCCATGTCCCCCTACTAGACACCTCAGCTTCCCGATCTGAAATATGAGTAACAGCACCTTCCTTAAAGAGTTCAATAAAACACACATAACCACTCAGTGTAATACTGGTGCATCTTATATCTAAATTTATAGTGCAGCTTTAAAAACTGAATCAAGCTTCATCATAACAGCTTACTACCTCATTTCAGAGGTAACAAATCTGAAGCATAGTTGAATGAGCTGCCTACTTACTAACCAAAAAAGGCCAGAACTGAAATGCAGATCTGTCTCAATCCAAAAGTTAGAATTTTAAACATTTTGATATATGGTTGGAGGTAGGGGTGAGGATGCTACCATGTGGGTCCTAGGCATCAAACTCAGCCATCAGACTCCGTAGCAGGTGCCTCATTGACCTGAACTATTTCTACTTTACTTAAGGACAAGAGTGTTTTCTAACCTAGTATCTCAATTTACATTACACATACAACCTTCACTTCTGATAGCTCTTTTTTTTTTTGTTGGGGTGTGTGTGTGTGTGTGAGTGTGTGTGTGTGAGAGAGTGTGTGTGCGTGAGTGTGTGAGTGTGTGTGTGAGTGTGTGTTTGTGTGTGTGTGTGTACTATGGCATTCGTAACAGCAGTCAGAGGACAACCTGTAGGAGCAGGTTCTGTCCTACTATGTGTGTCTCAGGTACTGAACTAAGGTTGTCACCCTTTCCCACTAAGTCACCTTCAAGGCCCTCTGCAAACTCTGATTCTGTCTTCTGAACCTAGTTTTCCCAGCTGGTCTACACGCTGCATGAAAAAAAATCAGTACTTTTACATTATTTACCTCTGCTGTTAACATATGAAAATATTTGTTGAAAATATAATTACTTAGAAGACTTATTGTGGGAGGTTAGGATGTAAAAACAATTACACAAATACAAAATCATTTATATATTGTCCCCAGGTTAGACCAAGGATCATAGCCCATGATATCATCTTAAGCTGACTTTTTGGTATAAGGATAACCTAACAAGTAAATACCTGCTAATAAAATATCATATTAGAAACCAGAATTGAAGAAACTTTATTTAAAAGGTAGAAATATCTCAATCTTTTAAAAAGAGATTCCTGCTATGTAGCCTAGGCTGACCCTGCATTCGGCATACTCCTGCCTCTCTCCTGAAAGCCAGGATTGTAGGAACTTGGCATGCTCCACTACAACCAGCTCTGATCAGTTTTAAGCCTTGCTTTAAAGAAAAACAGAGTATTCAATTTTTATGTAGCTGAGTGTGTGTGTGTGTGTGTGTGTGTGTGTGTGTACCAGGTACATGCAAAGATCACAAGGGGGTGTCAGATACCCTGGAATTGGAGTATAAAACACTGGACTCCACATGGATGATGGGAACTAAACTCAGGCTCTTTGCAAGGACAACAAAAGCTCTTAGCCACTGAGCCATCTCTCTAACCCCTTAAATCATACTTTTTAAAATTTAGCTATGTAAAAAGAAGGAATGCAATATAGCTCAAGAAAAAAGTTTATTGTAAATTGAGGTATGCTAGCATATATATGTAAGCCCAGCACTTTGGCCGCAAGCACCGGAAGCTGTGGGGAGTTCAAGAACAAGACTAGTTACAGACCAAATTTGAAGCCAGCCTGAGCTTGACAGTTTAGAAATACTGGGGGGAGGGGGGGGAGAAATACTTATGAATGTGAGTCAAGGATGCTGATATTTAACATGTAACTGAGATACTGTGTAGCCACCAACACAGCAATACCTGATGCCGTTTCTTCAGTCTGTCTTTCCTTCTCCTCATCTCTTCTTTCATCCTCAGCATTAAGAAGAGCTGAGACAATATCGTTGACGGTCCTGTAGTTCTCGCCAGTGGCCAGGATTTGACGCTGAACTGTCTGTCTTACCAGGTTCCGACTGAAGCCCATTTCCAAAGCTGCCTTAACCACAGGTGTGTTCATCATGACCGCATCCTCTGAACTTTCGACAGGTCCAAAATGCACAACTGCTTGCAGACAAATTTGCTAATATTAAACTCCACAAAGTTACAACTATGGAAAATAATGACCGCAGCGCCTCTAATCTCATATCCTAATAAGGGAGATATACCATAGGTACCAATTAAATTAACAATTACTGTACTATGCATTTAAGAAATTACTTCCTACAGTGCATACATCCTAGACATACTTAATAAAAACAATCTGTCAACAGGCTCAGGAGTCTGAACTAAAAATCTCACCAGAGTTGTGAGATGCTGGGTGGTAAAGGCATTTGCTGTAAGTTCAATTCACAGGAGTAGGAGAAAGGAACCAACTCCCAAAAGTTTTCCTCTTTAAAAAAATAATGATTTACTTTTATTTTACGCGTATTCATGTTTTACCTATATGTGTGTCTGTGTGAGGGTGTTAGATTCCCTGAAATTGGAGCCATAAACAGTTGTGAGCTGCCATGTGGGTGCGGGGAATTGAGCCTGGCTCCTCTGGAAAAGCCTAGTGCTCTTAACCAGTTATCTCTGCAGTCCCCAAAGCTGTCCTCTTAACACATGTTGTGGCATGTGTACCCATACATACACAGTAATATACATATTTTTTTAAATTTTTCAAAAATCAAGCAGGCAAGATGGCTCATGGTATACACGTTTTCTGCACAAGCCTATCAAAATTAAATTCCTGAAAGCCACAGGAAGGTGATTCCTGAAATAATTAACCCTCTGTCTTTGTGTGTGTGTCTCTCTTACACACAATAAAAAGACAAACCCTTGGGTCCTTCCATGACACTCACAAACAAGATTTAACAAGCTACCCCCTCAAAAAACAAAAATAAATAAATAAACAGTAGGACATAGTGCTAAAACGGGGGGTATAGCTCCTCAGTACAATGCTTACCTAGCATTTGGTTGATAGCGAAATAAAAAGAACATAAAAAGAGATTAAGAAATGGGGTGTGGCCTCAGTAGAGAGTCTGTGTGGCATGCTTGAGAATTCCATTTCTAACAACCATGCATACATCTCCCTTCCCTTGTAAAGGGATTAGGTGTGATGCTTAGGCCTTGCACAGTGCGGTGAGTTTTTGCCAAGCACACAGGAAGCAATTGGGTTGAATTCACAACACCAATGGGAAGATGTATCAGAATTGCATGATGAATAATGTCTAAATAGGTACATAAGTGAGGCAGAGAAAACTACGAGGATGGGAAGCATAAAGAAATAATGAAAACACATAGTTAAATAAGCAAAAGTAATGATAGCCTGAATAGAGCTCAATCAAGTCCTGCCATCTGCTGGAGACAGCTACAATAAACACACAAATACCCAATGTCAAAATGTGGAAAGCAACCTCCCGGAAAAGCATGTCCATAGTGGCCAAACCAGCCTCAACCCCTGACACCTCCTCCAGAAAATAACATGAAGAATAAATAAACTCTGAAAACTGAAATGATAAAGTAAGTGATGGGAGTATCCGAAAGAATAACAGGCATAATAGCCTTAAAAACTTTAACCATGCAGGTTAAAAACTTAGCATGGTCAAGAAATAAAGGCCAGCAGACAATGGCATACAGCTTTGTAGGAATGTTTGTCTACATCAGCCTAAGTTTGCTAGAATACACCAGGGGGCTACTGAGCAGAGGGCTATTCCCAGCGTGACTGGAACTGCTGCACAGATGGGCTGGGGAACTGTAAGGACAGATCAGATAGCATGGACAAGGCAGGCAGTGGGTAGACAGTGAGTATCTGGGCATTCTGTGATCTATGCTGGATGCTATGAATGGAGATGGGAAGGTCAGAGCACAGCCTCTGAGGAATCAAACAAAGGAAGCTTGTGCTCTGGCACATTTACTCAAATAGCTACTTTAGCCAAAAATGGAAGCACTTCGAAATTTAACCAGGTAACAGCATTGCAGCCTGGCACCCATCTGACCTGAGCATAAAGAACACTTCATATGTAGTCTGTCACTTAGAAATATGACAAAGTGGTGGTGGCACACACCTTTGA
This sequence comes from Cricetiscus sungorus, assembly GCA_030556225.1. NCBI lineage: Eukaryota > Metazoa > Chordata > Mammalia > Rodentia > Cricetidae > Cricetiscus > Cricetiscus sungorus. The sequence goes on along the minus strand of JANBXA010000491.1, from coordinate 31,750,545 downwards.
TCCCAGCATTCGGGAGGCAGAGGCAAACAGATCTCTGAGAGTTTGTGGCTAGCCTGGTCTATAAAGCAAGTTTCAAGATAGCCTGGACTACATTATAGAGAGAACCCTTATCTCAGAACCAAAAAAAAAAAAGAGGAGCTAGCAAAGGAAACTGCTCAGAATCAACAGAAGAACAAGAAAACCCCAAAAGAATGTCATTAGGAAAGTCAACCAAAAGGGTGTGCTGAGCACAAAAGTCGTGTGCTGGAGTGCCTTTGTTACCCCAGCACTGGGGAGATGAAAGCCCTAGGGATCTCAAGTTTAGGGCAGCCAAGAGTACTGCACAACACACTTCCAAAAGCAGCACTCAACTGTATCAAATGCCAGCTGTCAGGTAAATGAAAGATCTGCCAATACTGCAGTTTCCGGGGCCCATGACAACGTTTACAAATTAGCAGTAGGGGACATAAGCCAGGTATGGCGGTGACACACCCTGTAATAGAGCACTCAGAGGCCAAGGCGAGAGGATCCAAAGTTCAAAGCTAGCTTGGGCCATATTATGAGACCCTGTATCAAAAACAAATGAGTACAGGGGAAATAATAAATAAAAGAACAGAGGAAAATGGTTTTGAAGAGAAAACAAGAGTTCTCTTCCTTCTTCTTTTTTCTTCCATGTATGATGTCTTTGGCTTTTTGGACTTTTTGGGGGGCCAGCCACAGAGTAAAAGTAAGATATCCAGAAGTAAGAAAAAGAAAAAGCCCAGAAGCAAGAGGTTGTTGCATAGCTTAAGAAAAGCTGGCAAGAAACAAGCCAAGCCAAGGCCAGGCATTCCTAATTAAGAATAAGCCTCTGTGGGATTTACTTGGGAGCTAGGTGGTAGGCTCCTCAAAACAGCCAAGAGTAAAACATCACGCTGCATTCTCAGTAAAATACATGAACCAGGAAAACTGTGGGAAGAGCTAGGGTGTTACTAGCAGAGGGGCAGAAGTGCTTGCCAGGCATTCCAGAACGATCCCACAACCCACGTAAAGCTGACTCCTGAGAAATGTCTTCTGATCTCTACATAGGCACTGTGGCACATGCATGCCCAAACATACATCACACACACATGCACACAATCTTTCACACATTCTTTTAAAAAGAATTTTGTAAATTAAAAACAGAAACTGAAAAGAAGGAAAATGTACAACAGTCATTCTGAAGACTGGCAAAGTGATTTTATAAACAAAACATGTAAATCTCTTATTTTTGTGGGTGGAGGGAGGGGATTCTGAGAAAGGGTTTCTCTGTATTTGCAGCCTGTTCTGGAACTAGCTTTGTAGACCAGGCTGGCCTCCAACTCAGAGATCCGCCTGCCTCTGCCTCCTGAGTGCTGGGATTAAAGGCATGTATCACCAATGCAGGGCATAAGATGTAAGTCTTAAAAGACTGGAAATGTAGCACGGTGTAGCATAGCAGTATAGTGTGGTATACCATGGCATAGTATAGTGTAATACAGAGTGGTGTGGCATGGCGTAGCATGGTATAGAAAGTGCCTAGCATACATAAGGCCCTGGATTCTAGCCTCAGCACCAGTCTAAATAAACACTAAATAGGAACAGCTATCCACTATCCATTACTCCTTTCTTTCCTGACCAAGTCCCTTATGCACTACAAAGTTGCAGTTTCCATGACCAAGAGCTTTATCTATTGCTGAGTCATGGTTTCTATGACTTTTCTATATCTGGTCCTCCTTCTCTGTTCCAGCCACAAAGCTGCCAATGCCTCCCTTGAAATGGTGAGCCAAAACCAGTATTCCCCTTTGGATGTAATTAGCACATCTAGTGACAGTTATTTCAACTACCGTGGGGACCACAATACATGGAGACCACAACTACTGAGATGTGGTTAAGTCAGCTCCAATCCACAGCCCCTGCACTCTTACTGTCCCTGCCTTTATACCTAGCATCCAGCCCCATCACAACTCAACTGTAACCCAGTCTTTTCTAACACACTCAACAGCAGCCTCCTCCCTAAAGGTCTGTCCACACCTTTCATGTGACATGGCTTCAGGGAGTTTGCTTTCTGTGTGTGTCTTGTTGTCTCATATGAAATGTCAGCACTTAAGGACCAATAAATGTCTCAGAATCTTTTAAATGTCACAAGTCTTAGTAGACACATACATTTTCTAGTTAACATCCCACAGTTTCCCATATGGCTTCCTCTAATGTACTTTCATTCCTAACATTCTTACAAAAACACTTAGCTGTATAGCAAATGTTTCCAGACTTACTTGGAGGGTCTCCACTTTCTTCTCCTGGGGTGTCTGAAGTGGACAACAGCTATGAAATAAGAGAACACGACAGGGAAATCAGAACCCTCACACAGTTCAAACAGCACAGACAAGGATCTGTCTTGCTGTAGGATAACGTCTTATTCTGTTGCTGAGGCTGGCCTGGAACTCATGGCAATCCTCCTGCCTCAACTTTCCAAGCACTGGGATGAAGGGATGAGCCTCCACACCCAAGCAAACAACAAAAGTTACTTTAAGTGAATGCACACTCCCTTTTGGAAACTGGGTGATTCATACTTCACTGTAAGCCAGGTGTGCTCACACAAACCTGTAAGTTCAGCACTCAGAAGGCTAAGAAGAAAGATGAGTTCAAGGCATGCCTCAGCTGCATGTTTCAAACCTCTAAAATAAATAATACATAAGTAAACTTTACTTGGTTTTATTTCACCATAATTATCATACAACTCTGCTTACACTTTATTGACATCCAAGTTAGAATTCAAGTGTATCTTCCATTTCAGAGAAAGAAAGATGAAGATACCACAGTGGCTCCTCGTTCCATTTAGAAAGCAGTATTTCATTTGGGTAACTCTTAAAAAGGTAGTAACTCCTAAAAAGGTTTTTGGCCTTTGTTTTGTTTTGTTTTGTTTGTTTGTTTGTTTTTTCTGGAAAAGACTAGAGACATTGAAGATAGGTCTTCAACCCTGTTGTTTTTTTTTACTATTATTATTATTTTTAAGAAAAAATTCTGTACACTGGTAGGATATAAGATTTTTCAAAGTAGTACAAGTAAATAACAATATTTATAAAGAAGCCTATATAGCAAGCTAGCAAAAAAAAAAACTATCAAAGATGCCATTACCATGACATGAAACTTGAACTCTGCAGTTCTTCTAAGCACACACAACCCCAGATGTGTAAGCACACACTCACATCCTCAGGTGTGTAAGCACACACTCACAACCCCAGCTGTGTAAGCACACACTCACAACCCCAGCTGTGTAAGCACACACATTCTTTTTCTTAACTATAGTGCTTAAAATCACTATGAGAATTTGTTAATAAACCACAATTTTGTCCCCAAAAAATTGTAAATAGAATAAAACAGATATCAATGTCACTCTAAGACTTCTGTAATCATTATTACATAGCATAGTTCAATGCTATATTTTTTGTTTATGTATAGAGTGTATGTACCTGTTAACATGGGTGTGTGGAACTACATGTGCATACATGTAGAGGACAAAGGTACAGTTCTATACCTTGTTTTTAAGACAGGGTCCCTGACTCATTCAACCTGGAGCTGAGTGAATGGTTACATTATCTGGCCCGAGAGCTGCAGGGATTGCCCTGTCTCCAACACCCTAGGTTTACTAAAGCATGCGGCCACACCCGGCTTTCTAACAGTGCTGGGATCGATCCAAACTCAGGGCCTCATCTTGCCCAGTAGACACTTCACCAAACCATCACCCCCAGCTCCCGGGTTAATTTGAAGAATGAGTTTACCTGTTCAAGAAGATGAGGATATCTAGCTTGAATCTCATCAACAAACTCCTGCCCTTTCATCCGAATCAGGAACTCACACCTAAAATGTGAAACAAAAACTATTTTAAATTATTTCATATCAAAAATAAGCTGATTACTCTAGAGGAGTGACTTTCAAGTCTTCTTGATTATATCCCACAGCAAACATTTCACATGGCAACCCAGCAGACATTGAAATCTAAAAGAACATTCTTACTGTGTTGGTGCATTCCATTATTTTTCTGTCTCCTTCTATTTACACACAACAAAGAAAAATTCTAGACTCAGAAAGGGCAAAAGTTGGCTTATGAAAAACAATGTTACAGACATTATCTTTTTTGTGCTTAACACTATTTCAAAAACTATTACTCATTATCTATTGTTCACAATGTAGTAACTGCCAATCCTGCTCCAGAGTTCACTCTCCTATCTTGAAATACAACCCACCACACTCCCTCCAGGAAACACATAATCAAGTACTTTATCTCCACAGATGTTTCTCAAATATGTAAAATACTAAAACTTCTTGAAAGAGGTTCACATAACATTCATTGCCATCCTACTCCTTTTTGAACAAATGTTAAACTAGATATCCATATAAAAATTTTCTTTAAAAGCACAAAGACAAAAAATCTTGACCTATGTCCATGCTACATGCAAAACTCCTCTCCCATGGAGCAGCCAGTTCCCACCACTATTACTAAGGAGCCCTTAGTAATAGGCAGAAAGGAGGGTTGCTGCAACACTAAGCAAGGATGTCAGAGCCTGCCGAATGTCCACTCTGCTCTTGTCCTCAAGCCCCAACCCTAAAGCTGTTCTGCACACACCTGTGCCCCACATGTCCTCCAGATGCTCTACGTGTGCGTCCTCACCTCAGACATCAGTACAGCAGCAGTCAGTGCTCTCCATACACAGATGGCTCTGTGGCTGCTCTTCAGGCTCTCAGTCAGCATGACAGACACCATGCTACTGTCCCCACCATTGTGGAACACTCACAGGGGTCAGGATATTTCCCATGACTGAAGAGGTCATAAGCTTTGATGCTGCCCAGACACTGAGAATCTCTAAAACCTTCACTGACAAAGACTTCAGCTCACAGAGCTGCATGGAGACTATGACACTGCACTTCCCAAGGAGTCAGAGCCCGCCATACCCCTGGCAAGTCCAAGCCCTCACACCCACCCCCACCCATAATTAAAGTCTTTGCTCATCACAGTCACAAAACCTAAGAAGCTGGGTTACAAGCAACTAAAAAAACAAACAAACAAAAACATAACAACAAAGGAACACAATAATTTCCCAAGAACCAACCAACTCAAAAGAAGGAAGAGTAAGGTGTTTACAATCTGCTTTCAGATAAGCAAGTAATACTCATGTTCAGGGAGTGTGCTGTCAAGAGAACAAGGCAGATACACAAGCTATAATGAAAGAATACAAAGAGCAATTCCCGAGAGAACAGGAAAGAAAAAATTTACATGTGAAGACAAATACATAGTCATCTTCAGACTTCTCCACACTATAATACATAATGCAGAGTATAGACATTCAACTCTAACAAAAAGGTAAAAAAAAAGCATCTGGGACTCACAAAGCCCAGAATCAATATTCAGTACTAACCTAGCCCAGCACAGTGCTAAAAACAACTGTGACTACAATTATAGTTGTAACTGTCCTGTTAAAGGCAGTGTTAGAAATAACTGTAGCTACAATTATCCTATTAAAGGCAGTATTAGAAACAACTGTAGCTATGACTATAGTTACAACTGTCTATTAAAGACAGTATGAGAAATAACTGTAGCTACAATTATAGTTACAACTGTCTATTAAAGGCAGTATTAGAAATAACTGTAGCTACAATTACCATTTGAAAAATAATTAATATGCAACACCAAAGCCACTGAATGCTGGGAGGGCAGAGGCAGTTTTGGAGCTGCTGGAATCAAGTTATTAGTGTACATAGCAGACTGCTTTAAGATGTGAGTGAGGCAATCCTCAACCAAGGGTTCCTCTTCCCTGGTGACCAGTGTGTCACTGACTGAAACCAACCAGCAGAATGGTTAAAGTCCTGACTGCCCCACATTTGCTCCTTCCCCACTCTTCCCTCAGATTGCAGCACACCTAAATATCTGACAAGTGATAATGACCATCTGTTAGCTTGTCTTTACTAACATCAAACATTAGTCACAGCTGAAACCTGTTCTGAGACAAAAACCATTCCTGACTTCTCCCTTGGCATTTAAAACAGTATCAAGAATTTTGTTTTACAAAGTATAGCAATTCAAATGTTAGAATTTAGAATGTTTTTGTCTTTTGTATATAATAGTTAAATTAAAAATGATAATATTTAGGTCCACAAGTATGGTTGTCATTTAAAATTACAACATTTTCAACAGTGAAGATTCAATTCAAACTAGCAATATTACAGAGAACTTGTTGGTTTTTTTCACACATTTTCTTAAAGACCAACATCCAATGAGGCCTACAACATTCTGAAATCACTTGTCAAATTTGTTGCATTAACAGAACCCATAAAAGAAACTCTGGGGACCTTCAGGACGGCTCACCGTGTAAAAGTCCTGCCACCCAGCCTGACACCCAGCATACCATCCACAGAAGCTACATGGTGGAAGGAGAGTTGTCCTCTGACCTCTACCAGCAAACTCTATTTTATTTACCTTGCACAATAATTTTTTTGCTTACTGTTTTTTCCAGACAGGGTTTTGCCACCTAGCTGAGTTGGTCTGGGGCTCACTATGTGGCCCAAGCCAACCTTGACCTCAGATTCCTTCTGCCTCAACCTGAGCTGACCTGAACTTGCTATGTAGACCAGACTGGCCTCTGCTCACAGAGATTGCATGCCGCTGCCACCCAAGTGCTGAAATTAAAGGCATATGGACATGGGTGCACTACCTACCCCATCATATACAATGCACTGAGCCACTATAAATATTGCTACTTCCAAATTCCTGTTCATCATATATCACACAAAAATGATCAAAGACCCCTGTAATTTCCTGAAGGAGGTCCAACAGATTCATCATTATGGAAGGCATGCACAAGTCCAAACTTTCTTCATTGTATGATTCCACATACATGTGGTACCTAAAGTAAAAAATTCAGATACAGCAAGTAAAAGGCTGGTTGCGGGGGGTGTGCTTGCAAGTGTATGGGGTACAGAATTTCAGTTTGAGAAGATGAAATGGCTCTGGACATGACTGTTAAACAGTATACATGTACTTTATGCTACACAAGAATACATTTTACAAGGCTAAATTGGTGTATCTTATGTGTAATTTATCCTAATAAATAAAAACTCCTAACACAGCCCATTTACTTCAGAAATGATGTCCAAGTTCACAAAGCTAATTGCTTATAAATACACAATTTCCAATTCTATTTCACTAACAACTGTGGCCCTAAATTTATTTTAAGCAATAATAAAAATTAAGAGGTTAGGGATGTACCTCAGCGGTAGAGCACATACCTACCAGATGAGAGGCCCTGGGTTCAATCCTCCACACAATATTCAGTTTCTAAGAACCAACTACAAGCTGGGCAGTGGTACCCAATGCCTTTCATCTTAGGAGACAGAGACAGGCAGATTGCTGTTTGAGTTCAAAGCCAGCCTCATCTACAGAGTTAGTTTCAGGACAGCCAGGGCTACAGAAAAAGACCCTGTTTCAACAACAACAACAAAAAAACCCCAAAAAAACAAAGAACCGATTACCTTGGAAACCATTTGGCATGTTCTACCCAGGGATCATCTCCAGATTCCCAACACCTCAAGCCACCATCACAACAAAAGCATTTGACATCATCGTTGCGATCTAAACAAGAAAGATAGATGAGAAACTACTCATGTATATGCCCATGAACAAAGTAGCAAGAACTCCATAGTCTCTGTTAACATCTTACCCACATAGTAAAAGCCAGCACTGGCAAGCTGCTCAGGCTGAACAGGAACACTGGATGGCCAATACAGAAACGTCCTCATTCGAGCAGTGTGTGTCTGCATACTCAGATTTGATATACTAAGCCTCTGCGTTTCTGAAGAATTTTCCAGAAATGGACAGTTGGGAAAATGTCTCCGATGCTCTGACATAGCGTCATCCTTCGGTTCCCAGTTGCTAAGCTTCCCACCACAGGCAAAGCAGGCCACCCTGTCTCCAGGGCCTATGTAGTAGAAGCCAGCTCTGGCCAGCTCGGCTGGAGACAGAAAGCTTAATGGCCACGCACTGTAAGTGAGAAGTCTGGCCTCTTCAGTAATCATGGCATAGCTGCAGGGGTTTGTCCTAGACAAGTCTTCCACTGCTCTAGAATTAAGGGGATTTGAGGACGAGTTGGAGTGAGTGACAGCTCTGACAGCTTGTTCTGGAGGAGGTAAGGAATGTGCAAGCCCACTTCTCAAGGGAGCTGTGTTCTTAGATGGGGACTGCAAACTAGCAGACAGCAGGGTGTGAACAAAGCTGCAGCTGGGGTACAGCTGCTGGTGCTTTTCCACAGGACTGTCGCCTTGCTTCCAGTTGTCCAGCATCAGGCCACAGCAGAAGCACTTGACCTTGTCGTTGACACCCGTGTAGTAAAAGCCAGCACGAGCCAGGCTCCTTTCTGAGACAGGAACTCCAGCGGGGAAAGCGGAGTACGTGGACATTCTGTACAGTTCACACGATAAGTCATACTTCATTTTTTCTTTGCTCTCTCTTGTCCAGTTTGGCAGGGTTGTGCTATTTTCCATTATACTTGTGGGATTTGGGCGTAAGGTACCTTGGGCAACTCTTTGAGTAGTGAGAGTACTTCTGCAGCTTCTCACAACTTCACACTAAGTAAGATCTCTACCACAGACAGGAATGGAGTAGCAGGCCCCTAACTGGGTGGAATTCACTACACCTGACCGAATTTATCTGCATTCACCCTCACATAGGGCATATCATTCTCATTTTCCAAGATACTACACTACTCAAGGCTCTGGGGTTTTATGAGCTCTTCTGGGTAACCCAAGAGCTATTTAACCATAATTTACTTTCATTAAAAGTTATGAAGTCAAGATATAAAGTCCCTTATAAGGACTTTAATACAAGGTCCAAACTACTCTATTGTCTACCAAATACAAGTAAGTAAACTCTCCACATGGTCACATTTCCTAAAAGCTAATTTTGCACAGCTCATCATCACAGTATTTCCTAAAGTGGTTTATACTAATCTCAGTTACCTTCTGGGGAAGTTAACACCACAGTTAATAAGACCACAGTATGCAGTATACAGTGTGATCTTTTCTTAAAGCTTAAACTGTTACTAATCTCAACTGTTAAATCTTATATGTCACTACCTTAACCCTTCCTGGATCTATTATTTTAATATATCTGGTCAACAGACATTATTTTGTCCATAAGCTTGAGTAGGCTGCATTTTAAAAATCCATCTTAGCTTCACTAAGTCTGTTCTAATTAAGAATGAATCTCTTTATCAAGGCATAGCTCTCTTCTGTTACCACAAGTATCTAACAACCCTGCTTTGCCACAGCTTTCCTGTTGCACGAATGTACCATACTAACTAGCCTTCTTTTTGAGAACTTAATATTTTATATAACTATTCATACACAAAAGTACACTCCATAGAATTCAACCTGCATTTTTTATAAAAAAAAAAAATCAGATTTCCACGACTAGGTTTATTTCTAGGGAAACACAGGAGGAAATGGAGATTCTTAAGCGCTGTAAATCTGGAAGGGAAAAAAAGATATTTTTAGAAAACTAATTGCATATCAATTATAACCTCTTAAATGTATCCAATAATATCTAAAAATGACTCATTCTAGATAATACATCCTAACTACAGCAGTTTCTCACCCAACCAGTCTACTTAGAAAAGGTCTAAATCAAAATACAGGCTTGCAAAAGACTTCCCAGAGCACTAAATATACTTGTCTTTTAAAACACACAGCTTCATACATTCTAAAAAGTAAAACTTTGAAGGTGGACAGACATTTTCAACAAGGAAGAAAAACTGGTCCTCGATTTCACATTTATGATGTATTTACTGTTTGTTTATTGTTACACAAGATGAACCATACTTCATGGGCATCTTTTTTTGAGTTATTCTTTGCAGAGACAGGATCTCATTCTATAGACTATGTTGGCTAGACAGTTAATGTAACTCAAGTTGGTTTTAAAACGTGTTGGAATTCTCTTGTCTTGACCTCCCGAGTGCTAGGACCACACTACTGCCAGGCTCCTTTCAATTTTCTGATTTACAGATATTTTGATAGGGCTCTTGGTTGGAGGCAAAAGGCACTGGTGGGTAGTGGGATACTGGTGCAGTTGTTAGGGCTTTTGCCTTGCAGGGTTTAATCATCGCAATTGCTAAAGAAAGAAGGACAAAAGGAGGAAGAAGCAGCTAAACAGAAAGATTCCCGAGGCCCGCTTGCAATCTCAATGTGAACACTTGTAAGATCATGAGGCAGGATGAGATAGATGCTCTGCCAGCAGAGCAGTCGATGTGGTCAGGACTGAACTGGCCTCGATCAAGGCATCTGGGCGAGCTCATTAATGCATTCCACTAAGGACAACCTTTCCCTAGCAATGCCAAAGCAACAACCACTGAAAGAATCTCAAAAGGATAATTGTACAAGGCTTCCACCGCGCGCGTGGCTTAACCACACCAGGTGTTACCTCTCCAGCAAGCGCATGCTCTCTGTGCATCAGGGCAGAAAGACAAAGAGCCACGTTTCCCTATTAAACCACGAAGTTATTTCTCACGTCACTAAAGAGCTCAATTAATAAACGACTCGAGGACTGCGATCTCCTGCCGCACGACTGTCTCAGCTTAAAGGCTGTAAATAAATGCCGCCAGCCGGCTTGAAACCCTGTGAGATGGGCGTGGTGGTGCAAGCTAATCATCCAGGCACCTGGTGGGAGACTGCGACAGGACTGCCGCAAGCTGGAGCCCAGCCTGGGCTGACTCAAAAAAAAAAAAAAAAAAAGAATAAAACAAACCGAAAGGGAAAGAGCAAAACTGGAAAGCAAGTTCAAGCCCGGGGGCTGGGAAGCGAGCGGGGGTTCGGCGGCCTTGAGAGCAAGGATTCCTACAACACCGGCCGAACCGGCTTCGCGCAGCCGAAGGCGGCCGCTGTCCCGCCAGGCCCGAGGGAGCCGCACTCACCGCGGAGCCAGAGGACACGGGAAGCCGCGACACCTGACTGCTCGACCCCAGCCTTCCCGAAAGCCCCCGGGGCCAGCTGGACGTGGCGGGCGCGCCGTGACGTCACGTGGCGCCCGAGACTGCGCCTGCGCCTGCGCTCGCGCTTGCGCGTTCAGGTTTTAGAAGCCGCACCTCTGGACCTTGCTGCCCGGGCCACAAACTGGGCTGGGCCCCGGGACGCCCGAGTAAAACCGACTGCGCCCGTGCGCGTGCAACGTGCATTCCTTTTTCTGTCTTTTGTAAGATGGGCTTTTACACTGATAAGTGGGCTCGTGTGGCGCACAGCACAAATCCCAGGAGTTGGACCCAGCCGTGGCTGCACGCCCGGGCTGGCACACCGAGGCCACCCTGTGGGGCGAGGGAGATGTTCCACTTTAAAATAAATAAATACACGCAGCAGGCCACAAACGTAAGGAAAAAGCAGGGAGCTGGTTTGGAGGAAGGCAGAGTAAGAGCCTTAATAGTATAACGGGGGAGAGTACGGTCAAACTGTGTTGTATATGCGTGATGAAATTGTGGAAGAATAAATTTAAAAAGCTGTCTCCACCCTCCAGCACCAAGCACTAGCACACCGGAAAGGACTTCCCAGTGCTTTTCGCTGCCTGTCCTCCTCTGTTTGAATGTTGTGTTTGTTATTTAGTTGTTTGGGGCTTGCTTTTGTGGGGTTTTTTGTTTGTTTGCTTGTTTGTTTGTTTGTTTTGTTTGAGAAAGGGTTTTACTACAGGGCTGTCATAGGATTTAGCGTTTTACTTAAGCCGCCTGCGTGCTGGGATTAGAAGTGCGTGCCGCGATGACGGGAGGGGGATTACGATTTATTTTATTTTGGGCTAGGCCGTCTTAACCAATGAAATCAAATCTCTCCGGGGAACTCCAGGGGGCAAACATCTCAAAAATTTAGAAGTAACAGGCGACTAGATGAGGCAGCAGGGGAAATTCCAGGACCCTGAACCGTTTCCCATCCCCTTTCTCCATCTCTCTGCCTGCCAGTAGTGTTGATAGTAAAAAGAAGTATCTGTCCTTTGTGATAGAGAGGAAAGACTGTCACACATGGATGCACGTGTTTAGTTGAAGTCAAGACTTCTCGGAAAGTTACAAAAAAAAAATCCTAATACTTGTGGGACTCTAGCAAGAATTGTGCACATTGAATTCTAGAGTATGTCTCTTTTTCAGTTCTTGTCCTCACCAAAACACGAGGTAGTGAGTCTACTTAAGTATATGGGAAAACTCCAATTACCAAAATCCAGACGCTTCAGAACTTACTACTTTTTAAATAGTGTATAGTTATCGTTACATTTTATACCAAAAAAATATACGATTCAAGATGATTTTGAAGAAAAATAAGACTGAAACGTAAGTTGTATAATAAAACTAGGTGCTGGAGAAATAGTAAAGACCCCTTGCAGAGGATCCTGGTTCCTTTTCTAAATTCCACATCATGACTCACTGCTCTGTAACTATAGTTCCAAAGGATTCCATGCCCTCTTCTGGCCTCCGTGGGCATTGCATACAAGCGATGCAATGCACATTCAGGCAAAATATACACAAAATACAATACATAAATAAAAAGTAAAATTTCAAGTTCTTAGCAGTATGCTGTTCTCCACTTACTAAACTGCAGAGTCTACTCAGTATTAGCACATGGAGGTGAATGTTACAGGTGCTGGTGATACACGGCATAAGTACACCACAATATGCTCAAAAAGCAATTAAGAGCCAGGGATAGTGGCTCAGGCCGAGTACTGCTGCAAGACTACACAGTGAGTTCAAACTAGCTTTGTTACTTTTTGTCTCTGAGACTACAGTAGTAAGAATAGTAAGAATACAGCCAGGGGGCGTGTGTGCAAGATCCAGAGGAACAGTGGGTCCCTGTACCACAGAAGAGCATCACAACCAGGGAGCCACAATGGTGTTACAGTGATGATGAAGGAAGACACAGCCAGTTGCCAACTTGCACGACCACCTTGGTCTACTCCACCCACCATCAGATAACCACGCAAACTACAGATATCAGAACCATCCAGGCAAGACAGAGGCAATACTAAAGAGATGAGTGGGGCAGCCGAGAACCTGTGTTCTCTGCCTCTCCACCTCTTTTCCTGCCTGCCAAAGGCAGTAGAGCCAAGAGCTGTTCTTTTGCTTTCTTTTCTATACAGGTTTCTCTGTGTGACAGCTCTGCCTGTCCTGGAACTTACTTTGTAAACCAGGCTGTCCTTGAACTCACAGAGATTACTTATGCCTCCCACGTGCTGGGAACATAGGTGTGTGCCACCACAGCCTGTGACCTTTTCTTTACAAAAAACAAAAAAAAAAAAGTCAGTTTTTTCTAGCCAAAGAGAAAAAGTAGGATTACCATAGACCTGGCTCAAGGATCATGTAAAATTTAAAAGTTTGCCCATGTTAAAAATTGAAGGGTTATTTCTAGGCTGAGGGTGTGTGGTCTAACATTTGAGACAACGAATTTCAAACTCCACATTACAATTAAATACTAAAATGAGTTTTCTTAAGGAAATATTGTATATTCAGTTACTTTTCCACTGGTAGGCATTTGGGTTGTCTCCAACCTTCCACAAACAATTGTAATGAACAGTTTTGGATAAATGTCTTATTTTATAATATTTTGCTAGGAATGGGTTGTTAGCTTCTTGTGCTAATTATTTATATTGTTGCTAGACAGATTTATCTGAGGGAAAGTTGGCAATTGCAACCCAAGACATGAGACAGGGTCAGTGTCTGAGCCGTGAGTATCAGTGATCCTACCCTCTGCTCCACAACACTGGAGTTGCAGGGACAGGTGCAGCCATACTCAGCTGTTTACTTTGGTGCTAGGGATTTGAACTCAGGTCCTCCAAGCTTGTATAGCAAGCCCTCTTAGCCGCCGAGCCATTCCTCCATCTTCCAAGAGAGCAGAGATTGCACTAGGAGCTCAGGGCAGAAGGCAGTAGGGCATATGGATGAAGAGGAAGGAGCCCGCCACCTTAGGAGAGCTGTGTCTCTTGCTAGGATTTCCAAAGTGCCTGAAAATAGACTAGAACACCTTTTCCAAGAAACCCAGGGCAAGATTGTGGAGGGTGACCTTCAGATAAGAGCTTGCCCGCTCTGTCATTTCTCTCGTTGGGTAAACTGTCACCAAGTTTCCTTTTCCATCTGTTTCAGATGCCTCTGTGTATGACAACAATGTGAAAGCTTGGTCCCCTCCCCTTCCATGACAAACTCACGTATGACAGGGGAAAGAAACATCATTGCAAGAAATAACAGTGGTGGGGCTGGAGAGATGGCTCAGAGGTTAAGAGCACTGGCTGCTCTTCCAGAGGTTCTGTGTTCAATTCCCAGCAACCACATGGTGGCTCACAATCTGTAGCTAGATCTGGTGCCCTCTTCTGGCCTGCAGGGATATATGCAAGAAGAACCTTGTATATATAAATCAAAGAAAGAGAGAGGGGGAGAGAGGGGACGAACAAACAGTGGCAAACACAAGACCAAATGCACCTTCTCATTCTATGCATTTCCAGTCCAGAAAGCATTGGTCTAATCCCGTAGACTGATGTCCTGCTGCCCCACCTGGCTTTATGGGGCTTTGAACCCAGTTCTCATGCTTTCGTGCCCAGTACTTCACTGATTGCACCATCTCCTTATCCCCATCATTTAAAATTCTTAAACAGCATGGCAGGGATCTATCTGTGTTTGGCTAAACTGCCAGTATCGTTCAATAAATAAACAAATAAATAGATAACAAGAGTAATTTTGTTGCTTTATTCATTTTTCCTCACAAAATCTTTATAAAAATTCCATATCCCTAATATGTCATTCAATAAATAAAACACTTAGAAAAGAAGTAGAAAATCTGTGTTCCCAGTTCTTAAAGCAACTTGAAAAGATTTCAAATTCTGAACTATAAATGCCAACATTGTAAGTCTCCTCTGAATACTTCAGGAATGTAGGCAACCTGCTTTTCAGGGCCAAGAGCAGAGTCCCATCTCTCAGCATCTGAATGCGTACATAAATATGCTCCAGATACAGGAATCACATAAATACATTTACAGAAAACAGCTGTCTGACTTGGAAATAAATAGCACTTTTAAGGACACCAAATCCGCATAAGAGTTAAAATTGTTATATATTTAATCCATCCTTCCTTGAGTTTAGGCAACATTTTTCTTTTTCCCTCATTTTTCCTCTGTCCATGTGTTCATTGGTTTATTCTGAGGTGGCATCTCACGTAGTCCAGGCTTGCCTTGAGTTCCACAGGTAGCTGAGGATGACCTTGAACTTCCGTCCCATTTACTGGGGTCTCAGCCGCGGACCATCGGTCCTAGTCCCGTTCAGGAGAGAAATGTGCGCACCGTGCCCTTGATGGTTCCTCTGCAGATGGGGCACTTTCTCAGAGAGGGTGCACAGTCTTTGCACACGACCAGATGGCCACAGGGGATGAACACGATGGATACCTCTCTGTCCATACACACTTTGCATGTCCTCTCTTCCTGTAGCTTCCGTAATTGTTCTTCCATTGGTAGAGCTATGAAGAGGGGGGAATTCTTATTTAAACACAGGTCCCTCTGTGAAACCAAGTGACCTCAGATTTTGGCTCTCCCACCTCCAATTTCCAAGTCCTGGCTAGTCACATGCATAATGCCATGTGAAGCAAGAAAAATAATTTTTAGTGGAAAGCAATGTGCTTTTACTCTAGTGAAACCCCAAGAAAATAAAACAATGATTTCCGCAGGTTCAAAGTCTTAGTACTCTTACCTGCAATGTCATCTGTGGGAAGACGCCTGACGTCCTGTCGCACTGGAGAAGGAAAGAGAACAGTATTACTATGGCAACCAAGGCTTGTATTTAGCTATACATTAGGCTTTGTTTATTTCTTTTTGTAAGAAGGTCTTCAAACCCAGGGCCTGAGGCATGCATGCTAGGCCAACAGTCTTTCACTGAGCCAAATCCACAGCCCAGAATACATTCTACAAAAGTTCATTTACCCAGTACTATTGTTTATTTGAGACATAGAATTATTCTATAACCCAAGCTGGCATTGAACTCACAATCTTCCTGTTTCAGCCTCCTGAGTGCTGGAGTTACAGGTGTGTATTACTATGTCCAGCAGTGAATTTATTTAGTTACTTATGAGTGTCTGTTTATGAGAGAGAGGGGGGAGGGAGAGGGAGAGAGAGAGGGGGGAAAGGGAGAGAGAGGAGAGAGGGGGAGGGAGAGGAGAAAGGGGGGAGAGAGAGAGAGAGAGAGAGAGAGAGAGAGAGAGAGAGAGAGAGAGAGAGAGAGAGAGAGAGAGAGAGAGAATGTACACCTGGGATGCTACAATGGGCATGACCAGGCCATAGGACCTCTTTTGGGAGTTCTCTCCTTCCACTGTGGGTTCTGGGGATCAAACTCAGGTCATTAGATTTATGCTGGGATTATGGGGTATGGTGATTTGAAGAAAACAACCCTCAAAGGGAGTGGCACTTTTAGGATGTGTGGCCTTGTTGGAGGAAGTAAGTCACTGTGGAGAAGGGGTCTCAGGTTTCATAGATGTTCAAGCCACTCCCTATGAGACAGACCACTTCCTGTTGCCTGTTGAAGATGTAGGGCTCTCAGCTTCAGCACCGTGTCTGCCTGCATGCTGCCGTGTCCCACCGTGATGACAAGGGGCTGGACTTTTGAACTGTGAGCTATCCCATTACGCTTCCTTTGTAAGAGCAACAGAAACCCTAACTAAAATGAAGGGTAAGCACTTTTACCTGTCTCGCCAGGCCCTCCCAGCAAATGTTAAACATTTTACACTTTGAACAAAAACTTATCATATTAACAACAACAACAAGTTGGGCTGAGTTACTTTCACTAATCTCCCGATTTTTCAACTGCCCTAGAAAGTTCCCCCAAACAGTTTTCTAGCACTTACCAAATAAATCTTTGTATAACACAGGGTCACTTTCCTGAAGGGAGTTTCGGAATGACGTTGCTGCAACGTTCCCTTTTGCTAACACAGTATCAATTAGTGTTCTCGCTTGCAAGGCCTGTGGTTTCTGTTTAACAGCATCGTACTCCTGTTCAGTGATTGCCTTGGCACTTAGGAGACAATCCAGGACTGGGACCACGCACGTCAAATGTTGAGAAAGCCCCATCTTGTTCTTCCGGATTAATGTTAGATCATCTTTATGGAGAGAGAGAGAGAGAGAGAGAGAGAGAGAGAGAGAGAGAGAGAGAGAGAGAGAGAGAGAGAGAGAGAGAGAGAGAGAGAGAGAGAATTGATTGATTTAAGATTTAAACTCTGCTCACAAACTTCTTTCTGTATCTACATGACACATGAAGGAAATCATATATGTATTTACTTAAAGATCTCCTATACCTCAGCTTGGCCTCCACTTCACCATGGCATTAAACTTGTCATTTTCTGCCACCACCTCCTGAGTGCCAGCTTTCCAGATGTTTGACCCCAAGCCCAGTTTATGAAGTGCTAGGGGTCAAAGCCAGGGCTTGGCATGCCAGGCAGGCCCTCTGCCAATAAAGCTATGTTGTAGCTGATCCTTATGTCTTCATCGTTTATGTTCTATTTTCTACCATAAAGCTGTATCTATAAAATGATGAATAGTAATCTTAGAGTCATGAAAAATTACTTTAGGAGAGGCAATTAGATTTTAGATGCACTGAATTTGTCACTATGACACTTTGGAACCATGTAAAGGAGAACAAAAGACAAGAGCTGGAGAGATGGCTCAGAGGTTAAGAGCACTGGTTGCTCTTCCAGAGGTCCTGAGTTCAATTCCCAGCACCCACATGGTGGCTCACAACCACCTTGAATGAGATCTGGTGCCCTCTTCTGGCCTGCAATGCACATGCAGGCAGAACACTGTATACATAACAAAATCTTTTTCTGAAAAGGACAAAAGAAATGGTGCTTAATTTAAAAACATCAGTCATACATGTGCATTTGTTTCCAATTTGGTTTTGTCTTTTCATGTAACCCAGGCTAGCTTCAACCTCACTTCATCTCGGAGGATGACCTTAAATTTCTGCCTCCATTCAAAGATGTTATAGGCATGTGGACCACACCTGGGGTAAAACACAGTTGTCCTACATGCCTGGCAAGCACTCCACCAATTAACCTACACCACAAGCCCTGTCTGAGACAAGGTCTTATTCTGCTCTAACCCAGGCTATTCTGGAATTGGTATGCAGTCCAGCAATTGGGAGGCTAAGACAGAAGGTCATGAATTCAAGGCCAGCCTGGGCTACATAGCAAGACCCTGTCTCAAAAGTTAAAAGGAAAAACAGTGATAGTGTGCTTTCTGGTCTGCTATGGCTGTGGTCCATGCTTGGGAAAGAGAGCAGCATGGATCAGCATGGCTTTGGTCTACAACTGAGTGAGGACAGCTGTCAGAGCCAGAGAAGAGCTGTGTATGCACAGAGGAAGGTAGTTCTGCGCATAGGGTGACAGCATAGGGTAACATGCCATCTCTCCGCAGAAGGACCTTGTGAATTGTACCTGAGTCTGCTTCTTCGGCGGCCTGTTCCTTCTGCTCCTCCCTTATCTCATCTTCCGCATCAAGTAAGCCTATCACGAGGTCACTGACGGTCCTGTAGTTCTCGCCAGTGGCCAGGATTTGACGCTGAACTGTCTGTCTTACCAGGCTCCGACTGAAGCCCATTTCCAGAGCTGCCTTAACCACAGGCGTGTTCATCATGACCGCATCCTCTGAACTTTCACCAGGTCCAAAATGCACAACTGAATGGAAAGGGAAATTTAATAGACATTAGCAGTGCCCGAGTACTGCTAATGTTGTTGCTGTTGTTCTGATACTTCTTCTAGTTCAGTCGAGCCTCAAGCTTATTATGTAGCCATGGCTGTTCTCAAATTCATGACAATTCTCCTGCCTCAGCCTCCCAGGTGCTAGGATTACAGGCACAAACCCACATGACTGGTTTCATAGAGTTTTTAAATAGCAAGCTATTGCAATATCAAAGCCATAAAATTTGAAAAACATATAGGCACTACACTAAGAATTTGTAATACTATTGCCTTTAGATATAAACCTATCCAGGGCAAGAGAGAGAACTGAATGTCAGGGATCAATCCCACCAGAATCAAGGGGTTCTTTTCCTATATTGGATAATATAGGAATAAATGAATAAGCTTTCTAAGTCAAATATATATTCTACATTTTCATTTGCTTTATTGGCATTCATTAGTTGTATACAATGTTTTTATCATAATATATTTATATACACATGTAATTTGATATTTCTAGTTCTTTCCACTTCCTGAAAATGGCATGATTTCACATTTGATTTATGGTTGAATAATTTTCTTTTTTTTTTTCCTGTTTTCTTTTGTTTGCAGGAGACAGAGTCTTAGCATATAGCCAAGGTTCCTGCCTCAGCCTCTCAAATGCTGAGGTCATAGGTATGCTCTCCATTACCTTTACCCAGCCATCTGCCAGGGAGAACCTCTGCTCAATCCATAACTTGACTATTATGTTTTCACAGTTTTGAAAGAAGCCATTCTTACCACTCAGTAGTACAATTACCCCAGTGTCCTAAAATACTGACCCCTTCCAGCTTACTCAGCACTACAACCCAGCAACTTAAAAAATGCAGACTTGGTGTGGTCACACTCCTTAAACTCAACCCCCTGAGGTTCACACAGCCTGGCCACAGCCTCAGCCCTCGCTATTCCCATGCCAGAAAGCAGCTTCATGCATTTGACCTTGCATTCGGCCCAGAAGCTCACAAACCGAGAACTGTCAGCTCAGACTCTGCTGTCGGCGCCGCACAATTACTGCCTACAGCTTGCTCCTCCTAGCCAGACAAAATGTGGCCGGTTCTTGGAAAGTCCCTATCCCATGTCACTTAGGGCTCCGATGCTCTCTTCACCCAGAGTATGCTTTTCCCGATTTCCCTTCTCTTGGGCTCTCTGCTGAGAAAAGTGCTTCTCCAGATAGTCTTTTAATTTTTGCTTTGTTTTATGGTTTTTGGACGGGTGGGGGAGATTGCCATGGCATGTGGGTTGTCAGAGGACAACTGTAGTACTCCTCTCTGTCCACAACGCCCAGGGCCTAGAACTCAGGCTGCCGGCACCTTTAACCACTGAGCCATCTGCCAGCCCTGTTCTGCTCTTCTAAGGCAAGATCTCACTAGGCTGCCAGGCTGGCCTGAAACTCCCTGTACAGCCCTTGTGCCTTAGCCTTCCAAATGCTGAGACTGCAGGTGCTGCACAGACTCATGCACCACACCCAGCTTCCAGAAAGCCTCCAGACTTCACTATTTGTCTCTTCATTTTCCCCTCCAGATCATGTTTTCCTGTCTGAACTTTCATCTATGTCCATAAAACCATTAGCTGGTGAGAATAGGAGTCATGCTGATCTTGTGTCCCATTCTTTGTTTGGAACAAAAATCCACAATAAAAATGTATTGCACTAGAGCTGGAGAGATGGCTCAGCAGTTAAGAGCACCGGCTGCTTTCCCAGAGGACTGGGTTCAGTTTCCAGCACCCACATGGCGGCTCACAACTCTCTGTAACCCAAGTTCTAGGAGGCCTGACATCCTCACACAGACATATATGCAGGTAAAACTCCAACGCACATAAAATAAAAATAAATGAATTATTAAAATGTATTGCCTTGAACATTAAAATGCAGAGTCAAGATCTGTTCAAATGTTTGCTGTATCCTCTTGGGTTTAAGTAACATGCAAGTCACGTTGGCAAACTGAGCCTTGGGGTCCCAGTGAAAGGATGGAACACTATGTTCCACCCTCTCTATGGACAGGAGGGGTATCCCAGCAACTGAAGACACCGTGTATTTGTTCCCACAATGGCCCAACAACAGCGCAAGGCTGGATGTCTGCAGTTTATGTGGATGCCCAAGGCTATGGGGTGGGGCTCAGTGAAAGAGGCTGTGATAGGCATGCCTGAGGCCATCAAAAACTAACAGCACACACAACTCTACATAGGAACCCAAGCCACACACTCCAAACACTGATTCAGTCTATGAGGTCTGAAGCATACACTAGACATCTACACTGTTAGCTTTCGAAGCAACTGACGTCTGACAGACAGTATTAATTATAAACTGCAGATCGCCATGAATGTGAATTTACAACCTTTCAACCCTTTGTTTATTTTTAGGACAACGTCTCAAGTAGTCCAACAGGGCCTTGAACACACAATCCTTCTACCTCCACCTCCCCAGTGCTGGATTACAGCCACACACATCTCCACCGCCACTCTTAGTATAAGCTGGCTCGCTTCAACGCATTTAGGGCCATGATACTTACTTGGTGACTCTGCCCTCTCGTCTTCTGGGGTGTCTGAGGTAGATAATAGCTATGGGAAGAAAGCACACACGTTAAAATGTAAACCGCATCCCACCACTGCACTGAGAATGATCGACAGAGCTGCTTCACTCAACCTACTACAAACCCACTTTGTCACACGGAAGACGTCTTTTCCGTCAGAGGCAGCATTCCGTTTACATTCACCAGGGGTTTGAGTAAGGAAGGCTCAAGGCTAACAGCGTCCGACCGGTGGTGTGCTGCAGTGAGCAGAGCCTCCTCAGAGTAGGACAGGCTGCATTCAGGGGAGGCCACATGAGGGCCTCGCACCTCCAGCTGCTGTACCCACTCATCTGCTGGGGTAGATGATGCGGCATCAGTTCCTCTGGCCATGGCTGGCAAGCTCTTGAAGCTTAGACTATACGCTTCCATTTGCTTTTTCCAAGGAGCAGTAACAAATGCTCTCTCAAATCATTTAAGAAAAAATTATGGGGCTGGAGAGGTGGCTCAGAGGTTAAGAGCACTGCTTGTGCTTCCAGAGGTCCTGAGTTCAATTCCCAGCAACCACATGGTGGCTCGCAACCATCTATAATGAGATCTGGCGCCCTCTGCTGGCCTGCAGGCATGCATGCTGGCAGAACACCGTATGCAAAATAAGTAAATCTTTAAAAAAAAATTTACAGGGTAGACTTCTCCCCTCAAATTGAATTTGGTTTTTTTTTTTTTTTTTTTTTTTTTTTTTTTTTGCTTCAGAGTTTAATTCATTGATGGTTGGTTAAACAAATGTTTAGAGAGGAATACAACAAGCACTTTCTCTTACAAGAACAGCTCCCGACATGGCGATGTTGAGCTTTGAGAGAAAAGATGAGGGTCTGTTTTAAGATACTTTCACCTTTCCACTAAAATATTACTCAGTGATTTGTTTTACAAACAAATTCTTAAAGATAATTTGCTAAACAGCTAAACCTTTAAAAATAAATACAAATTTCTCTGTTGGGAAGCAATAGTTATAAAGAACACAGAGGCCTTTCCTACCTGTTCAAGTAGATGAGGGTAACCAGCTTGAACTTGGCCAACAAACTCTTGTCCTTTAATTCTTATCAAGTATTCACACCTAAAATGCAAACAAAGAAGGCATGGGCATTCATTCCTTAACAAGACACGACCGGCTTCAGGATGGGCAGTGCCACTATAAGTAATTTTATTATGCTCATTTTTATGATTAAGAACTCATTTTAACTTCAGAAAGTGACGTGGAATGTAATGACACACTCATGTCTAAGTGTCCACCTTGTGTGAAATCTGGTTACCCAGGCGACAGAATCCCCAGACATTAGGAGAAATAAGCAAGCCCAGGCTACAAGGACGGATGCTGTGTGTGCTTGTTGTCCTTTTGACACTTTTAAAGGTTCATTTTGTTTGCTTGTGTATAAACCTGTGTCCATGTGTGTGTTTATGCACGTGAGTGCAGGGCCCATGGAGGTCAGAAGCATCTGGTCCTCAGGGAACTGAATTATACAGGCGGTTGTGGGCTGCCTGATAGGTGGATGTTGGAAACCAAGAGCGGTATCCACTGAGCTCTAGGGGCTGCCCATTGAGGTGAGGATGGATTTGATTGACTTCCAGTACTTTTCATATACTTCAGCTGCTTTATAAAATTAACCTTACTACTTTATGTTTTATAATTTTATTACCAGGATGTACCATGCCTCTCTGCATTTTGAAAATCCTGGAAAGTTTTTAGTACATTGGGTGGAGTCAATCTAGCTATGTGTAGGCTGGTAAGCATTTCTCAGGAGCTTGAACACACATAATCGCCACACTATTGACTTGGCACAGCAAGAAGAGGCTGCAGTGAAAGGCAGGGTCATGGAGGAGACGTTGCCTCTGTGCTGTCAAGGCTGAGCCACTGAGTGCTGGTCATGAG
Organism: Cricetiscus sungorus; assembly: GCA_030556225.1. Lineage (NCBI taxonomy): Eukaryota > Metazoa > Chordata > Mammalia > Rodentia > Cricetidae > Cricetiscus > Cricetiscus sungorus. Next base: position 31,727,385 of record JANBXA010000491.1, on the reverse strand, counting down.
GAGCCCAGCACAGTCCTCAAGCCAAGACCGCCAAGCAGTCTCCACTCAGAGCTCCTCCCCACTCTCCATTCTTGTCAGATTCCTAAAAACACCCTTAAGCCAACATGGAAGCAGAGCATCTCTACATAAGCCACGTGATCGCACCCGTGACAATGCACGGTATGAAAACATGCAACCAAACTTGAGGGAAAGAGTGGGGACATTCAGCACAGCCCTCTATTGGTGAGCTTGCCAATCCCGAGATTACAATGTGAATCAACACAGCGCTGAAGCGAGCTCAGGACTACTCTTGTGTTTTCACAAGCTCCTACAGTCGGACTGGCGAGATGGCTCAGTGGGTGCTTGCCACCAAATCTGGTAACGTGAGTTCAACCACACAGGATAAAAGGAGAGAACCAGCTCTCAAAAGTTGTTCTCTGATGTTCACAAAATATACACACATAAAACAAACATTAAGTATAAAAATTTTTTTAACTAGAGTAATGGAAAGTACTTAAAAAATCTATGTGAGTATTTTTTTTTTTTTTTTTTTTTTTTTGGCTTTTCAAGGTGAATATTCCCTTTTTTTTTTTTTTAAGATTTAGTTATTATGTACACAGCATTCTGCCTGCATTACAAAAGAGGGCACCAGATCTCACTAAAGATGGCTGTGAGCCACCATGTAGTTGCTGGGAATTGAACTCAGGACCTCTAGAAGAACAGCCAGTGCTCTTACCCACTGAGCCATCTCTCCAGCCCCTAGATGAGAATATTCTTTATAATCTTCACAGTGTTTAAAATCTGAATAGGGCTGGAGCAATGACTCAGAAGAAGAGGGCTACTCTTCCAGAGGACAGAGGTTTGATCCCAACTCCCACAAATCGGCTCAGACCCTCTATAACTGCAGTCACAGAGGATGCGGCGCCTTCTTCTGGCCTCTGCAGGCACTGCACACAAATAGCGCATAGACATAAGTAGGCAAAACACTCATACATACAAAAACAGATCAAAATCTGCGGTGCTTAAGGCACAAATGTACTTACTCTTACTCTACAGGACAATGCATCTATCTCATGAAAACCTTAGGACGCATAAAGGAGACTGTCAAAGCCGTTACCTTGGAAACCACTTGGCGTGTTCCACCCACGGGTCGTCTCCAGATTCCCAGCATCTCAGTCCGCCATCACAGCAAAAGCATTTGACATCATCACTGTGTCCTAAAATTCATTTAGAAGCACACTTATGAGTATGTAAATTTTGCCTGCTCACGTGTATGGCATAACACACGATGGATCTTTAAGAGTCTCCGATCGAGTTTCTCACCTGTGTAATAAAAGCCCGCACTCGCCAGTTGCTGAGGATGAACCAGAGCACTGGACGGCCAGTTAGAGAATGTCCTGACGCGTGCTGCGTGTGTCTGCATGCTCAGGTTAGAGACAGAGTACCTTGAAGCAGGCTGACTTGGGTCTTTTAAGAATGGACAGTTGGGAAAATGTCTCCGATGCTCTGACATAGCGTCATCCTTCGGTTCCCAGTTGCTAAGCTTCCCACCACAGGCAAAGCAGGCCACCCTGTCTCCAGGGCCTACGTAGTAGAAGCCAGCTCTGGCCAGCTCGGCCGGTGACAGGAAGGACAATGGCCACATTTGGTAGGTGAGTAATCTGGCCTTCTCCATATGCATTGCAAAGTGGTTGGGACTTGTCCTCAAAGCCGGACCATCTTGATTGGCTTTGAGGTTCACAGGATCCGAGGGAAAGCTTGAATAAGAGCAGCTGAAATAGCCAGTGTTCTCTAGACTTGCAAACAATGAAGGCACAGTTCTCGGTGCTGCAGATGGAAGGGATGGCTGGGGGCTGGCTTCCAGACCGCTGGCTGGGTTCAGAGTTCGGACGAAGCTGCAGCTGGGGTACAGCTGCTGGTGCTTTTCCGCAGGACTGTCACCTTGCTTCCAGTTGTCCAGCATCAGGCCACAGCAGAAGCACTTGACCTTGTCGTTGACACCCGTGTAGTAAAAGCCAGCACGAGCCAGGCTCCTTTCTGAGACAGGAACTCCAGCGGGGAAAGCGGAGTACGTGGACAAGCGGTACAGCTCACACGATAAGTCGTACTTCAACTCAAAGGTGTCAGCTCCCTTCATCAGCTTGGACAGGAAGACGCCATCCGGAGCCATGTTCATGACGAAACAGCGGGGAGGGGGAGGGACCAGCCTTCCTCTGGGGAGGTAGTTTTGTGCATGGCTTTTGGTCAGTTTTACTACTAGGCTGAACACCTAAAATAAGAACAAACTCATTTGTTTTTTCTTCTATGTGTATTAGGATTCAGTAGTATCAGAGCCTAAATCCTACCCTGATACATTTTAAGGCACAATTGCACATAACCACACCTTTGCACAATCTTCATGCATACAATAAAAACTAGCTTCTGCCTAAGAGCCGATGTGTGACAGAAGTTAATTGCACTATGGAAACTGTGTCTGGGCACTTTGGGCCAGGCACCTTGAGGGGCAGGTCTGTTTCTCTTCGCCACGAGGGGGCACTAGTGGCATTCACCCAACCTGCACAGGAAGTCTGTTTCATGAAGCTATGTATGTATTCATATAGAATGACACAATTTTAAAATAATAAACTACTTCAAGGCTTTTGTTTGGTTTTTGTTTCCTTTCAAAGGACCAACATCAGACTTACTAATTGATCCTCTACTCAAAACATCGTGTTTGTTCCTCTGTAGCACTGGGGACTGAGCCCAGGGCCTTGGGATCACAAAACCTATGTCATACCGCTCAGTTCTACAGCAAGTCTCAAACTCTCTCTCTCTCTCTCTCTCTCTCTCTCTCTCTCTCTCTCTCTCTCTCTCTCTCTCTCTCTCTCTCTCTCTCTCTCTCTCTCTCTCTCTCTCCCTCCCTCCCTTCCTCCCTCCCTTCCTCCCTCCCACCCTCCCTCCCTCCCTCCTTCCCTCCCTCCCTCCCTCTCTCTCTCTCTCTCTCTCTCTTTCTTTCTTTCTTTCTTTAAGACAGGGGTTCTCTGTGTAGCCCTGGCTGTCTTAGAACTCACTCTGCAAACCAGACTGGCCTCAAACTCAGAGACCAGTCTGCCTCTGCCTCTGCCTCTGCCTCCTGAGTGCTGGGGTTAAAGGTGTGAGCCACCAATGTAGGCTTGAGACTCAAACTTTTAGTTTTGGTCAGAAATTATGTCACAGAGAGTGTTCCCTGAGCACATATTTATCAAAACAAACAACAAGTCTATAACCATCTGAGCGCAGAGACCTTCACATTGAGAGTGTCACAGAAGGACTTGCTAGCCATTAGCAAATCCATCCTGTGTCAAGGCATGGGGGTTTGCTGCCACTGGCTGGAGTGGCTTCCTGTGGTTCACAGATATGGCAGATTCTCTACCGAGGACACCAACTCATCATCTCCAAATGGCAGGAGAAATCCCACAGCTGTCAACAAGAGTCTCTCATTGTGTCTAACCTCTCTGTCCTCTCCAAGAGTCATGAAAACTTGGTCGTTCTGTGACATTTTCTTTCTGAATACACTAGTTCATTTGTGAAGATTCTGTAGCTGCCTCTACTCTTGTGCTTGACGTCTGTTTAAAAGTCATGCGGTGTGGACCAGCGGCCTCGTGGGTGGACAGTTTCTCAACTCCCATGTACTGTCTGTCTTACTTCCTCTAACTCTGCTGTGCCTACCAGAACATTTTGTTCCTGTTTGTTCTCTGTCACTGTCGCAATCTCTGAACGTGTCAGCGACCTCATGAGACCACTTCTGTGCTCCTGCAGAAATCGGATTACTCATTTCCTCTGGATAATCAGCACTCATGTTTGGATCTTTCTTGAACATGAGCACTTTTCTAAAAGTGCCAGCCAGCGGGAGGTTGCCAGGGAACTTTCTGAAGAGTGCTTCAACACTGTGCCCAGCCACAGAACGCCTTCCCTCCAGGAGTCAAGTTCACCACCAATCATAAAACCCACGCCTCAGGCAATCAGCCTACAGATCAAATGGTCATCTCTAGACAACTGTCCTGAAAGTCAGCTGAGGGAGGAATCTGTCTGTCCATGCACAGAACTACCTCCCGGGATTAGACTAAGTCCCTTTAAGGGTTTTAGGCCTCCGTTTTGAGATGTTTTGGTTTACAGAAGAAACTGACAAAAAAAAAAAAAAAAAAATCTACAAGTAGTAGAAGGGCTTGTGTCCTTTGTAAACCTGTTTAAAATAGAGAAATTAAAGTCAAATAACTTAGGGTTACAATACAATGTCTCTTTTCTTTTTTTCCCCTACCCCCTCTCTTTGGAGACTTCTCTAAGACAGGCTCAAACTCATGACCTTCCTGTCCGTTTCCCAAACCCTAGGATTACAAGCAAGTGTCATCATGATCTTTCCCTCAAGATGCTTTGTCCAAAATAGGAACTGATATGTAGCAAGAAGCTTTGGGCTGGAGGCGGGGCTCAGTGGTAGCGCACTCAGATACCACACTCAAGGCTCCGGCCTCAGTCCCCAACTCTGAGAAAGCAACGCTGCACTGGGTGTTGTCAGCCAAGAAATCTCACACAGAACTCACAAGTCACAGACCAAAGCTCACAGACATATATAGAAATTAAGTTGCACTTTTAAAAAAACTTGCAGAGTTCACTCATACTTTGCGCCCAGTTTCCCAAAAGTGACATCTTATGTAGCAGTGATGCAATTACAGAATTAGAGGGAACCCTTTTTTATTTCTGACTGTAAGAGCAGTGGGTGCTCTTAACCACTGGGCATCGCTCCAGCCCCAGCGCTCTTTGTAGTAATTTCAAGAGCCACAATACTTAACTCTTCTCGTGTGCCTTTTTTGTTTTGTCTTAGACAGCTATTCATGCTACAGCTCGGGCTAGCTTGGTACTCAGGCTGTAGCCCAGGCTGGCCCCAAACAGTGATATGTTGTCTGTGTCTCCTGAGTTCTAAAGTCACAGGCATGAGCCACCAACCCAGCTTCTAATTGTCTTTTTTAGAATTACTAGTGCAGGGGCTGGCGACATGGCTCAGCAGTTAAGGACACTGGCTGCTCTCCCAGAGGTCCTGAGTTTAATTCCCACCCACCACATGGTGGCTCACAACCATCCAAATCAGACCTGGTGCCCTCTTCTGGCACAAAGTGGCACATGCAAGAGGTCATCCATATACATACAGTAAATAAATGGTTTTTAAAAATAATTATTAATGCATATTGATTAAACAAATTAGTAGATGTGATTGTGACATTCGCACATTTGCATATGCTGTGCTTTGATCCTTTCTCAAATCCTCTTCTGCCCCTCCCACCTCTCCATCGAGTTTTAGTAACAGTCCCTCTTCAGAGAAAGGCATGATGTCTTTGTAGCTCTGCCTTCTTGTGTTTAACACAATTTCCTGTTCCATCTACTTCTTCAAATTATACCTTTCTCTTTTCAACTGAATAGTACACCGGTGCACACACACAAACACATTTCCTTCATCCATTTATCTGTCCCATTATGAAGAGTGATGCTATAAACAGTGCCAGAACAGGATACTCAGGAATGTCTCCCAAACTGTGTTAAACTCTTCCACGTACCCATTAAGGAAAGGGGGAGCTGGGTCATATGGCAGTCCTGTATTTACTTTCCTGGGATGCTGCACTGACTTCCATAGACACCTCCCCAGCAACCAAGGGTTTGTCCTCTTCACATCCTAACTGACGTCTGTAGAAAGACTTCTAGCCCTCGGTCTCTTCCTCCAATTTCACTTTTTCGTGTTCACTCAATTAGCTGTGCTCTTCAGAAAAGGGGTGCAGCCCCCTTGCCTCAGTTCCCCACTGAGGTGCCTGCCTGTATTCACAAGCCTTTTGGCCGCCTCAGACAAACGACTGCCCCTTCATGGAGCCACCCTCTCCGACTGCTTTGACTAGACTCCTTCACCTCACCTGAATCCTAGTCCCTCCAGACAGTGCTCATGCTGAGTCCCTCTCAGCCTCCAGCCTGTCCTGGGCCCGCCCTCCACCACCAAGCCCATGGAACACGCTGTCTGTGACTCACATCTTCACATAAACAGCTACTCTGCGTGCCAGACATGTCTGGACCCCTGCCCCTGTCCACATCAGTGTGTAGGTTTCCTCTTTGCTTCACGGTGAGTCCTTACGGATCAGCTCAGTGCCCCCATCTCTTCTCTGCCTACTCTACCATTTCCAGTAGACCTGGAGTGTGGCTTCGTGTCCCCACCCTCTGAGGTGGTCAGCCTGACCATCCCTGGGACACTGCAGGGTAAATGTGTCTTTTCCCCCTCAGCCTTGGACTGTATCTTTTCCAGAAGAGGAAGTGTGCTCTAATTTCTGTAGTAGCCACAGTCGTGGGTCTAGCAAAGACATTGAGCCTAGCAGCTGTTCTGTGAGACATATACCCCAGGATGGCCTTGAACTCCTGATCCTCCAGCCTCCTCCTCCCAAGCACTGCGATTACAGGCCTGCACCAGCCTTGGTAGTGTGAGAGTGGTTTCTAACAGCGGCACTCCCCAAAAAGAAAGAGCCTAGTGTGTTTCCGGGCTGCTCCCTAAGAAAGCAACCACTCTGTGGAGCCCCAAGCCCAGGTTCTCAGTGTGCCCAGTTTCCCCGATGCCTGAGGGCAGCCAGGTGGGGACATCCAGCGAGTCACCCTCCCGGGCAGGACCAGAGGTTTAGAGCAGCCGGGTTCTGCCGGCCCGGGATGCAGCCACCCCAGGACCCTGGAGCCACCGCGGGGACCCTCAGGGCTTTCCACGCGCGCGGGTACTCACCGCAGCCCGCTCCTCGGGCTCTACTCGGACCTGGATCTCCGGGGCAGCACCTGTCGCCTGGTCTGTGGGGTGCGGCTGAGGGCCACCACGCCTTTAAATCGTGCAGCCCGCAGCGCCCACCCGCACCCGCCCCGCCCAGGCTTGCTCGCCAGCCCCGCCCCGCCCCGCCCCGGTGCTTTCCTCTGAGGCTCGCTCGCTCGCCCGGGGAACTCCAGGGTGAAAACCGCACGCACTTCCTCCTCACCCGGGTGGCAACGCGGCCGGGGATTTCCGTGACCCTGCACTGCGTGACTTCCTGGGCTCGGCTCGGCTCGCCCCGTCCCCGTGGCGTTTCCTGAAAGTTTGCACTTCATGGTGGCCAGCTCACTTGAAAACTGGTGTTCAGCCTATGGGTCGGCCTGCCTGGAAGACACCCTGCCCCAACTTGCAGCCCCCAAGCCCTTCACAGTGGGGGGGAGGGGGAGGGGAGAAAAAAGCCACAACTTTCCAGTCTATAATTGTCCAATTAAAAAAAAAAAAAAAAGGCAAATTGACGTAGGGGGGAAAAAAACCCTTGTAACTCTGTAAAAGTCTCTGGTTATTTTCACTTTTTGTTTTGGTCAACAAAGAAGGAGATGAAAGGGACATTTTAAAACACCATGTAGATCGCCTCAGGTTTATTTTCATTGTTTTAACGATCAGAACTAGAGCTGCAGGGGGATCTGTGACTCCTGGTCAGCCTGAACTACATACATCGTGAGACTTTGTTGTAGAGAGGTTGGAGCCACCTCAGTTCTTGTATTTGGAAGGTTTGTCTGAGGATGGGAAGACTGCTGAGCAGCTGAGAGCACTGGCTGTTCTTGCAGAGGGCTGAGCTTCTGCTCCCAGCATCCAACCCCCATTTCTGGCCTCCACCGGCTCTGTGTACAAGCATGAAGCAAAACATCAGCACACAGATCATACGTACATACATACACACACACACACACACACACACACACACACACACACACATACTTCGGAAGGGTGGTTTTTCTAGACAGGGTTTCTCTATGTAGTTCTGACAGTCCTGTAACTTGCTCTATAAACCAGGCTGGCCTTGAACTGAGAGATCCACATTCCTCTGCCCCCCAAGTGCTGGCATTAAAGGCATGCACCATCACATAAATACTTCTTTTAAGTTTAAAAAACTGTTGCTTTGATTTTTATACTGGGCATTTTTCTTGTATTTTTGTTTTGTTTTGTTTTGATATTCTTTGTTTTATAAACAGGATGAATAGATGTAGAAAAACAAAATCCCTCCCTTTAACTTTTTCTCTTACAAGGGATGACAATAAGCTGTATCAGTGCTCTAGGAAAAACTTGACCCTTTCAATCTTTCAGTCTAACCCGTCTGTCTCCTTCCAATTTCAGTGGGTTCACAGCAAACTTCAGCAGCCTTACGGGAAGGCGGCCCTAGTAATTCATGGCACAGGACGGATGCTGTGCTGTGGGCTCAGCTGAGGCTGAGTGGCGGGCAGTGGGTTTGACTGGAAGCCTACCTGAGACACTAGGTTTGTTGATCACTCAGAGATGTCAGCTTACCTTTGAGTCTCCTTTAGAGTCACGTGGTCAGTCTCCCTTGCAGCATCTACACAATTTTATTACTGGATTTTTTTTTTTTTTTTAAGTCATTAAGCAAGGTGTGGCACCAGGCCTATGACCCAGAACTTGAGAACAGGGTCTTCTTTAGACCTGACCATCCCAGAACTCACTATGAATACCAGGCTGGCCTCAGACTCACAGAGATCCACCTGCCTCCACCTCCCAAGTGCTGGGCTTATTTTTTAATATACAAAGATTTTAACCAAGAGTGAGACTAAAATCCAACTGGAGCCAAGCCACCCTGGTTCCAAAGTAAGTGACAGGGATTTCCTGGGTTAATGACAAATTCATGATGTCCTGTGCACAGCCAGGGGCAGACTTTAAACTAAAATCAATCAAAAGAGATGAAGAAGGTCATTTTTTAAAATTATTGTTATTTTTACATATCGATCCCAGTTCCCTCTCTCTCCTTCCCTCCTTCCCTCTTTCCCTCTCTCCCACCCTCTCGTACCCCCACCACCACCCTCCCTTCCCATTCCCCCCCCCACTCCACATGTAAGGTGATACCTTCCAGGAGGGCTCATCTAAATCTGTCAAGTCATTTGGAGTAGTGTCTAGGCCTTCACTCCTGTCTCTAGGTTAAGGGAGCATCCCTCCATGGGGAATGTGCTCCCAAAGTCCTTTTGTGCACCAGGGATACATCCTGGTTCCACTGTCAGAGGTCCCTTAGACTGCCCAGGCCTTCTAACTGAGACCCGTGTTCAGGGGGTCTGAGTCAGTCCAATGCTGGTTTCCCAGCTATCAGTCTGGGAGCCCATTAACTCCTCCTTGTTCAGGTCAGCTGTCTCTGTGGGTTTCTATAGCCTGATCTTGTCCTCCCTCTCTGCATCTGGATTCCAGTTTAGCTCAGTGTTTAGCTGTGGGTGTCTGCTTCTGTTTCCATCAGCTACTAGACATGCCTGGCTTTCTATAGGAAGTATTTCTTAGCCATGTAAGTCTAGCACAGTCCTAGGAAGCTTTTGCTGCAGACCAGGTGAATTCGAGACATTTATATCCTCATTCCGAACTTTTGTGCCCACTGATGAGGTAAGAGGAACACGGGTGAATTACCAGGTTCCCTGGGCCCACTGGACTGTTGATCCAAAGGGCGGGTGCAACTGTAGTCCCTTTCTCAAGGGCACAGGAGTGTGGCAAGAGAGGGACATAGTCCCAGCTCTGCAGAAGTACGAAGTATGCACGCACCCCCCTCAGGACGCGGAGCCAGAGAAGCAGGAGAGGGCTGTTGAATCGTTTCTGCACATTTTCTAAAAACATAAAAGCTCTGGCCATCCAGAAAGCAGGGGGCTTGGCTCTGCTGAATAGTATTCCGGGGCAGGAGCAGCAGAGCTCCAAGCAGGCCTTGTGGCCAAGGCTGAGGATGTAGCTGGGCATGGTAGAGCAGGAGCCTTGGGCTCAAAGCCCAGGCCCTTCCAAACAGATAAGAGCTGTCCAGTCACAGCTAGAGCCCAGCAGTCTTCCTCAGAACTCCACCGGCTTTTGACTAGCTGTGTGACTGCTGTGGTCACCCAGTTTCAAGGTCGCCCAGCCTACATTTCCTCACCCTGGTGCCTGAATGCTGTTTACACCTCCTATGACCTGCTTCAGTAGGGTGGGTACCACAAGCTCGTGAAACTGCCGCCATCCCCCCATTCCTCTGCAGGACTACGCCTAGCTGCCCTCCTGTGCAGCCTTTGCCCTGCCGTATCTGGCCGCTCTGACTTGGGACAGACTTTCCCAAAGAGTACAGCCTGCAGTAGGACATTCATTCCTGACGTCCATCCAGCTCCTAGAGTCTCTACTTCAGCCGTGAGGGGGGTAAAGATGCCCCTTACTGAAGATCGGGAAGACAAGTAGGTGATACGTTTAAGTTCTGTATTAGTTCCTTTTCTCCTGGCTGAGATGGAATGTCTAACAAAGCCAACTTAGAGGAAGGGCTTATTTGGGGGTCACAGCTTGAGAGCACCGTCCCCACTCTTGCTAAACAGGGCAGCCCAAGCTGTGAGAGCAGGAACGTGGTTGGAAGACCTGGCCAACCCTGTTCCCAATTGAAAAGCTTCCTCGTAAGCTTAGAGTCTGGAGAGAGAACTCAATGGCTCCCAGTGTTCATATCCAGCAGCTCACAAATGCCTGTAACTCCAACTCCAGGATGTCCTATACATTTTTCCCTGCAAAGACACTGCACTCCTGTGTGTGTGTGTGTGTGTGTGTGTGTGTGTGTGTGTGTGTGTGTGTGTGCACTGTTCAAATACCAGTGGGGTATGTTCCATCTGCAGAAAATATTTGAATAACACTATTATCATATTAATCATCACATTTAAGCCATCTCAATAACACCAACTAGACTGGCAATGTGTGTAATGACTTGACACATCAACTCCCAATTCAGCACAAGATGTCACGATGACTGCTGACATACTGCACTAAATCCTGATGGAAGGGAGTCGTGTCGAAACAGTACAGTTCTGCTAGTGGGGAAATTAGCTTAGATTTGTTCATATTTGTTTAAGAGGCAGGGCTGCAATTACAGAAGAAGACCTGAAACCTACCAACCTAGCCTTGAACTCCCAGACACCATCCTGCCTCAGATTACAGGCATATGCCCCAGGCCTGGCCGCATTTGTTTAATTTTGGCATTTTAAATGCAAGCTCATTAAAACTAAGATGAAATTAAAAAGTCATTCCCTTAGTGGTGCCACACCCTTTTAAAGTGTTTGGTATCACAGTGTCACATTTCTTTCTTCCTTCCTTTCTTTCGTTTTGGTCCCCAATTCTGATGCAGCTTTTCCTGTACCACACTTGCTCACCTGGACAGCTTAGTCTGGTTTCTGTTGCTGTCATAAAACATCCTGACCACAAGTAGCCCGGGGAAGGAGAGTTTGTTTACCTTACGCTTCCTTGTGACAGTGTACCTGGGAAGGAAGTCCAGGCAGGAACCTGGAGGAACTCTGCTGACCAGCTGCTTGCTGCCTTGCTCATCCTGATGTCTTACACAACCATTTCCCCAAGGTAGCACCAACCTGCAGTGTGCCGGACCTGCCCACATCAATCATCAATCAAAAAAAAAAAAAAAAAAAAACCCACAGCTCCCACAGACAGGCCCAGGACTATGTGATGGTGGCAATTTCTTACTTGAGGTCCCCCTCCCTAGATGACTCTAGCTTGTGTCAAGCTGACAAAAACTAACCAGTGCAGCTTCTGTCTCCTTTTTACATTCTTGATTTCTGCTTTTTAAAGATAGGTAGGAGCTGAGGGCAGGGAAGATGTAACAAGTGCGTCTAAGAAATAAGTTCATCTAGGTACACGAGGAGGATGGGCTGAGGAGTAGCTCAGTTGATAGCATGCTTGCTGGATATGTGTCGTTCTGGGTCTGATATGCACACAGCCCTGGATTTGCTCCCCAACATGGTAAGGACCAGGTGTGGCAGCACACATATGTAATGCCAGCACTAGCTGGAAAGATTATAGGCAGCAAGATCAGAAATTACAAGTCATCCTTGCTTACATAGCAAGTTCAAGGCCAGCCTGGGCTCCATGAGGCCATCTTTTTTTTTTTTTTTTTTTTTTTTTTTTAATACATATAGGGCTGGAGAGATGGCTCAGCCTTTAAGGCTAGGCTCACAACCAAATATAAAAGATAACATATAGAGGCCTAAAAAAGCTCTAAGTAATTCCTGGATTTTTGTCTTGGATGAATAACTTTGAAAAAAACATTCAGAGGACATTACAGAGCTATTGACACAATAAATAACTTGAAAAAAATCACACAAACCAGAAGAACTGGAAATACACCAACATTAATTTTCAGGAGGAAGAAAAGAGATTCTACAGAATCTCACACAGATTTAATAACCATCTGAAGCAAGATCCCAATTAAAAGGATTGACTGATGCCTCCAAATCACTGTTCATCACTGAAAGTAATCAGGACAGGAACTCGAACAGGACAGGAACCTAGAGGCAGGAGCTGATGCAGAGGCCATGGAGGGGTGCTGCTTATTGGCTTGTTCCCCATGGCTTGTTCAGCTTGCTTTCTTACAGAACCCAGGACCACCAGCCCAGGGGTGGTACCACACATTTCAGCCCTCCCCTATTGATCGCTGTTCTGGTAGAAGCCTCACCCCAGCTCCTGGCATCCATATACCCAAAGAGTCTGTCTCCCTCAAAACCCTGCTGCGTCTCGGAAAGCCTGCCAAATGATGACCCCTCCCCAGAGATGCTCAAGACCACTCCCACAGGGTATTTAAACTGCCTCCAGAAAATAGACTTGTGGTTTTCCAGTCTCTCTTTCCTGTCTCCTCTCTGGGGGAATGGAAGGCCATCCAGGAGCACTGTATTTATTAAACATGGGCTTTTAAAAATTGGGTTTGGTTTGGTCTGATTTGGATTGCTGAATTGGTGGAGAGGCTTATCAGGGTACAGAAAAATTTTCAATCACTAATTGAGAAAATGTCCTACAGGCTTATCTATAGCTCGATCTTATGGAGGTATTTTCTCAATTGAGGGTCCCTCCTCTCAGGCGACTTTAACTTGTGTCAAGTTGACATAAAACTAACCAGTATACCCTCTATCATACATGGTATCTGCAGCAATGGGTACAGACCTTCACCAGGCTTCACAGCAATTGCCAGGTAGCATGGTAGCTGAGCTCAGGAGTCGAAAACCAGACTGAGCAAATGGAGACAAATTTAGTCTCAAACAAAATACATTTGCTTCACTATGGCATAAGCTAGGTCAAGACAGAAGTGTGGAGATGTTGACCTTGTGTTGATCTGTGATAATACAGTCATGGAGGAAACAGGGTATGGAGAGTGCTAAAGTCTCTGGAACTGGGATGTGACAGCAGCAGTGACTGTGAACACCAGGTCTCTCCACCCCTGTGACTCCTCAGAACAGAACCTGGGAGGCTCCTCTTTCTCCCAGTGAACAGTAAGAGTCACTAATGTGGCCAGCATTGCTGTCTTGCAACCTCTGCGCTGTGGGTGCTCTCAGATTGCAGCCTCCACTCCTGTGGGTGGACACAGGCTGCTGCCATTGTCCCGGTCCTACTACAGCCCCAGCACCTCCTCTGTACTGCTGCTCTTAGTCAGCTCCTCCACACTTAGAGACTGCTCAGTGCCCAATGGGTCCAGTTCAGAACGGTGACTTGCAAATATCAAAACTCTTCCTTGCACATGATTGGGCCTGTCAACATCTTGTCATGAGACTCAGAAGGCCTGACCCCTCCCAGGGGACCTACAGGCACTTTATGGTCCCTGGGGGAAGGAGACAAGAGACATTCTTTCTTAAGTGGGAACTCCTGGAGGTACCCATGTGTGCCTATTAGCATCCCTAATGAAACTCATTGGTGCTCTCTGTCTCTCTCTGTCTCTCTGTCTCTCTGTCTCTCTGTCTCTCTCTCTCTCTCTCTCTCTCTCACACACACACACACACACACACACAGGCACACAGGCACACAGGCACACAGCCATAGAACATACTAGTTAGGAAGATGAAGGCATCCAGCAGGATTAGGAGGGGACAAGAGAGGGTAATGAAAGGGGGTAAATATGATTTAAATAATTAAACATATACATACACAAGCATGAAAATGAAATAAATAAGTTGCAATAAAGGTAAAAATGTTTATTAATTGTTGTTATGTACGTGGGAGAGGGCACTCCTACGCCACAGTGCAAGTGTGGCGGTAAGAGCACAGCTTTTGGGGCCCTTTATCTCCTTCCTCTGTGTTGGTTTCGGAGAGCTCAGGCTCTGCAGCAAGTGCTTTCACACTCTGAGCCTGCGATAGAAAGGGTCTTAAAACCAGCTTTCTTACAAAGGAAGAAAGTTCCTTCTCCAGAGGACAGAAATGAAAGTTGATTGCTGGAAACTGATTTCACACCTGAGCTTCCGGTCTCTCTGCAGTCTCCCGATGCTGACGTCAGATGCAGACGTCAGAGGCCTCGGGGCTCTGCTAGACATCATGGACCCCCGATAGCTGGTAACATTTATAACCATGATCCATATTCCCCTCTGAAATCTGCTGTTTTCCTTCTCAGTATATGCTATTCAAGCATATTTAGTGTAGTCCAGAGTGTTGCCTGGGTGGGGCACAGCTTTTGTTCATCTAGTCTTCACACTATTAGAAGAGAGGACCTTGCATCCTTAGGACACAGAACCCAGATGTGGTGTTTGTTAGGTGAATGTACAAATACATTTTTTCATTAAGGAATCATTTTATTTCAAAATTTAAGACACAGCCAAGTGGTGCCTGCCTCAGGAAGTGGCAGCAGAAGGATGGAGTTCAAAGCCAGGCTCTAGTACTTACTGACTTCACAGCCAGCTTGAGCTCTGTGACACCGTCTTTAAAAAGCACAAACACGTGACTAGAAAGTATCATTTAAAAATGTCTTAAGAAAGGAAGGCCCTCCCTCTACCCTGATCAGGGCTAGGTGAACATATCTGAGAGTTCCTCCCAGCTTCCAAGCTGGAAGCTGGTCAAACTGACCAAGCACATAAGCTTTCTACAAAAAAAACCAAAAAAACCCAAAAAAAACCAAAAGCACCCGTGGGCGTGAGGGGAGGATAGGGGAAGGAGGGAGGAGATGATGCCTGCCTTTGATCCCAGCACTCAGAAGGCAGAGGAAGGAGAATCTCTGTGAATTTAAGGGCCAGCCTGGTTTACAAAGTGAGTTCCAGGACAACCAGAGCTATTACACAGAGAAACCCTGTCTCAAAACAAACAAACAAGCAAAGCGAAAGCCCACCAGCAGTCCAAGAATTCACATAGAACCACAAGAGACCATGAATAGACAAAGCAATGACAGTAAAACAGCTGGAGAAACCACATTATCTGGCCTCCAATTATAAAATGAGTCTGTACTGGGAGAAAAATAAATAAAATGGAGGATCCAGAATGAAACAGCAAAGCTGCGCCCACTTAATTATTGACAAAGAAGGCAAAGATTGGGAAAAGGCAGTGTTAAATAAATGGTAAGATTGCCCTCCTGCCTGGGAAGACTGAAATTTGAAGCATTAATCTAATTAATCTTATCAACAAAGACCCAGAGTCAGATATTAGTGTAATAAACCCGGAAGATCAGCGGAACAAAGGAGTGGCAGCCAGTGACCTCTGACCTCTCCAGACCCTCTGACCGAAAGTGCTGAGCTCCTGTCCCAGCCTACCTTATCAGTCCCTGTGGCCACCTCCCTAGTTCTGAAATTAACATGAGTTGGTGGCATGAGTCACCACCAACTAGCTTCTATGGTTAACTAGCTCTGCCCTCTGATCAACAGGCAAACTTTATTTTTTGAACACAAACAAAACGTCACACAGCAGAAATTAGAGCTCATCTTTCCCCTTGTACGAAAATCATTTCAAATAGCCTGAAACTTTAATTTAAAACCTGAAACACCTAGCACTCTGGAGGCAAAGGCAGATAGATCTCTGTGAATTCAGAGTTAGGCTGGCCTAAACACAGATCGAGTTCCAGGATAGCCAGGATGGTTATGTACAGAGAAACCCTGTCCCAGAAAAACCAAGCCAAAACAAAATAAAACTAGGAACACTAAACCTTCTGGAAGAAAACATATAGGGGATACCTTCCAAGACAGCCGGGACTGCATGAAATAAATCTCTTCTGCACAGCGAAGGGGACTATTGGCCGAGCACATGGCCCATGGAATGGGAGAAACCTTAATCAGCTACACTTCAGACGGGGTTAATACCCAGAATTCACAAAGAATTGCAGAAATTTAACACTAAGTACATGATACTGCCAATCAACTAATGGGGCAGATGAAACGAACAGGGAACACAAACAAAGGAACACAAATTGCCAATAACAAAATGCAAGTTAAAATTACTTTGAGACACTGTCTCGCCCCAGTCAGAATGGTCACCATCAAGAAACCTGATAGTAAACGTTGAGGAAGTGGGGAACAGGACCCCTTACTCACTGTTGCTGAGGGACACATGCACAGAGCTGTTAAGGAAATCAATTTAAAGAGTTATGAAAAAGTAAAAGCAGAGCTACCTATCTTCCTGCAAATATTGTGATTTCATTTTTTTTGAGAGTTGAAAAGTATTCCAGCTTAAATATGAACAAATTTTCATTATCCATTCATTTGTTGATGGTCAACAAGGTTGATTTCAACTCTTCAATAGAGAATAAAAGCATCAATAAATATGGGGGTGCACACATCTCTACAGTAGGGTGTGGAGATCTCTGGGGATATGACAGGAGAGATATAACTGTGTCGCATGGTAGATCTGTGTCCTGGAATTTATAAATTAAAACACCAATCCCTGAGAGCATTATTAGGAGACAGGAGCCTTAGAGTGATTAGGTCACAGAATGTGTGTGTGTGTGTGTGTGTGTGTGTGTGTGTGTGTGTGTGTAAAATACTCATGAGTTGGATTTGTGCCTGTAAAGACACAGATCTTGCGTTCTCACTACCTGCCAGTGAGACTACCTTCTGAACACAGGAACTGTGAGAATTTCAGTTTAGGACAGTCTAGCTGGCTTCCAGAAACATGGGAAGTATGTGTTTGTGTAAGCTGCCCTGTCTGCAATAACTTAGCATAGCACCCTACAACATTCAAAGCTGTGGGGCATTAGAGACGATGACATGGTCCCAGTGACTTGCAGGTTATCCTAAAAGGTCCCTTTGAAGGTTACTTACTGGAGGGCATGGTCTCTGAATGGAATCTTCCAGATTCCTGTACCCTCACACCCTCGTGGGCTCCCAGAATTAACTCAGTAGCCTGAAGCAGCTCGGGAGGGGTGTGGCCTTGAACATGCCAATCACCAGTGGAGTATGGTATTATATAACCCATCTCTGAGAGCTGTTATGGGAGATGGTGCTTGGCATGCTGCCTGGACCAGTGACAACGAGACAAGGCTTCCAGGAAATGGACAAAATTCCATTTGTGGACCTGAGGTCAGTCCCCACAGATCTTCAGGTAAAACCATGTTCAGCCATTAAGAGTGGAGTTGGATGTCAGCTTCCATTACTATCTTTGAACTCTACCACACATTAGCAGAGGGCATGCTCTCCCTGGAGGGACCCTCCAGCCTGGAAAATCTTCCCGAAACAGGACGTTACATTCCAGGGGCTCTTGTTAGGGAGCCCGCATTTGCCATGCTATCTGTAGCGTTCTTCTTGGTCCCTTCTCTTTGTTTTCAGCATTACTTCACATCAGCCTCCTGCGTGCCCAAGACTGTCCAGCATCTGCTTCCTGAAGAAAGATGTGTTTTTGTTTTGAGGGGAGTGGGTTGTTTTGTTTTTTCTTGAGACAGGGTTTCTCTGTGTAGCCCTGACCATCCTGTAACTCACTCTGTAGCCCAGGCTGGCCTTGAACAGACATCCATCTGCTTCTGCCTCCAGAGTGCTGGGATGAAAGACGTGGGTCCCCCCCCCCCACCAACCGGGAAAAAAGATGTTTTGAACACTCACTTTGAGTTAGAGATGAATGGAGGTACACACACACACACACACACACACACACACACGGGGAAGAGGAAGAGAGGGAGAGAGAGAAATACATAGTCTGAATTTTCATACTAGTTTAGGCAAGAATTAGTAATCTCATTTTGTAGATCGGTATTTTTGCTGTAATAATCTTTATTCCAGAATATTTTTTCTCTTTTTTTTTTTCTAACAAAAAGAACTTACTATTTATTTTCACTCTAGTAGTGGGTGCTTACTATAGTTTTGTGTGACTTTTTGGTGTGTGCAACCTAGAGGATAACTTTAGGAACCATTCCCCAGGAATCACCCATCTTAGGTTTTTTAGAGACAGGGTAGGCTGTTTGGCCAGCAAAGCTCAGGAGTCTGCCTGTTTCTGTCTCCCCAACACAGGGATCACAAGCACATGTCACCCACCATGCACAGCTATTTCATAGGACCTTGCAGGTTGCAACTCATGTCTTTGTTCACGCAAGGCAAGCACTGCAGTAAACAGAAGCACCTCCTAAGCCCCTTAATAGGTTTTATTGTAATTTTGGCAATGAGATGCTTTGTTGGTTCTTGTGAACAAATACAACCCTAGTTCTCTGTGATAGGTAAGAAGGAGATGCTTACTGCTTGAGTAAATGTCAGCTGGGCTTATTAGTCTCTGGTGAAAGAAGCATTTGAACAACACTGCTGATGTGATTAACATGGGATCGGCTACCACAGATCCCATTGCTGAGGCAAGGACTCCATGAAACTGAAGCCACTGGGCTCCAGGAGGCAACTCTGGTATTTGCACTAGGGCATTTCACATTTAAAAATCCTATCACAGTCCAGCAGATCCCAAAGCTGGTTTAAGGATCAAATGCAAAGCCATTAGAATTGCAGCAAGCAAGGGAATCTCGGTTTCTCCAGGAATAAAAAGGTGTGGATGCATCTGCCTACACCCGACACTTGAGAAATGGAAGCAGGGGGAGCAGATGTTCAAAGTAGGTGGAGCTTTCCCCTCTGGGAGCTGTTTCCAAATTACCACACAGAGGCTTATATTAATTGTCAATGCTCAGCCAATAGCTCAGGCTTATTACTAACTAGCGCCTACATTTTAAATTAACCCATATTCCTTACCTACACTCTACTAGGTGGCAGTACCTTTATTAGCATGGCAGGTTCATCTTGCTTCTCCAAGTCTTCTCTCAACTCCCCGACTCCGCCCTTTTTTCTCCCTGCATCCTTACTTTGATCACCCTGCCTGTACTTTTTGCCTGGCTATTGACCAATCAGCTTTTATTAGCCAAAGAGAGTAATACATATTCATAATGCGCAGCAAAAGGATTGTTCCACAGCAGTTCAAGGTCATCCTTGGCTACAGGATTGCAGAGTGAGATCCAGGCCAGCCTGCGATATGTGAGACTTTGTCTAGAGAAAGGGGGAGGGAGGGCTGAAAGTTTTACTCAGTGGTGGAAGGTTTGCCTAGGATGCAGGAGGCCCAATGTTCGTTCTATCCTTGCATGGCGAAAAAGGGCCAAAAGATGTAATGACGTGGGTGGGTATGGGTCAGCTGTAGCATGCCAGGGGATGGGAGCTGACTTTGATGACTGGATCACATGTGTGTGCAAGGTGGAGCATCAAGGGGATGCAGGAAACTGTCCTTTCAGTGTGTGCATCTTTAATGCACACATATCTCAGCACATCATACTTATTTTTGGACCCCAAGTTTGAAGAGCTGAACTCAATCCTCTACTGAACTATTCTACCATTGTGGGGCTTGGGGTTTACCTATCTTCTGTTTTCTTGGCCTGAAGCTAAAATGTAAAAGATGATAATCTAAAACTATTTCCAGAGGAGGGGAAAATCTCATTAATTTTCAACATCCTGGAAAGCTGGTTAGCTTGGGTAAGGGGAATTCACGTACACGGACAGACAAAACTCTGAGATAGGGTGGGTACTGCCTTTTGATATTGGGACACGATGTCACAGAAGTTCACACTCTCCATAACTGTCCAATCAGATTACAAAAATGTTGGTCCCTTCCATCCTTCCTCCTTCCTTCTTTCCTTCTTCCCTCCCTCCCTCCCTCCTGCCCTCCCTTCCTCTCCCTCTCCCTCTCTTCCTTCCTTCTTCCTTCCTCTCTCCCTCTCTCTCCCTTTCTTCCTTTTTCTTTTGTGTGTGTGTGTATGAGAGAGAGAGAGAGAGAAAGAGAGAGAGAGAGGTCTCAAATAACCCAAGTTTTCCTCAAATTCACGAGATAGTCAATGATTATCTTGAACATTTGTTCCACTGGCCTCCACCTCCAGACTGTTGGGATTGAAGCTGTGTGTGATCACACCTGATTATGCAGTGTTGGGGATCTGACCCAGGGCTTTGCACAAGCTAGGCATGCACACTGTCTACTCAGTGAGATCTTCTTGTCTCTCACAAAGCGTATGACTTTGTGCTGGGCTGCATAGAGAACAGGTTGACCCCGACATGCAGGACCAAGTCAGTATCGCCCTCTCGTGGCGACTCCTTGAACTTCACTCATGCGCCCAACATCGTCTCCTGTCTGCTGCTGCGTTCTTTCAGTTACGCCAGACATTATGTAATCCTGTCTCCTGTGAGATTCCCACCCCACAGGGCTCTAGTTTCACACTGATATTCCAGCCTTAAGCAGCTGACCTAGTTGAAATTGCTTCAAATTTGAAAGGCAAAAACACTGATTGAGCCATGCTTCCTTCTTGCTTGGTTGTTGATGGAGAAAGTGTCTCATCATGCATCCCGGATAGCTAGAAATGGGGTAATCCTCTCACCTCAGCCTCCAAGTGTGGAGATGAAGAGCATGAGTCATCACATTCAGCCGTGTTTACCTTCTTAAGAAAGTGAAAATTCTCTTCCATGAACAAGACAGACTAATTACACACTCACCAAGCAGCTGTGGAGTAAGGCAACTTGCTGGCCCTCCAGTGCTGTTAGCCACACTATCTCAACTCGCTCCTCCTTGCTTCCTAACCTGCTCACGTGTTTCCCTGTTGCCAATGAACACAGAGAAAAACAAAATAAACTTCAATGTGACTATTTTAGAACATTTTTTAACAACAAAAAACAAAACAAAAACAAAGGAAAGTCCGAAACCTTTCCTTTTGAAAGGTTCAACAATTGAGTATTGTTTCACCCAATGAAAAACGCATGCTTAGTATGCACATTGCATACTCAAAGCTTGGTCTTAATCCCTGGCTTACTCATTCTTGCCATCCCATCCTTCGCCCCCCTTCCCCGCAAAAAAAAAAAAAAAACCTACTTGAATCTACTAAAATAAGTTAGCAATAGATTTCTAGGACAAAAGATGAAAAGATTTATTAACATACACCTGCATGGAAAATATACAAAATAAGAAAGTCACAGCAAGGGCCACGTGACTGAAGCTAATATACTGCCGGGAAAGGAATGGGGCTCCCAGAGTGTGGTGGTCACACACCGCCAACTCGTGAGAGAGGAAGGGCAGTCTGCTCCCAGTAGGCATAGAGCCTCTAGACATACAGTTTAGAATCTGTGACATCTTCAGGCATGTGTGGCTATCACCTTCCTAGAACCCAGGTAAGGCAGATACTGGCCTGGAGAAAGCCTGTTTGCATCCATCTATATCCACTAAGGCAGATGCCCTCTGAGATTCAGATCTCTGCCACAGGAGGGCTGCTTTTTCAGAGCCATTCTGGGTCTTCAGGCATCCTGAAATATTCTAGGAAGCACACACAGTTTGAGGTGGCTATTCTACCCCTCCCCACATCCCTTTGAATTACCTTCTGGTAGGAAATAGAGTGGGGGAGGGAGGCTGAAGAAATGGCTTAGTGCTTAAGAGCACTGGCTGCTCTTGCAGAGGACCCACGTTCAGTTCTTAGCACCCACATGGTGGCTCACAGCCATCCATAACTCCAATTCCGGGGGCTCCAAAGCTGCTTTCCAGCCTCCCTCCATGGCACTCCGTGCACATGGCACGCATATATACACACATGCATGTCCTTTTAAAAAGAAAAAACTATATAGTTTATGATTGGGAGCAGCACCCAGTGGCGGAACACTTTCCAGCTTGTATGAGGCCGAGTTTCATCCCCTATACACAAGAGGGGGTTCCACACTGATGTTCTAATTTGGAGAACAAAACCTTTAGGAAGACTTAGGCATGTATCTCGTTATAATTTAAAAACGAATTGTTCTTTGTTGAGAAAGGGCTCAGAAATGGATTGCTGCGTGATGTAGCCTCAGCAACAGCGAGTCCTTCCCCAGGGTTTGTGTATACCTCTTGTCTCAGCATTCAAGAGGCAGAGGCAGGCCTGCCACAAGTTTGAAGCTAATTGGTCTATGTAGTCACAGCCAAGGCTACATGTTAGGCCCCATCTAAGAAAAAAGAATGGACTGAGGGGATTTGCAGTCCTTAAACCACAAGGGATGCCTACTTACTACTATTTTTCAATGTGTTTTTACAGTGCTAAGGCTCAAACCCGGGACCTTGCACGGGCTAGGCAAACATACCACCCCTGAAGTATACTTCCCGCTCTTTTTTTTATGAATAGGGTCTTGTTATTTAACCCAGCTTGGCCTCAAATGCATATACTCTTCCTGCCTCGGCCTCTGGAGTGCTGGATTGCGAGATTCATCCCTGACTGATTCCTATTTTGAGTGTTGTAACGGTGGTGGGTTAGTTTTGTGAGAGGTCTTGCTGTACAGGCTGACCTCAACATCACCTGGCTCTTCCTCTTTCTCAGGCAATCTTCTCTCTTCCCCCTCCTGCCAAGACCCCAGGATGATAGTGTCCCCTGTCTCACCCACACTTACTGGCCCCTATGCTCAGAATAAACCGGATCTCGTTCTAGCGATGGTATAAATGATGCAGAACAGGAAGCTCTCTACTGCTGTGAGGTTGTGATTTGTGTCTGAACAAGAATGAAGCTTTGGGCCTGCTGTGGTAGCTCACACCTACAACTCCAGCTCTGAGGCAGGAGGATTGCTGTGAGTTTAAGACCAGGCAGGTCTGTCTGGAAAAAAAAAACCAAAAAACTTATTTTGTTTGTTTGTTTGTTTTAATGAAGTTCTATCTGAGCTGCAGGAAGCAAGTTTCTTTTTACAGTCTCAGGTAAATGCTCACCCCAGAAATGCCAGCCCACAGGAAGTCACCTTCCTGTAAGAGGAAAGACAGGCTACTGTCCCCAGGCTGAAGGGCCTCAGCTTGCCTGTGGTGGAATCCAGAGCTCCCAGCCAGACTCCTGCCAAGCCTGTCCTCTACCCCAGATTTGGGCAGGTCGAGGCAAATAGTGTTCTCTAGGAGTGAAATAAGAACAGGCTTGTCTGCGCCTTAGAAACGCCCACACCTGAGCTCTGTGATGAAAAGGGACCTACCTGCACAGGAATACTTAGAGAAGACGTTCAAACCAAGCATGTTTTTCCAGCTTTCCATTGTTTTGTTTTTGTAGAAATAGGCTCACTAGCTAGTCCAGGGTGTTCTGGAACTCCAACTTCCTGAAGGCTGAGGTTACAAGTGTGTGGCGACATGTCCTGGATGGAGCTAAGAGTTTAAGACCCACTATAGGAGGCAAAAAGGCCTGCATGATTGATTAACAACTGACAAGTCTAAGGAAATCTTTCTGTCAGAGTGACATTGTTTTTATTAAGCGGCAATGGTTTAGAACACAAACTCTCAGGCTCACCAAACAATATAGAATTCTCACTCAAGACAGTGGAACCTGGAGTGTAAAGTTCTTATCCAAGGACGGGGCAAGCTGTTTACAAAATGCAGCTCGGCACATGCAACTCAAAGGGGAAAGTCAGTTCTGAAGAGATGATAGCTCAATGGTTAGAACACTGGCTGCTCTTGTAGAGAACCTGGGTTCAATTCCCAACACCCCCATGCTGACTCACAGGCACCAGATACACACATGACATGCACAAATACACGAAGGCAAACATTCATGATTGTAAAATAAAATAAATAATTAAACTTTTTAAAAAACAAACAAAGCAATTCAGGGAACCCCCCCACTTTCTCCCCTTGTACTTCATTCCCTGTCCACCAGGTGACGTATGACCTGAAACTCTGCTTCTGGGAAGCAGAGAGTGCAAGCGCCCGCCCGCAGGGAAAGCCGACCCAGGGACCTGACCTCCGGGTGAATGGCTCTGATTACATTACACTTTCCAGTCCTTTGAAGTCAGCACAGCCCTCCGCCGTGCTGCGTACTTGGCAAACTTGAAAGCATGCGTCTGTGAAGCCCCAGTTCCACTCTTCCTCTTGAGTTACCTTTCACCTACTTTAAAAGAAAGCACTCATTGTTTGAGAGGGGAAAATCCAATTTGTCCTCCCCAAAGTCGTCTATGATGGAGTGAAATGCTGCCAGGAGGTTCCGAATGAGCTGATTGCCTGCGCAGTGACTTGGAGGGAATTGTTTGCCAAGCTTCAGCATTCAGGGCTCTATTTGGGGAGTGCTAACATGTTTTCTCTTGCATCTGCATTTTTTCTGTATTGAAATAATGGCAGAAAATGTACAAGCATATAAGAAGTTTGCCTGTAGATTTTTAACAGACTTAACTTTCAGGCTTATTGGGCATTTCCCCAGAGTTTATCATTTCAAGAGGGCAGGAACTCTTTTAAATATCTCTTACGGGCTTGGGCTGTCACTCAGTGGGAGACAGTGCTTGCCTCTCACATTAAAACCCAGAGCTTGATCATCTCAGCACCGCAAAACAGATAATTAACAGGTTATTCGGAATATTAAACAAAGGAGGCCTGTTATGTGTCAAACATGGATGCCAGAGGTGATGATGTGAGTAAGACAGAATTCACGTGTTTTGCTTGAGATGTTCTTCTCACGGGGAGGCTGGGCCTGAACTCTGTCTTGAATAAATGATTTCCTGCCTCCACCTCTCAAGGGTGGGAATTACAGGCATGGACCACCATGCCTGGATCAGAGTTCTGAACTCTGTAAGATGTATTTGTAGAATGTGAGGTAGACATTTTATACCTAGTGATAGGGTTAAGGTGCACAATGGCCACCCATGTGCTTGTCTACCAGAGCAGTCAGTCTCTCTCCCAGTGATGGTGGCCTTGTGGGAAGCTCTGGATCCTTTGGGAGTCAGGGCATGCTAGAGGGAGTGATCTCAGGGCCCAGGCTTTGATGTTATAGCTTGCTCTGCCCAAGTGTGAGCAAGTGGCCTTATCTCCTGGAGCCCACAGCTCAGCGCCTCCTCTATCATTGTCCTCCTCACCCTGACTGCGTGTGCAGTCAAACCCTGACTCAAACACATCCCTCTCTCCTCAGCTGCTTGCTGGGCTTCTCTGCGGCACCCACTTTCTGTTGCTGCACCATGCACACCTCACCCTGGAGCCACGTAGACCCTCTGTGTTCCCCCACTGCTCCAGCCCCCGCTGCTGAGAATCTGCTTCTGTAAACACTGCTCTCTCCCTGCAATACCCCTTCTCCCTTAGAACATGATGTTCCTGTCACCCTTCATGAGTCAACTCAATCACTGCTTCCTCTTTTATAACTTCCTGGTCTCCTAGTGAAGTCAGTTTAGCTACTCCTTTGTCCTTGGGACCACAGCACCCTAAACATGCCGATTAAAGGGCCCCTCATGGTACTCTGTGATTATCAACTTTTGTTTTCTGCCTAGACTCTAGAGTGAGCGCCTAAGAACACAGAGGCAACTGTGGCTATTGGTGTTATTTTAAAACAGAGTCTCACATATCCTAGGCCGGCTCTCAACTCACTGTGTAGTTGAGGATGACCCTGAACCCCTGACCTTCCTGCTTCCACCTCCCATGGCTAGGATAATAGACCTGGAACACTTCCAAGCAGGTCCCACTTGGCTTTGATCAGGAATCTCTCAGGAAATTCCAAGAAAAGAAAATACTATGTGGAAGAATGTGATTCAACATGGAAACAAACCAGGTCTTAAAAGTGAGCTGCCGGTTGGGAGCTCGCTCAGAAGACGCTTGCTGCCAAGCCTGACAACCCGAGTTCAAGCCCACAAGGTGGAGGGAAGGAACGGATTCGCTCAAGTCACCCTCTGACCTCCACACACACGCCATGACACCTGCACCCACACACACACACACACACACACACACACACACACACACACATGAACGAAACACAGAGACAGGAAGTAATAAAAATAAGCTTTAAAAAGATGAAGACCAAAGCCAAACCTAACACTTGGATCACGGCCAGCCAATACCCAGCTCACAGCCAAGGGAGCAGAGGAAAATGAAGACCAAGGAGAGGATGGAGAAAACGTAGAAGAGAGCCACACTGGCCTCGGGAAGTAGGCATTCTCCAGTCTGTGTTTTCTAGATTGTATGCTGTCTAGATGTATGTATGTGTGAAATCATACATGTGCAGATTAAGTGAAAGCAGATGTGAAAACATCTGTGGAGGTGAGGGGACAAAGGGGGCTAATGGGGTCGAGGAGTCATGTTCAACATATAATATCTCCTGTAAGAAAACAGACAAAAGGAATTTTTGAAGATTTAAGAAAGATGTGTGGGTTAGAAACATTTTTTTTTTTTTCCTTACAGGGTTCTGGGTAGGGTTTGAAAGGAACTAAATTGCATGATGAGGATTACATTTTAGACAGCACTGACCACTATGGAGAGCAGCTGGGATTGGGTCCAGGAAGGAGAGGGAGGCCATGGCAAATCACCGTACTGCCAGACAGGTTTCAGCTACGTCCACATGCTGGATGGACATGCCTGGCAGAGGTCGCTTCCGTTCCACTTACTGTTTCTGTGGAAATGCTGTTCAGGGTTCCAAGGTGATTTTCAGTTACACTTTTGGAGCCTTGCCCACCTGTGGTCTGGGGCAGTCTGCTCTGAGAAAGATGGCCTTGTCTGAAACCTCTTGGATGTCAGTTTTAGTAAGCTTCACAAGCATATGCTCTGTTTTGGTTGTGGGTGTTGTTGTTGTTGTTTGTTTTGCTTTTGTCTTTTGCTTTTTCGAGACAGGATTTCTCTGTATTGCTTTGGAGCCTGTCCTGGAACTAGCTCTGTAGACCAGGCTGGCCTCAAACTCACTGAGTTTTGGGGTTTTTTGAGGCAGTATTTCTCTATGTAGTCTTGGCTATCCTGGAACTTACTCTGTAAACCAAGCAGGCCTGGGACTCAGCGATGTACCCACCTCTGCCTCCCGAGTGCTGGGATTAAAGGCACGTGCCACCATGCCTGGCTGCTTATGTTTCATTTTCATTATTATTACTTTATGTGTATGGGTGTTTTGCCTGCATGTATCTGTGTACCACATGTGTGCCTGGTGTCCAAGGAGGCCAGAAAAGAGCATCACACTTCCTGGAACTGGAGTTACAGACGGCTCTGAGCCTCCATGTGCATGCTGGGAATCAAACCTAGGTTCTCTAGAAGAGCAGACAGTGAGCTTAATTGCTCAGCCATCTCTCTGTGCCCTAGAGTACATTTTCTATTTGAAGAAACATACTGCTACCAACTAGCTGCTCAGTAGGAAGTAGATCGACTCTCACACTTTCTATGCCTGCCAACAAGTCCAAAAGCTATGTCTGGGCTGGGGGCTGGGTGTGTGTTGGTAAAGTGCTTGCCTGGCGAGCGCATGGAGTGCTGGGTTTGAGTCCCAACCCTCAGTAAACTGGGCGTGGTGCCACACATCTGTAAATTCAGCATTAGTGTGGAGCAGGACAATCAGATGCCCAAGGTCATCGTTTCTGAGACAGTGAAAGCTGCACTGAGGATGTAGGTCAGCTGGGAGAGCATTTGTCTGGCACAAAGCCCCAGGGCAGGGAGCGTAAACCAACCTGTGGTGCCTGCTTCTAGTCCCAGCACTCAGGAGGAACGGATGCTTGATGTACCCTGGGCTGCGTAAAAGTCTGTATTATAAACACCAAGTACATGATAAATCCTAGTGTTCTTGTATCTTGCTTTTAACAGCTGTGCCATCTCTCAGACCAATTGCAGCATTCTGAGGTTCAAACAAGTGGGCAGTGGTGTGGAAAATGGCAATCATATTCACTGTCTTTGGGCTTAATTTTTTTTGTTGTTGTTGTCATTGCACAAACTGTTTCAGAAGGAATATAACTACACCCAGTGCTTATGATCAAAAGCTCCCGTGTTCTCTGGAAGCTAGACTTTGGTTTAACCTTAAAGTAATTTATGATTTAAGAGGCTTTACCTTCTGCCCTGTCCGGAGATCAGTCCCTACAGAAACTTCTGATCCCAAGGCTAATAACTGTGCTAAGTTACAGTGTAACCCGGATGGGATCTCGCTGGCTTTGATAAGGAAGGAAGCGGGACCAGCCGCCAATCCAGGCCAGCGTACTGGCAGGCGCCAGGGGACTGACTGCCTTCCTAGAATGAGCTCAAGGAAACCGGAACACACGAAGGATGTGAGCTTATTAACCTGGAGCAAAATAAATGGCTCAACAACCCCAAAGAACAGGCACGACTTGTGGCAGACACTACCCATGTGGTTTTGAAAAGTAAGAAATAGTGGAGATCACAATACAAAGTTCACATTAAGTTAACTTCATTGGAAAAGGCACTTATTTGTGCTCGAGTTTTCAATCCATGCGTTTTGCCCTCTGCTTTGGGCTGAGGTGGCACAGGGAGTGAGTGTGGGAGGCCCTCACACTGCATCTCCTGGCATCCCTCCACTCCGCAGGTCCTGTCCTCGCTTCCCTAGTTTGCAGTAGCTCCACAGGTCGGGGATTCAACATATGGCCATTAGGGGGCGTTCAAGAGCCAAACCACGGCAGAGGAAAAGCACACAGACGCTGAAGTTGGGAGAAAGTAAGAGTAAAGGCTTTGTAAAACCCGAACGCTGATGTGGATGCTAAATGAGCATATGCCACCAAGATTAAAGAGAACTGTGTGTCCTAGAAGGTCATTACAAAAGGGGCACACTATTTAGGCCCGCGATGGCTCTGCTGGGCTAGAGACACCATCATAGAACTTCAAGAACTTCTGGGGATGTTAAACCCTGAAGTGGCCTGCCTATTAAAAAGCAGGGATGCCCACGCTTCCGAGTGGTGGAACACAGCTTTCCCAGGGCAAAATACATGGACAGGCAATAGGGGTAAATTCCAGCCCTGTGGTCCACAGACATCAATGTGAATAAAAGGGAAGCTGAGGACAGTCAAGGCAACAAGTCCCAACTCCTTCCTAAATTTTTGGATGAGTCAGTTTTTATTTTTCTTTCCTTTAACATGTATGGGTGTTTTGTCTGTGTGTATACCTGTGTGTTACATGTGAGCCTGGTATCTCAGGAGGCCAAATAAGGGAGTCAGATCCTATAGGCAGAAGTTTCCTGTCCCAAAGAACCACCCTGAGGCTATATTAATTGTAAATGTTTAGCCAGTAGCTCAGGCTTATTACTAACGAGCTCTTACATTTTAATTGAACCCATATTCCTTCTTTATGCTCTGCCACATGGCAATACCTTTATTAACATGGCACGTTCATCTCCTGCTCCCTCTGTGTCTGCCAGCCACTCCTCTGACTCCTTCCTCATCCCATCATTGCTTTCTGGCCTAACTTTCATCCCGTTCAGCTATTGGTCAGTCAGCTTATTTATTAAGCCAATCTTAGTAAAGAAATATTCCACAGCAAGGTACCCTGAAACTGGAGTTACAGATAGTTATGAGCCACCATGCAAGTGCTGGGGAAAAAAAAAACCCGGATCAGTTTTTCACCTTAGAGAATGCTGACTGAATAGAGGATGGGCCCTCAAGAGGAAGGAACTTGACTGGAATGGCTTAATGTAGAGTGCTTGCCTTCATAGAAAGTACTAGGCCAGCCTGAACTACATGGCATCCTATCTAAAAGTGCGTAGAAGAAAGGAAGAGGTGGCTGACAAGAAAGGGAAAGGGAACGGGAGCTCAAACAGTGGCAGAGGGATGGGTCTGGCGCAGTGGGGCTTAACCTCAGGAGTGTGAACAGTTCAAGACGAGATTTCTGAGGGCAATGCACACAACGGATGCTCTTGCTGTCTAAGTTGTGAGTTCAGTGAAAAGGGGAGAAAAGTGATTAGCTCAGTATTCTCAGGTTTACCCTCGGAGGAACACACAAGCACTGAGACACTTGCAATGGGGCCACGACACACTCAGACATGGGCCCAGATACCATGACTCCAGGTAATGAAGGAACAGAGTAGGATATAACAAGGCTTTCTCTGTGCCACCAGCCAGCTCCCAAGTAACAACATGGAGACGTATTAATTATGAAAGCTTGGCCTTAGCTTTAGCTTGTCCAGTAGCTCTTACAACTTAAATTAACCAATTTCTATTAATCTATGTTTTTCCTCATGGCCTTTTACCTTTCTCTTATTCTGTCTGTCCAACTCCCTCCATATCTAGTTGGCTTCTGACATGTGCCTAGATTCATCCTCCTCTCTCTCTCTCTCTCTCTCTCTCTCTCTCTCTCTCTCTCTCTCTCTCTCTCTCTCTCTCAATGAGCAAGAAAATGTTTGTATCCAAACAACTCATATTCTTTATTCTAGTGAGGGACAGACATACTTATAGTCAAGCACATATACTGTCAGATATGAACACATGCTACACAGGAAAGTATAAATTAATAAGGGCAAGAAGATGAAGAGGGAGCCCGGCCGTGTCTCTTGTCTCTTCATATCTCTCCATCCCACTGACATTTTCAAGATGCTTCATCCCTCATCTGTATTGCTTATTGGTGTAATAAGAAGCTGAATGGCCAATAGCTAGGCAGGAGGTATAGGCAGGATTTCTGCACACACACACACACACACACACACAGAGAGAGAGAGAGAGAGAGAGAGAGAGAGAGAGAGAGAGAGAGAGAGAGAGAGAGAGAGAGAGAGAGAGAGAGAGAGAGAGAGAGAGAGAGAGAGAGAGAGAGAGAAAGGGAGTTTTGTATTTGTGTTTTGCTTTGCTTTATTTAGAGACAGAGTTTTTTCTATGTAGTCCCAGCTATTCTCACTCTGTAGACCAGGCTGTCCTTGAACTTACAGCAATCCATTTGCTGCTGCCTCTCAAGCGCTGGTATTAAAGGTGTGCAGACCCACACCAGCCACACAGTTTCCTTTAAAAATTACATTTATTCACTTTATGAGTGTTTTGCCTTCATGCATGTATGTACATTGTGTGTGGGTCCTAGTGGAGGTTCTGATCCTGTTACTGTAATTGCAGATGGTTAGATGTCATGTGATGCTAAAATTGATCCCAAGACTCTGTAAGAGGAATGAGGGCTTTTAACGCTCCATTCCCCCAAATGTAATATAAATAAAACTTAAAAAGAATAAGTGTGGTATATAGACATAATAGCAAATTCTAAACATATTTCAGGCACCTTGAGAGTGGACATAGAAGACCTCAGAACTCCTGAGCCATGCCTAGTCATCCTCCTGTAAAACTGGTCCTTAGAACCCCAATCTCTTGCTGCCTACAGCATACACTTCTTAGATGAGAGCTAAGCCTATCACTAGGCCGTATGATAACGGCTGGCATGGGGACAGTATTGTGTCCTCAGTACTAATGTTGATGTAGTATCAGTTCTCCCAGGGAGGAAAGAGCTCTTCAGAGTTCCCAGAGGCCCAGAGTTTGAATGGTGAGTCTACCTTCTTATACGGTGAGTCAAGCTATTAGCCTTCTACCAGCTTTAAGCTGCTTCTGAGCGACTTTAACCTACCTCTAAGACAGACATATTACCTTCTGCTAAATAATTACCCTCAAACTGTAGCCTAGCACCCAAACCATCATTATTATCTCATACAGTTTCTACAGAGGGAGATACTGGAGTGGCCTAGCTGTTTCATTCTGCCTCTGGGTCTCTCCTGAAGTTACATTCAAGATGGTATCTGGATAGGGATCATACAAAAGCTTGGCAGTGATTGAAGTACCCGTTTCCAAGCCATCTTATTTTTATGCCTCCACATTGGTGTTCTTTGCTAACAAAAGTTCCCTGACACCTAGAACTCACCATGGAACAACATAGGTGTCCTGACAATACAGCGACTGATTTCCGCAAAGTGAAGGAGGGGTCACACAGGTCAGCCCCATTTAGTGTGGGAGGAAACTGTAGAAGGGTATTACACCGGAGATAAGAATCCCTTGGAGACTGCCACCTTAACAGGGTCTATTCTGGGCTTATATATTAAAGAAGATAACTCAAGCTGGATTCTTGGCTCAGACATTTCTTGTTTTGCATTCTCGACCTGTGTCTAGTCAGCTAATATAGGAATCTATAAACTGCTTCAGTCGGAAACCACTCTTGTCTTCCCTTCGTGTCTTCTTCAGAGCATCCCTTAAATTGATTCAGCTCTGGTGTCAGCTGCTAGGAGCACTTGCCACTTTGGTGGAAGACCCTGTTTGATTCACAGTGCCCACACAGTAGCACACAGGTGTCTGCATCTTGTATTCCAGGGCATCAACATGCACACAGCGTGTGAATGTATGTATGTATGCATGCATGCATGCATGCATGCATGCATTCTTAAAAACAACTGACTTCACAGTTTACATGTGTATTTGACTCTGGGTGGTATTCTAAAGTTCATATGTAATGCAGATTGAATTGTAATCCAAATTTTCCTATGTGGAAACTGTTGGAGGCACGGAGATAGGATGCTGTTCATGGTTTTAATTGCAAATGTCCCTGGGGGACCCTGTGTCCTAAAGACTTGGTGCCTGAAGCAGCAGTGTTCAGGGAAGAAGCCTTCAGGAGCTGATTTGATCATGAAGAACTCATTGTTAAATTGATTGGTCTGTGTCCTAATCGGGAGGCGATGGAGAGTTCAGAAAGTGGGACTGGATGGAGAAAGGTCACCAGGGCAAGCGCATCTTCCCAACACAAACGTACATTCACATAAAGATTCCTGTAAAAAGAAGAAAGCAAGCTTCATGGAATCCACGAGCAAAGCAGGGACAATCTTGTCCTGCGTGGGGAAGTGTGAACGTGCTCACAGTCTGTGGACTCTAGAGGGACTGGCTGGACTCCACTGTGGAGCACGGTGACTCTAGCAGAGCCACCGAGGGACTTCCAAAAGTGTGAGACTGCTGCTAACATCTTCATTTTCAGATATTTGGTTCTGATGTTGCCTTTGACAACTGGACTAAGGTTAAAACAGATTCTGAGCACATACCTTTAATCCTAGCACTCAGGAGACAGAGGCAGGTGAATCTCTGTGAGTTCAGGGCCAGCCTGGTCTACAGAGCGAGGTCCAGGACAGGCGCCACAAAAAATACAGAGAAACCCTGTCTTGAAAAACCAAAACAACAAAAAACAAACAAAACAAAACAACAACAAAACCAGATTCTGGCAGCCACCCTCCCCCCCCCCTTTGAAAACTATTCATTTCACCGCCTAACCTATCAGTAGCATATTCAGCTAGCATAAGTGAGCCAATGAAAATTTTATTGCTTGTGAGTAAATTAGTGAAATTATCTTTCCCTTTCATTCCATAATAAAAGGCGCTTAGAGACACAATAAAGGGGGGCTAGGAAGGTGACTTAGTAAAGTGCCACACAGCATAAGGACATGAGTTTGGATCCCAACATCCATTTTAAAAAATGGGTGCAATAGCATGCAATAGCATGCATCTGTAACTCTAGTGCTGGGGTTGAGGGAGGTGGGTCCCAGAGCTCACTGGCCAGCCAGCCTAGGCAAATCTATGAGCCTCAGGTTCAGTGAGCACACCCGACATGAAATTGTCGACTAATGGATTTAAACAGGAAGGAAAGTATTAGATAATCCTGCAAACTGCTGTTTCAAAAGCAGTGTTTCAGGTGCTTCCTTGGAATAAGGACATGCCCAACTCACTCACCTATCCTAACAGGATGCCAAGGAGAGGCCTAACTCCACTAGCGCACTTAGGGCTTCTAATCCCCGAAGCCAGTCTGCAAGCCCAGGCCTGTGGTCTCAGCCTGCCCAGCTCTACCTGACCTCTTTCAGAGAGGCTGATGAAGTCATGCAAGTCTGATGACACTTTGCAAGACTTCCTAGATTCTGTGGAGGAACAAGACAGGTGTAAATAAGCAAGAAGCAAGTCTACAAAAGGACAGTTGGATAAAGAAAGCAGAGAGATTCTGTTTATGCTGAAGACTAAGGTTTGCTTTTGGATTAAACCTTGCAAGTTTATAAAGGAAGCATTAAAACCTAACTCAGTACTCAATGTGGGACTATCCCATTAGTTTCTGAGAACTGAGGATTACATGGCCTCCCTCAATCTTTTCCTTTTGTTTTTGAGATGCCAGCTGAAGACATGTGGTGTTTACATGGCAGTGTTTTATTTGGCATGGGGAGTAATATTTTAGAAATGTTAGATGCTAGACTGTGTTTTTGTAGACTAGGTCTCTGTAGTCATTCTTAGCAGCTGGATCAGGCCTTTCATATCTATTGATATCTATCCACCAAGATCTTCAAACGCCTTCCTCAAAACCATAACATGGCACTCAAGATCCTCGGTGACCTCTTCCTGCTTCAGGATAACAGATGTGGCTGTGGTAAAGGGTGTTTACCACGCTCATGTGCAAGGAGGCCCCAGATTAAACTCAACACACACACACACACACACACACACACACACACACACACACACACACACACACAGTGGCTCCTGTTTGCAATCCCAGCATTTGACTTGGAATTGTCATGAGTCTGGCAGACTGGACTACATACAGTGTGATACCACATCTCAACAAAACAAACAAACACTGGTACTACTGCCAACATATCATTTAGGCGTTCATTCGCAATCAGGACTTTTCCAAGTAAACTACAATTCTAGCTAAGTCCCTGGCCTTGGCTGTGGCACCATGTCTGGTGTCTGTGTGCATGTTTTCTTGCTTCAGTGCTCTGTGTTCACCATCTCCTTAATTCTTCAAGGGAGGGATCCCGTGCCAATGAGAGAGTGGCTTAGATGCAGTCGGGGGGGGGGGGCTCCCAGAGTTCCCCAGCAGCGATGTCCTCACTGCGCTTGCCTTGGTGTGCTTGCCTGCCTCCCTTAACAGACATTGTGCAGTTATCTAGCCATTTCACTCCGTATTTCTAGAAACGAGTGGACCTTCGGTAGCTAGTTGTTGACTCTGGCAGAACATTAGAAAGAAACGAAACTAGCACTAGTGGATACCT
Source organism: Cricetiscus sungorus (assembly GCA_030556225.1). Taxonomy (NCBI): domain Eukaryota; kingdom Metazoa; phylum Chordata; class Mammalia; order Rodentia; family Cricetidae; genus Cricetiscus; species Cricetiscus sungorus. The sequence continues at coordinate 31,692,533 of JANBXA010000491.1, read as the reverse complement.
GATAGAGCTAGGCTAATTTTTTTTTTTTTTCAATCATTAAACAGCTGCACAAGTGAGGATCATTAACCTCGTTCTGTGCGTGGGAAACTCGGGTTCTGGAGTTTGGAAGCTTACACAAGGCACACAAAAGCAGGATTGCAAAACTCTCAAGTCATTACGTGGCTTTCCCACAGCCAGGAGGAGCTGTGTCCCGCCAGCGAGGCTGCTGGGCTCAGGGCGCCAGGCGTGCGCATGCGTGGTGCTCAGACGCTCTCACTCCACCCCTCCAGGGTACCCTGCCCACTAAGCGCAGTGCAGGAGAGCTGACTCCAGCAGGAACGACGGAAGCACAAGTCTTGCTCAGGCACACCGGAAACGCTATGGAAAACCAGGAAACTAGTCACAGTAGCCAGGAAGCGTAGCAAAGAGTGGTCCATAAATCTGAGCCCCGCCGTTTTCTCCTGCAGACGCCAGGCTGTCTTGTCGTCTCCAAGTCTGGCCTCTCGCTTCAGGCGGAGGGTGATTGTGAAACTGCAGTCATCACTGCAAGACCTTTATTGTTGCTGGAATAGTCCAGCCCCATAAGTCTCTCCGGAGTCCTGCCTTAGAAGGTGCAATGGGATGAAAAGAGCTTGCGAGAGGGGTGAATGGCCTCGGTCCGGCTTTTGCAGCTCCTCGGTTCAGCTGACTGTAGCCCCAACTGCATCTTCTCCTCTAGAGTTTTTTTTTTTTTTTTTTTTTTCCAAGAATCTGGCGCTGCTGCGGGAACGCTTCCCTCCCCATGGATGCTGCAGTCCACCTGCCATCCCTCTTCCCAGGGTCTGACGTGGACGAGTGTCTAGGGCAGGCAAGTGTAGAGCAAACCCACATCTAGTCCATTTGACCAGAACGTCCACCTGCGCATTCTGGGCCCCAAGTCCTAGATTCTGTTGCTCTGACCCGAGACACTATCTCTGGCTTGGATAGACTGCTCGCCACGATTCAACTTACCTCTAAACACACACACACACACACACACACACACACACACACACACACACACACACACACACAGAGGCACGCTCGCACGCGTGCATGCACAATTCTATTTAAGTTTGTAATATACAGATCATGCTAAAAACAAAAAAGTAACATATTACACAATACAGTTTGCCAACACAAAAATAATCAATGTATAACAAAGTTAGTGAGTATCATTATACAGCAATGAGGTAACCTGTTCTTTTTATAAATGGGCTGTATGGGGCTGGAGAGTTAGCGCAGTGGTTAAGAGCACTTGTTGCCTTTGTAGAAACCCTAGGTCCCTTTCGGTTCCCAGCATCCCATGAGTGGCACATTAACGACAATAACTGCAGTTCCATGGGATCTGATCTCAGCAGGCACCAGGCATGAATATGGTACACATTCATACGTGAAAGTAAAACATTTTTATACATAGGCATGTTTAAAAATTACGAATGGGGTGTATAAAGCATTGCATTAACAATGTTATATTAATGTGTGCCTCTGGGCCTTCATTTTTACCTGAGCTTAGCTGACCTTAAAACATTTGTATGGGGAGACATGTAACACTTCCTCAAATAGTTTAACTTACCAGTTGCCTACTCTAGGCACACGGTGAATTTTCCCAAAACTCAGGTATGTGGTGTATAGACTAGATACACAAATCGAACACTTGGTGGTAATAAATCATAAAGAAATTTACTTCCATCAATGCTGTCGTATACACAGACTTTTGCCACTAATTAAAGGGAAAACAAGTTGGCATAAAGAATTCTTGCATAAAGAATTGAGTCCTGGTTGAGTATTTGGTATTGTAACCAATGAGCAACACCATTTCTTTACGTTGATCCATATTTTAATTTTGTAGCTGTCGATTCTGAGAATGCTGCTTTGCACAAATACAATAGTACTAAACAATAGCAGTAAGTCTAGGTCTATTTCAGAAATTGTTGGAAAATGTGTCCTAGTCCCAAACATCAATTCCCTGAATGATATTTCAAGAAACTCAAGTTTCTTGAAACAGCAGTTTTTGATGTGGTTGTTGTTACCTTTCTTCTTCCTTTTCTCCTTCCTTCCTTTCTTTCTTTTTTTGGGGGAGTGGGAGGGATGGGGGTGGGGGGTCGAAACAGGTTTTTTCTGCATAGCAATGCTGGCTGTCATGGAACTCACTCTGTACACCAGGCTAACTTCTAGCTCTCAGACACTTGCCTGCCACTGCTTCCCAAGTGCTGGGATTAAAGGTGTGTGCCACTACGTCCAAGTTCAAACAGCAGTTTTTAAGCTAAAACTTAAAATATTTTAAGATAAAATAGTTATACACAACACAGGCTGAATATATATTATTTCGATGAGTACATGCTTAGAAATGGTGGTAAAAAAAATATCAAAAGTCTTTGCATTCCATAAGGAACTTTTATACTTCCATAAGAGCAGATGACTGTAGGTATAGCAGAAATTCTGCAGTTCCTAGCCTATGGGTGTAAGCTGAGGTGTTCTAGGTAGATCATTGGTGTACAGGAGTGTGACAGGGCAAAGTGCACAGGTTAGGGGTTCAGAACCTCGACCACAGGTGCCACAGAGATCAATCCAGAAAAACCTTGGGTTCTTTTACACATTTGATTCTGAATCATTGGACGGAAAGTTCAAGAACCTTTTCTTGCTGCAGACTTTGGGGGATCCTCATATTTACTTACACAGTGAGCCACACGTTAAGGGGCTTCATTTATTTGACCCTGGGTGAAGGCAATCTCTTCCTGGGTCAGCAAAGTAATGAAGAAGCTTGGGTGTGCAGTGACTGACAGCAGGGAAATCTCCTTCCCACAGTGTGGGTCATCTCTGTAGACCACAGAGGACCACTCTAGGATGCACCAGAGAAGTCTCCGCAGGAGACAGGCAGGTAGCACTTCTTAGTCTGGGCTTGAGGAAAATAACTGCTCCTACTGTATCTTACATCTACCATCCTTTTGCCCTCATTTTCACCTGTACATATGTAAATATAATTTACTCCCAAAATAATCTGGTTAAGTGTTTATATTTAATACAGAGATTTGTATTAATCCCACGTCTATAATCTCACCAAGGGGAGGTTGAGTGCAGCTCAACCTAGGCTACAGAGAAAGACCTTACCCCCACCCCCCCACACAAAAAAAAAGGAGGAAGAGGAGGCTCAATGTTGTGGAATATTTGTTTATACTGTAAAGATGTGTCTTTGCCAAGGGACCTTCTGATTGGTTTAATAAAGAGCTGAATGGCCAATAACTAGGCAAGAAGAGGTTAGGTGAGACTTCAGAGGACAGAGAGGACTCTGGGAAAAGGAAGAGTGGAGTTGCCAGCCAGATGGAGAAGAAACAGAAGGTTCATGATGAAAGAGGGGTAATGTCAGGTGGCAGAACATAGGTTAATACAAATGTGTTAAGTTAAATTATAACAGCTAGTTAAAAACAAGCCTAAGCTAAAGGCCAAACTTTCATAATTAATAAGTTTTTATGTTGTTACTCGTGGGCTGGTGGTCCAAAGATAGTCTGACAAGAAAGCTACACTCAAGGACAAGCCCTTATTGCTCTTGCAGAGGATCTGGATTCTGTTCCCAGCGTCCACAAAGTGGCTCACAACCATCTGGAAGTCTAGTCTAGTTTCAGAGGACCCAATGGCCACTTCTGTCCTCCCTGGGCACCAGGCATGCATGTGGTACATGGATATTCAGGCAACACACACACACACACACACACACACACACACACACACACACGAGAGAGAGAGAGAGAGAGAGAGAGAGAGAGAGAGAGAGAGAGAGAGAGAGAGGGAAGATTGATTGATTGATTGATTTTGTCTTTATCAACTCTCTTCCACTTGATAGCTGATAGAAGTTGACTGTTGGTAGAAGAGTTCCACTCATCTACTAAATACTGAGAAGTACAGGATTTTGAGAACAGTTTTAACCATCAAACTGGTGTGAATGTGGTTCTTCATTTTGCAAAAGAAAACTTGTTTAGGCTTAATACCATCTCTGACAGTCAGTTACAGGTGGGTTTTAATTTTTAACTTAGATACTCAAATGAGCTGGGCGTGGTGACACACATCTTTAATCCCAGCCTTGGGAGGCAGAGGCAGGAGGATCTCTGTGAGTTCTAGAGCATCCTGGTCTACAGAGTTCCAGACCAAAAAAAAAAAAAAAAAAAAAAAAAAAAAAAAGAAAGAAAGAAACAAAGAAAAAAAGAAAAAAGCCAGAAAGGCCTCAAATGAATGCTGCCTCATTTCTCCACATATTTGATGACATCTGCTATGTCTCTGGCAGTCCATATATCCACAAATATGTCCAGACATGAACTCAAGCTGACTATAGCAGGGTTTCTGGCAGTTAGCTAAGAGCCAGTACTCTCGGGGACTTGTGAAGCTGACAACAGGAGTCAGAGGGAACACATGGCTACCTGAGGCTGCACATCAAAGCCCACATCGGCCTCCAGGCTCCCTCACTTCTTTCATACTTGTGACATATTTCATAGTCCGTGCCATCCTGTCCTTTCTCACTCAGACCCTTGATCTCTTCATCACACTCCCTCCGCTGCTGTGTTCAATATTCCCTCCCTACTCACTCCCCAGCCATCTTTTCTTTCCCATACAGCCACACATATCTTCTATTCCTGGTCCTGCTACTCTCTCTCTGGAAGCCCTGGTCAGATTCACGTGTTCAGTCTGTTTCTTTCTCTCCCTGACCTGGACTCTTCCAGGTGCCTCAGGATATTTTCTTTCTTTTATCTACAATAAAACCCTTCTCTTAAACCTTACTATGGAGTGGTCATGTTGATAAATTTTCTACTGCACCTGCTTGCATACAATATCATACCCCGCTGGTAAAGCCGATTATTGTTACATATCTAAAAGCCCTCATTTCAGAGGTGAATAGCCAAATAGTCAAATTAGCTGCCCTCCACACTTCCCACTGTCCTTCTGGGGGTTTCAAGTCTGCAATTGATGTCCCTTGAACATGATAAAAACAAAACATCTATTTTCTGAAACAAAACCGGCCATGCTTTGTTGATCTTACTTGGCTCAAGAAAACAGATGTAGTATCTGTTAGTGTGACCCTGGCCTGGCCAGGTGTTTAGGATGGGCAGTGCCTCTGGTGGAGCCTCTCCCACAGGAAGGAGTTCAGTGAAACGCTCAGTTCAAGCTTCTCAAAAGTCTCTAGTTACACTCCCCAGGGTTTGTCAGCTCACGGAAGTTATCTGGCTAATGGCTGAACACAGGTAACCAAAAGTCAGTATTCTCAGACTCGCTGTATAGAATAAGTTAGGTCCTTTCATCTGCTCAAGTGGACAGATTCCCATAGCCAGAGACTGCAAAATCGGGGACTATCAGAGAACTTATAATTTCTTGAAAGTTTATTTTTGCCGATTGACAGCCAGCCTAAAAAGATGCTTCTGAGAGTTTTTAAAGATACATCAGGAAAGTTTCAAAAATTTATTTTTTTCAGTGCCAGCATCATTTTCCAGATTTGTATTTATTCTCTCCTTCCCCCCTTTTAAAACAGTGTCTCACCACACACCCCCAAGCTGAACAGGAACTCGCTATGTAAACTAGGCTGGCCTTGAACTCACAGAGATTCACTTGCCTCTGTCTTCCAAATTCTGGGATTAAAGGTGTGGCCACCACAACCGATTTCTTGTCTTTAAACAATCAAATAAAAACTTTCTTTAAACACATTCTTGCTGGGCAGTGGTTGTGCACGCCTGGGGAGGCATAGGCAGGTGAATCTCTGTGAGTTCAAGGCCATCCTGGTCTACAGAGTTTCAGGGCAGCCAGGACTGCAGTGAAACCCTATGTTCAAAAACCAAAAGCAAACAAACAAACAAAAAAGATGTTGTCCCTATTGTGTGATCCAGGGCTCTCAGAAAATATTCAAAACTTGAGTAGCAGGTATAAGGATTCAGGCATTATGCTAGTCTGCCCCATCACCTAGCAGAATGCACTCAGGCAGCACTCTGGTCAGCCCAGGGTTCCATGAGTACTAGTCTGCACACAGGTGTAAAGGACCCCTTTAAAAGTCAGACCCCGCCCTCTTACTCCTTAGCTCTTTCAGCTCTCACTACTCTCCTCTCTTTCTGCTCCTCCCTATTCTCTTCTGTCCTCTCTCTGTCTCTGTCTCTTTACCTCTTTTCTCTTCCCTTTCTCCTCCCTCCCTTTCTAATAACATTTCTCACACAAGCTATATCTGCCTGGCACATTCGGACCCTGCCTAGGTCACACTCGCCTGCTATGGAATTTGCCATGGTTCCCCTTGAGCCCCCCTCACCCCCAATGTTATCTTAACATTGAAGCAAAAGGACAGCAGCAGGTATTTGTGTGTCAGAGAACATGTTCAAATGTAACCTCCACCTCCAGCTAGGGCAGAATGAGCACATGGGAATTGAAAGACCCCAGAAGAGGACTTCCCTCCAGGAAGAGACCCCTGGACCCAAAGACCAAGCCGAGACCACGGATGCGGATGCAAACTGCAAGAGGTTTAGTTGAGATACACAGGTACCTGTGGGCGACAAAGTCTCTCGGAGGACTTGCGTGCCCACAGGCTGGGGAGAGGGACTTTTATAGGGCTGGGTAGCAAAAGCGCGGGTACAGAAGCGAGATGCATAGTTACAGGGGTCCCATTGGTCAGCTCAAATAAGGCGTTGAGTCATCCGAGGACAAGCCTCTTACGTGTTTGGGGATCTGATAATAGCTGACTTAGCTCATGTTTGGGTTTTTCTCCGAACTCTCTGCTACCTTCCCAAGGCCAGATGTGGCAGCCTGTGAGTACTGACCTTGTCCTGTACTTTTACTTGTTTATGTGGAAGCCTTGCAAAATGGCGATACCATTGCTAAGACAGGCCTTAAGCTATTAGCCTTGAGTGGGGGTCTTTCAGAATAATAAGACATGAGACTGATGAAAAGAGAAAATCAAAGCAGGCATCCAAAGTTCTCAGCCTGGTACTACTGTTAGGATGGAAAAATATAGTCTAATACTCAAGTGATCCCAGGAAGCTGGGAGTCTTAAGTCCCAAGCTGAGGGTCACTTACTTTAATGTTTACAGTAGCCTGTGAGTGAATGGACACAGGAAATGAGCCGTGTCGCCAAACCCAGAAGCCTGTGCAAAAGCAGACTTCCTGGTCTAAGAGCGGGCTTGGATGCTTTAAATTAATTGGTCCGTACTGGATGCTACGAGGTGATTGGTTCACGATGCGCAGGCATTGTTGTAACCCTATAAAGGCTGTCTCAATTCTGTGCTAAGGGTCGTCGCTGAGCCCTCTACCTTGCATGGTGTATGGCTGACAGTCCCAGTGCACTGGAACATAAAGAACCTTATGCATTTGCATCAAGACTGCTTCTCGTGAGTGATTTGGTGGGGGGGGGGGCGCCTTTCCTGAGTGGGAGCACGAGGGACCACACTCTCGCGGGTCTTACACTACAGGGGCCAGAAGACAAAGTAGGAGATACAAATGGTTGTGAACCACCATATGAGTGCTGGAAGCCTGGGTTCTCTTCAAGAGTGGGCCTGTGTTCTTAACCACTGAGCCACCCCTCCAGCCCCACATTTTTTTTTCTTAAATACCATGTAAGGAGTAATTTAAGATACTGTACCTCAGTGTATCAAATTTAGTCAAGAGCTGACTGAATAACCTTGAAGAAAGCTAGCCAACATCTACTAACTCCAAACAAAACTATGCTTACAAAACTAAATTTACCTCCAGGGCTAGAGAGATGGCTCAGCTGTTACCCACCTGGCAGTTCACAACCACTTGTAACTCTGGCCTCAGGGGTTCAACACCCTCTGTGGGCCATACAGGATGCAAAGACATACATGCAGCTAAGCTCACCTAAAAATGAGGTAAGTAAATCGTTAGTTTATGTATGCACTCTCTCAAGATTGGCTCCTAGTTTGTTATACTCTTGTGAGCTTGTTTTCTTCTCCCCCCATAACTTGTCTACAAGATCCAAGCGTTTTGTCTGAGGTCCTTGGCTTTAACCCACAGTAGTTTTCTCCTGAGTTTAGTTCCCAACATCTACACATCATAGCTCATGACTATCTGTAACTCTAGGTCTAGATGACACCTCTGCCTTTGAGGACACTCAGCAGACACACACCTACACGTAATTAACATTAATCTTAAAAAATCAAAATAGAAGGCAGAAGACAAGAAGGAGAAAGGGACAGAGGGGAGGCACTCCTGTGTGGAAGGTAGCTGCACTCCTGGGAACCCTGCACTTTTTGTCCAGCCTGAATTGATGCAGGAGCTGGCAGGTTTCTAGACCCCACAGAACAGCTTAGCAGAGCCTCTATAAGTCACAGTGGGGGTCCTGGAATGAGTGACTCACCCCCACCTGTGTCCTTAATCACCTGTGAATATTTTGAAGCAACTGTAAAAATAAGTGAGAGAAGTCTTGCCAAGGCTGAGTTGTCATTGTCACCAGTGTGCAAAGGGGGACCATCCTCCTTGGTGTGCCCTCTCTCACCAGTGCTAATTGAAGTTGAGATGCCACGAATTCCTTGACATAATGTCAAAGAAATAACTCAAAGTTTGGGGGTCATAAGAATGTCGGAGGGTTGCAAACTCCCAACCCTTGCACTTGGATATTGGCCCTGCATGGATGGGGCTAGGGGTCCACTCATCCCTCTGCCCCTGGATCGGGGTCATCAGATCATTCCTCAGCCCAGCTCAGAGAGAAGCATATGTAGCTAAAAGGAGGGGGGAGGGGATTGGAGTGGACTTGGAATAGATGAACTCACACTGCAAAGACCTGCACAGCTTCTACACCCACTCATTTCTACGGCTGTAGGCATGGCAGAGGTCAGGCTAGAGGCATGACAGGTGACATTACAGATCACAGAGTGGGGCTGAAGCCCAGGCATGGCTTCAGCTGCTGCCCAGACCCCCACATTCCAGGCCCTCCTGCAGTTTCCATAGTAAAGAATTACATCAGTTATTTTCCTCCTTGCAAAAATACAAAACAAACGAAAAAAACTAACCACGTCAGTTAAGGGGGGAAGGGCTTTTTCTGATATCTGCCAGGGAAGCCATGGTGTTAAGCACCTGAGATGGCTGGTCACAAAACACCAGCAGTCAGGAAGCAAGGATAATTGCTATGGTGGTTTAATAAAGATCAGGAGAACAAATAGGCCGAATAGACGTTTATTCTTGGAGAAAATGTAAGACCCTCAGAATGAGGAGTCTCCCCGTTTCGATCAGTATCCCCAAGAACTCAATGTCCAGTCCAGTTGATGCAACAAGCAAGAGGCTTTAATGAATGGGAAACATTTGCGCAAATGGGCCCCCTCAGCATGCAGGCTAGAGAGAAGCAACAATTTCTGGGTGGGGGTATTTTTAAAGGCAAAACCCACAAGCTTAGGGAGGGGGTGTGACCCTCTGACCATTGAGTATGTGACCAGAGTCACGGGTTCTAGCATGCTCTTTATCTTTTTAGATGGTCTCACTTTTTAGGGTGTGCTAATCAATCTTGCCTAAGCAAACGGGTGTTGCAGCTATCTCGTTGTTTCTCTAGGTCCCATCTGGAAATTCTTCGTATCTGGCTATCTTAACGCCTTGTAAGGGATCGGTTTCAGGTGGATGGCAAATTCCAGGAACTAAGTCACAGTGGCCTTGGTCAGCTTTCTGGGTCAGATTGCCCTGCATTCCAATTATCTGGGCTCCATTTCATTTCTTTGCAAGTTTAAGTCTTTCAAAATAACTTACAATGTAGACAGATGAACACCAGCAGTTTCCTCCAGACGCTCTCCTGTCCGCCTGTTGCAAGCAAGAGAGCTCTCCTGGGCTCCTCCTCAGACCTAGTTCCCCAGGTCACTTCCGCCCCTGTCTCCACCTCCAATGGGCGTGGTCAATGCCACAGATGCAGACAAAGTGAATATCACTACAATTCCCCTTTTAGTCTAAAGATTTAGGCTTGATTCTAAACTACATACCAAACAGTGAATAACAAGTGTGCTCTAAGAAAAGGAAAATCAAGAAGAAACAAACTTAAGACCTACATATCTAGTCCTAGGGTGACCTAGGGTGAAGGCATACCTGAATTTACAATAGAATTGTCCTATGCTGGAAAGCTTAAGTCTAGTACCTAATATATCTAACTAGGAAGAGAGAATAATAGTTGTGATAACTTAATCTTCAACCTCATCAAAGACCTGAGAAGGAAAATAATGATACTAGGGTAGACAGGAAGTACGGATGGCAACTTCCAAAAGGTGCAGTGAGGACAGAAACAGCAGGCTACCTAGACAGTCACCCAAGGTCTCACAGCAATGTTAATACAGCCAGTTTTGGCTAAGGCCTAGAGTATCTGACATACCACTACAGAAGCAGGGAGGTAGAAAGGCTGTCTTTCCTTGACTTGGCAAGGTCAAGCAGTCTTCTATGTTTGTTTCCTGCAAGCACATAGGATTGCATGTCCAAATCAGTGGTCAAGGTGGGGACAGTTGTTTGCCTAAGAGGCCATTAGCCGAAGCGAGGATGGACTCCAGAAGGAGTGACAACGGTGTCCGTCATATTTTCAGGAAGGTGCATGGTGTTATCAGAAGCAATACTGTCCCATGTCAATGGAGTACTAATACTAAACCAATTAAGTGCCATTTTCTGCATGTATATGAAGTGTTTGACGATTAAGCATTTATGTATGACTACTCTCATAGGTATAGAAAACATGAGTGAATATAATCTGTAATACTCAGGAACTTAGCTAAAAACTGATTGAAACTTCCCCAAGTAAAGCAGGGACAAGTACCTAAGAAATCTATCTATATACGTATATATACATGTAAATCCCTAAGATAGAGGTAGAGTAGAAATGTCTAGACCAGAGGTAGTGCAGCATGATAAAAATATCCTAAATTGTATCAATATACAAAATGTCTTGAACATAAGTAAAAGTATATATACATAGCATATGGTAAGGATAATGTACATAAAACATCATAAATGGAAAGATTTTACACAATATGACAAAATATAATATAAAATTCTTCCGGGAAGGGAATATAAACTTAATATAAGGGAATATAAACCACATATAAGAATATATAACATTGTAAGCTGTATAATACTAATATCTCACTATTATAAAATAATTCACAAGAAGATAGGCTAATCTACCTATGTACCATCTAAACCATAACTTTCCTAACCTTACCCTATCTCTGTCTAAAAGAGATACCCGAGTCTAAGCATCACCTTCCATACCCAACCCTAAATAACTAAAACCAACCCTAAGAAGATGAATATTATCCCTAAATGCCAAGAGTAGGGAAAGGGTACGTCGTTATCTTAAGATTACTTCCTGCAGAAATGGGACGATGATTGCTCCATGGGATCCTGTAGGAAGAAAATTTTTAGCAACAAAATTTCGACGGGACTGGTTGTGACATGTGTAGCTAGTCACTGTGTGGCAGGAAATGCTTGACTGGAGTTCTGTCTGAAATTCTGGCCAGGGTGAAATAAGTAGGTGCATCATAATAGCTAGCTAGTCAGGAGTTGTCTCAAGCAAAACAGTCTCAAACCGGTTTTAGGGTGATGTTTGTAGACCAGATGTATCAGGTAGAGTCAAGTGGAAATGTCGAAGTGGGGCCCCATCTTCTTTCCAGAGAGTTCAAGGATTGCTGTTAGGAATTGTTATTATTCCTCGTGGAAAACAAACATCAATATCAAAGTAAAATTTTCAAGTTTTAAGGTATGCATATAGGGAAAGGCATCAAAATGTATATGAGAAAATTAGGATTTCAGAGAGAAAATTGCGTATAATCAAATGAGTTCCCAGATTTTGTTTTCTTCTGCCTTACACCAATTGGCTTCTTGATATAAGGCAGAAACTGTGAATTTAATCTTAACAACATGCTTGAATTTAGAGAAGGAAAGTCAAATCCAACTCCAAAGCCAGCATTGGTTTACATGAATTGGGACTAGAGGAATACTAGATAGTAAAGAGAAATAGATTTCTGTATAGAAATGGTTTACTAGAATTAAATATTTTACCATAAATCAGATTCCTCTTCATTAAGTGATTCTTTCTGGAGAGCCATCTTCTCTTCTGTAGGTGCCTACATGTTCAGTGTCTTTTGGCTGTTTGAAGATAGGTGTTTTCTATTTTCCTGTAAGGACAAGAACAGAATACTTACCCTAGCTTTGAGAGGTCTCTGCACATCTCATGGGAATCAATTTGTTTGATGACTTGTCATTTCTCTTCATTAAGATGTTTCTCTTGATCAACTTAGATGGTATCCATAGCTTTTCTTCTCCTGTAGATACAAAGGTGAAACCCCTACCCCAATGTAACACATATCCTGGTTTCCATACTGAGGTCAATACAACCTTGAAGTACACCGGCTGATTTAGTTCAGAAGTTTTTTCTATTGTCCAGTGCCTTTAAGCAGCTGTTTGTCCTTTTTCATCAGCATTAAGAAAGTTTAATGTTAATAAAGCATCATGTAATCTGTGTTTGGGTGTTTTGGTTCCTTCTGCCTGTTTATGGAGCATTTCCTTTAAAGTACGATTGGATCTCTGTACTACTGCTTGTCCTGTAGGATTGTGTGGTATACCAGTTATGTGCTTTATGTTATAATACTCAAGAAAAAAAAACTGTTTCAATTTGCTGGAGACATATGCAGGAGCATTGTCAGTTTTTTGTGTGTGTGTGTGCAGGTATGCCCATAATGGCCATTACCTCTAATAGGTGTGTGATAACAGAATCAGCCTTTTCAGAGCCCAGAGCAGTGGCCCATCGAAATACTGAAAATGTATCCATAGTGTGATGCATGTATTTTAATTTTCCAAATTCTTCAAAATGAAACACATCCATTTGCCATATTTCATTCCTATTTATACCTTTAGGGTTACTGCCTGGTGGTAAAGGAGTTTGGTTATAGAATGAGCAAGTAGGACATTTCCTTACTATTTCCTTAGCTTGTTGCCAAGTGATAGAAAAATCCTTTTTTAAACCTTTGCTGTTCACATGGTGTTTCTTATGAAACTCTGAGGCTTCTAGCACACTTCCTATCAATAAACGATCAATTTCATAATTGCCTTGTGCTAGAGGACCTGGCAGACCCGTATGGGATCTGATGTTTGTTATATATATAGGATGAGTCCTATTTCTGATAGTATCTTGTAACTGTATAATCAATGAAGTTAATTCTGTATTGTCAGGAATAAATTCTGGGTATTGAGACTCAGTAACTATATTGAGGGGTTCTGTAAAATCCATAAGTACCATGAGAATGGTGTACAATTCTGCCTTTGAACTACTTTACTTATTTTTCCTGATTTATATCTTACCTTACCAGATTTGTTTGCATCAGGGTAGAATGTAGGAACTCCAGAGATAGGTGTTTTTCTTACAATGTGTGGAAGGATCCAAATCATTTCTTTGTGAATTTGATTCTTTCACTTTTGGGATAATTGTTGCTAATCATTCCCAAAAAATTACTGCATGTTTTCTGCCAATATTCATATTTTTCCATAAGGAGGAAATTTCCTCATTAGTTAAAGGTACTAAAATTTCTACTGGGTCCCTTCCTGTTAGTTGATGAAGTCTTAATTTACTTTTTATAATCAAGTCAGAGATCTTTTCTATATATGTTTTTAGTTATTTTTCTGTTTATGTGGTAGAAATATCCATTCTATTATGATATCTTCCCTCTGCATCAAAATCCCTGAAGGATATTCTCTAGATAGTAATATAACCAGAATACAGTCTAGTTTTGGATCCATATGGTTCTCATGTGCTTCTAGTATCCTTTTTTCTACCCATTCTACTTCCTTTTCAGCTTCAGCTGATAGTATTTGTGGACTAGTCAAGTCCTCATCCCCTTTTAGGGCCATTTTCAAGGTTTTCAAATCATGCCCTTCTACTCCAATAATGGTTTGTAGTTGAGAAATCTCTCCTAGTAATTACTGAAGATGAACCCAAACAGGTTTATCTGTTAGCCATTTTAAGGGTAGGGCTTTTGGTTCCTCTGTTTGTTTGGCACTTGTATTCTGTTTTTGTACAGCCTGGATATTTGGTATCTATCTTGTATAGTACTTTATCATATTTTTTCCACAATTATGAGATCGTTTACAGTTCATATCTAATACTGGAGGAATGTTAATCTGTGTATTCCATTCCATTTATAGATCATGACCCCATAAATTTATTGCTATATCAGCCACATATGGTCTCAACCTTCCTCTCTGTCCTATACATTCAATCCATCTAGTGCTCTGTTTTGCCCGAGACAGGGTTCCAATCCCTAAGAATTGAATATTTACCTCTTGCAGGGGTCATCTTTGAGGACAAGATTTATTAGTTATGATAGTTTCGTCAGCACCCGTGTCAACAATGCCTCTAAACAGTCTGTTTTTCATCTTAACTAACAATGCCTCTAAACAGTCTGTTTTTCATCTTAACTATCAATCTAGGCCTTTGACTGTTTATAAAATTTTGTCAAAATATATACGTTTTTTTTTTTGTTTCATTCTGTCATGTCTGATTCAACTTCCATCACTAGTTTGTCATCCAGAGCAATATCAGTTTTTACAATAGGCACTGGATTTTCTAATGGTCCTGTGGGAGATTGTCCTCCACAGTGACAGGGAATGTTTGGACCACCTTTGACATGGGGGCCTTCGAGAGGCCCTCCAAGGAATTTCCCAATTGATGGGTTTCCTTGCTTGTCCACTGTCGGCCTTTGCCACACCTTCTACATAACCCAGAAGGCTGAGGCTGTTTGTTTGATTCATTCCTGGGGGTGTTATTTCTAGAAATGCTTTGCCTACAATATCTTTTCAGATACCCTATCTTACCACAGTTAAAACATCTGATATTTTGATATCTTTTCAAACCTTTGGAGATGGCTTTTCCTACCTAAGCTTCAGTGTTATTGTCATTATACTCAATGTTGGCTGTATATAGGACCCATTCATCCAAGGATGCTGATCTGATTTTTAAAGGTCACAACACTTGTTTGCATTGAGGATTCACATTCTCATAAGCTAATATTTCTATGAGTAT
Source organism: Cricetiscus sungorus (assembly GCA_030556225.1). Classification (NCBI taxonomy): domain Eukaryota; kingdom Metazoa; phylum Chordata; class Mammalia; order Rodentia; family Cricetidae; genus Cricetiscus; species Cricetiscus sungorus. The sequence continues at coordinate 31,677,523 of JANBXA010000491.1, read as the reverse complement.
TCACCTAGAATCTGTGTCTGATACCTCTGATTGTACTGCCCTAGACAACCTTTCTAGGAACACACTAAAGTGTTCTGTCAGCCTTTGCCTTATCTTGGTATAGGATTCTATCCTCTCCCCTAGTTCATGAACCTTATCTCAAGCATTCAAAGCTGCTGTACTGCATAGAGACAAGATGTGTTTATCATAGGCAGCTTGGGCTTCTGGGTCAAGAATTTTATCTTGGGGAGTTTTATAACCTTTCTTTAAGCCCTGTAGTTCAAGAGCTTTTGCTTCCTCTCTCCATAAAGCCCTCCATCCTAATTGAGAGAAGTTTTCAAGGACAGCAGGTATTAATAGATCCCAATCCTTAGGGGTTACCTTGTTATTCCTTGCCCACAGTTCTATTAATTGCTTCACATATGGTGAGTGCATGCCATAAGAGACTCCTGTTTCCTTTTATACCTTTTAAATCTTTCATACATAGTGGTTTCCACTGATATACAATGTTTTGTCATTGCTGGTTTTTCATTAATAGATACAGGGAAAGCTCCCCTGACCCTAAAAGGTGTAGAGAATTTTAAGTCTTTTTCATGCCATGTTGCCTGTAGTTCTTCTTCTGATGTAACAGATTGAAGGTCTTCTAAGGCCTGAAATCTATTCACCATTGCTTCTTTGAGTGTCTGAATTTCTTGAATCATATAACTTTCTAGAGACTTCATTGAATCAGTTTCTTGATTTCTCCAACTATGAATGATCCCATGCTTTTAATATTCTCATCCTTAGATATTATCTGAATGGCATGTAAAACTGCCTTCCAGAAACAATGTTCTATCTGCTAGCTTGCCATTATCTTCAGACATGGAACAGATTCTATCTGCTAGTCTTTCCCTCTGATATTCCAGTTTTTAAACTGTGTGTTAATGCATTGCATTGTTTCTGTTTTGGTTTGGTCATTTTTACGTTCCATGTTTTGTATTCTATCTGTCAGCTCTCTATTGCCATCTTCAATATTCTGAACCTTTTTTTTCCTAAGCATTCTATGCTCTTCATTGTTATTTTTGATATTCTGCATTCTGTTTTTTTTAGCTCTTTATTGCCATTTTCAATAATTTGAATCCTTGTCACTAAGTTTACTATGGTTTTTACAAGTTTCTTATTGTTTGCTCTAATCTCAAACCATTTCTTTAAGAATATATTAATGATGAAACCCATTGCTGTTACAAAACAATGTATATATTGGTTAAGTCAAGACTTTCTTCTGCTAAAATTCCCTCTATATATGAAGTAAAAGAATTTCTAAAGTCCTGCATTGTAAGATTATCTGCCACAGGTATGGAACAATTGATCTCAGATATTATATCAACTTAAATTGCAAAGGATGTTGCAATTGCCTTAGGTGTAATTCTGCTGTCCTGGAGCTTTGATGCTTTTAGTTGTAGATCTCAACTTGTGGTAGTTAACGCTTGGAGGTGTACCAGCAAATAGTGTCCGGCAGCAGACGATCCTTCTGATCACAGTCCCTGTAGAATAGCTCTTAACAAACTAAGGCAAGTGAAATTTTGTTAAATGAAGAAGTGAAACGAGCCTTGTGCAAATTGCTGGGACCGCAGGGCTAACAGATGTGGCCTGTAACTGGCACTGCTGGGCTGCAGGAACACACAGGGCCATGTGCAGGAACACAAGAGTGGGACCGGCGCCGCAGGGCTCTGTGCAAATGCAATGTGAGGGAATGGGCAGAAGATGAGCAGTGGTCTCAGGGCTGCCGTGGAGATAAAGGGCAGACACAAACGCCTCACAAGCTGCAGTGTGTCTGCCTGGTTAGGCAAGGGACCTGCCTGTTCAGAGATGGTGGGGGAAGGGAATGGCATCTGCCGCCTGGGTAAAACCCAGGTCCCGTGAAAATCCTGATTCCACTTCTGACACCAGATATTGTGGTTTAATAAAGATCAGGAGAAACAAATAGGCCAGATAGATGTTTATTCAGGGACTCCTCAGACCTAGTTCCCCCAATGGGCATGGTCAGTGCCACAGATGAGGACAAATATCCCACTACAGAATGCTCTTTCCCTTCTTCCTTTTTATGTAGTCAATGTCCCTAGCCCATAGGATGGCACCCCGCGCCCTACACTCAGCTGTCTCTTCCCTGCTCAGATAAGCTTTCCTGGAAATGCCCTCATAGACAAACCTAAGGTGTATTTCCATGGAGACGCTAAGCATCATTAAGCTGATAATGAAGACTCAACACCTTAAAGAATCTCTCTGCCAGTGTGGGAACTAAGGGGTACACATCCTGCCTGCTACCCTCTTAGAGGCTGGTGCTGCTATCTGAAGCTCTTTCTACAGTTATCAGGGAAAATGAAAGGGGATGCGGTACTCTGAATTTGCTCATGATGTCCTCTACTGAAGTGGCTGTCTTTTCTGTCATGCCTTTTTCCCCACACCTAGCCTTTGTGCCACAGGGATGGTGCTGGCCTCCAAACCTGTCTTTCTCCAGGGTTTTCTGGCCAGATTCACTGTCCTTTAGCCGCTTTTAAAGCACCTCTTTTGTTGGGTTTGAGGCAGGGTCTCACTATGCAGTTCTGGCCTGACAAACTCATTATGTAGACTAGATTGATCCCAACTTCCCAAGAATGCTACACAAGTGCTTGGCATTATTCTAGCTCTCCCAACAGAGATTTTTTTTTTTTTAACTACCTTGTGGGTATTCATCATACACTGATTGAATAAAATAATAGCTTCTCTATAGGGATTGATCTCTTCCAGGATTCATTTCTCTCTGGCATTTTTTACTTTCCTGCTGGTTGAGGGGCCAGTCTTAGTCTTAACATAAGGCTGCTGATTTGTCTGCCACCACTGACTTCCTGTCTCCTTTGAGATGATTCTATAATGCCTGGCAGTGCTCTCAGCAAGCCTCTCTTGAGGCTTTATTGGTCCCTTTTACATACTATTTACATTTATTCTTTCAGAATTTCACATACGTATGCCATGCCTTTTGATCATACCCACCCACCATTTCCCCAAAGACCCTCCCAACTTTGTTATTTTGGTGTGGAGCAGTCAATCTACCAGTGGTCACACTCTCAAAGAAAAGTGGCTGTCCCCTTCCCAGCAAGCACTAGTTGCCCAAAAATAGGTCTTCAGCAAGGGGTGAGGCTTCATGGCTACCTCCTCATTCCATCTGCATTCGAACGGGCTTGATCTTGTACAGTAACTGTAGCTGCTGTGAGGTCTCAAGCGTGACATCCATGCCACGTCCAAAGGACAGCATTTACATCACTCCTCACCATCCGCTACATCTTTCTGCCCCCTCTCCCTTGATGCTCCCTAAGCCTAGGTGGGATTGCTGTAGATGTCCCATTTAGGGTTCAGCATTTAACAGTCCTTTGAGCAGTTATGATTCTCTGCATCAACCACTGTTAACTGTAAACAAGAAGCCTCTGATCATGGTTGAGAGCAGCAAAGCTTTATGGGCATAAACATTTAGAAGACTAGTTAGCAAGATCATTTAGCGAAAAAGTGGGTTCTCTTGCCCTTGGGGCTTATAACTATCCAAGCTCTGACCAGGTTTACAATATCAGGTGAGAATTCCTTCTGTGAAACTAGTTTCAAATCCTATCAGAAAACCCCCAAAACAGTCATGCCATTATTGCACTAGTGTGTACATATTACCTGGCAATTTGTTATTGTAGCATGCATGGTCCAGGACTAAGGCCACTGATATCTTTTCTCTCTCATTGGCCTATGTAGCACCTTCTAGTTCCATGAAAAGTAACCAATAGGGAGGAAGTTTCCTGGTCAGATTGAAGTTGACTTGTCTTATGTCCTACAAAAAATGTATGGTGTCTTCAGCATTGGGGTTTTATCACCCAGTTATGGTAGGAAATTCCCAGGACTCCCTAACCAACAACTCATAGAAGTATCTCACATAGCCCTGAGCTTTTAATAACCCATGTCTTCTGGGAGCAGTGTTTTCATCGCCCCTCACTGCAGGGTACTGATGGGAGATGTCATTCTGTAAATATGTTTCTCTTATTGGTTAGTGAATAAAGCACTGTTGGCCAATAGGAAATCAAGATAGGCAGGACTAGGAGACAAGGAGGATTCAAGGAAGTAGAAGGGAGGAGTCAGCATATAGAGACTGGAGAAAGCAGAACACAGGCTCCTCTCTCTGGTAAGATGAGACCACATGGAAATACTTAGATTAATGGAAATGGGTTAATATTTAAGACAGAGCTAGCCAGTAAGAAACTAGTAACTGGCCAACAGCTTTATATCTAATACAGCATCTCTCTGTGTGTTATTTGGGGCTGGTGAGGCAGTGGGTCCAAGCTAGTGGGGAAAACCCACTCTTAACAGGGTAACTCCATTCAAAATCCTTCAGAAATCCTGTAATTAGCTTACAAATTAGCGAGTCTCTGTAGGTTTTTCATACATCCTTAGTTTTGGCTAGCTCACCTTTTCTCTGGTCTCCCCTCTTAACATCCCTGGTTACACCTTTAATCCCCAGTACCCTCTACCTTTTCTTTCATATTACACATTTTGTTTTTTCCAGACATGTTTTCTCTGTGTAACTTTGAAGCCTGTCCTGGAACTCGCTCTGTAGACCACCTGCCTCTGCCTCCTCAGTGATGGATACATGTTTTCTACTCTCCCTTCCTATTGGACTTTGAATAGGGTTATAAGATAGTAGGTCTCCTGGCACTGTATAAACTTGGATGCACTGGAGCCCACTTATAATTCCACTTGGGAGGTGGAGGGATAAAGCTCTGGTCATCCTTGGTTACACAGAAAGCTAAGTGCCAGCCTGGGCTACATAAGACTGTTTCAAAATAAATTTTGTTTTGAAAAAAATTTGGACGGCTTACTAGTTGGTCTTATAAAATCACATATATGTTTGTGTGTGGGTATGTGTGCTGGCGTCCCTGAAGTAGGTGTTGGACCCCTTGGAGCTAGAGTATGGGTGACTGTGAGCCTCCTGATGTGGGTGCTGGGAACTGAACGTGGATCCTACAGAAGGACAGCAGGTACTGTCAACCTCAGAGCTATGTCTCCGGGCTTTTCTCGAAACCTCTTGCTTTAGTCAGAGTCGGCATCTGTGTGCTGCACACTGTTAGGTTTCCCTTTACCCTACCAGGAAACAGTCTGAGACCTCAGTTCCCAAAGTGGATAGTGTAGGGGCCACCAAACTGACTGGTCTAGATTAGCTCAAGATTCGGAGCAATGAAAACACTGGAAACACTCAGGTCTTGGGGATTCTTTGTCCCAGAGACTTTGGAAAACCGGTAAGAATCTGGTCAATACGTTTTAGTTCCTATCGGTGTTAAATTCCCTAAACAACACCTGATTTGGCCAGTACTAGCCTCTGTACTCCCGGCCAGGATGAGACCTCTCCCAGAGGCTCTGAGCTGGTTGGTAACACTCACCCAGTAAACCATCTTCGGCCTGAATATGGAAGACTGAAACCTTTAGTTTGCATCCTTTGTGCACTCCAAAGGGAATTACATGGGATGTGAGCAATTTATTGGAGTAGATTAGGTACAAGTGACTTGGGTAGTGACTTCAGGTTAGTGATCTGGCTGCTCCTTAACAAGTCTTTACATCTCTCATAAAATACAAGGTTAGCCAGAGGCAAGCTCAGGGAGTGTTTAAGAGCCCATATTGCTACCTCAGAGGACCTGGGATTGGTACCCCAGCATCTGTATCAGGCTGCACACAATCCCTGTGACTCTAGTGTCCTTTTCTGGCCACCACAGACATCTGCATTCATGTGTACATATATGCACACAATTAAATATTTAAATCCCTAAGGCCAGCTAGGTGGTGGTGGTGCATACCTCTAATCCCAGAGCTAGAGAGGCGGAGGCAGGTGGACCTCTGGGTTTCTTATGGTGAAAGAGCAGACTCCAACCAAGTTGCCCTCTGATCTCTACATGTATGCCCCCCCACCCACAAAATAAGTAACTATAAAAATATTTGTATTAAAATAGTCAGTGATCAGCTGCGACCACACAGGGCCAGTGCAATGGCTCTGTGAGTAAAGGTACTTGTTGCCAAGCCTGAGTAAAGCTCCAGGATCCACACAGAGGAAGGAAATGACTCCTTAAAATTGTCCTGAGGGCCACAAGCACACACACAGAATTGTCTCCTACCATGTCACTCTGGCCCTTTTTGAGAAGTAGCCCACTTTGATGTCTACTGAAACTGCTCCAGCTCATTTTATGTGTATTCACCAGCCATTTGTGGCTCACACCTTTAATCCCAGCACTCGGCAGAGGCAGGTGGATCTGAGTTCAAGGCCAGCCTGGTCTACAGAGTGAGCTCCAGAACAGGCTCCGAAACAATACAGAGAAACCCTGTCTCAAAAAACAAGAGTGCTTATCCAGCACCCTCTCTATCATTTCCTCCGTATCTCTTACTGAACGTGGGACTAAGCTAGTACTCAAGCCCCAACAATCCCTTGCCCCCAAAGGCACTGGAGTTGTATGTGTCTATGGATGCTATGGATTTGAACTCAGGTCCACAGCAAGTGCTCCTATCTGCTGAGCCACTTCCCTGGCCCAAGCTTACACCTTCATCAGTAGCCAGAACACTTGAATGCAGGATTCCTAGGGGCTGCACCACTGGCTTCCAGCATTTGGCTTCAGTAGTTCATGCAGATGGACTGAAATAACAGAGCGCTTTCCCTGTCATTTCATCCACAGGCTTCAGAAAGGAGTTTTCTCATCATTGTAATTCTGTGTAGATCCCTCCACTGTAGAAAAGGGAACCTGGGTCTGCAAGATTTGGGGGTCATGGAGATGGCTCCGTGGGGAAAAGTCCTTGCTTGCACAGACCCTCAGCACTCCCAGAAGACTTGAAGCTGAGCAGGTACCTGTGCAGGAGGCTTAGCTTGCTCACTACACACATGGCCCTGGCTCTATCCCCAGCACCAGTATTTTTGTGGAGAGGCTCAATGTTGTGCAGAGTGGTGGCACAGTTGTGAGCTCTGGCAATTGCCCTACCTGCCTCCAGAAAATTGGGACCGCAGGGGACCAACAGTGCATGCCACTCTAATTCTCAATTCTATAATGAGAGCATTTAACTTCCAGCCTGGATGCTCTCCCAGGGCCCAGGCTAGGGGCTTAGACAGCGGGTAAGCAGGGTTTTTCTAAAAGGGGCTGAGGGTGAGAGGAAAATAAACAGGCTCATACATGTGTTCCTCTCATCGCTCTTTATTCTTCAAGAAGAGAGGCCTTGGTTTTATACCCGATACAGATATAATGGATAGTTCTGACATATCCCCCAGAACCAGGAAGGCAGACAAAACTCGAGATAGGCCAGGCGACTCATGTCTCAGCAAGGACATGAGTCGCCAAGAAGCATCTATGCAAAACTCAAGAGGTGGGGGACAGGCTAAATGGAATAAGGGGCTTATTATGTATAAGAAAGGAGGAAAAAGTGTTAGTGCATAAAACTACATTTATGTGGTTAGTAAACCTATAAGTCTATAATTAATCAACGTAGAAAGGAAGAAATGCTGTGTATGTATAGGTTGGATTCTGTTCTTGCTTTCTTGGTAGCTGAAAACAGCATTGCAATGGCCTTGGCAACCAGCACAAGCTGTGAAAGGAAAATGGGCCCTTAATCCATATTAGCATTTTCGCCAATTACTAGTGAACCCTGGATCAAAGGGAGAATTTACAAGATCCGAAGGCTGCAGCTTCCAGCTGAGGCAGCAGGCAAGTAGGCTGTACTCTGCTGAGCTGTGGGGAATCGGTAGAACCCAGTCCTGCTTGTGGGCGGGGCAGATTGTAAGTGATAATTGTAGGGAGCTAGCTTGTACGTTCTGTAGATTTGATGATGAGGACAAACAGACTGAATATTTCCACCCAGGGCCCCTCGGTCATCCAGTTCACCAGTACAAGAGGGAGTGGTGTCCAATAATCGATATACTGCTGGGGTTTCTTATTATTTTGGACTTTTCGAGTCAGGGTTTCACTGCTGGGGTTTTTGGGGATGAATCCCACTATGGAAAAGGGGGAGCGCTATTGTTTTATAGGAATGACAGTGGCTGTTCAAAAGGCAGGTATCCTCAAGGCTTTGCAAACTTGGTTTTCCTCCAGTGGGATGCAATTGATGGTGATTCCTGTGGGTTAGCCTGGTGAATGTCGTCTGGAATCATGGAAGCAGCTAAGCTCTTAGATGGAACACTGCTCAGCACAAGTGTCTCTTAACCTCTAACTACAGCTCCATGGGACCCGACACCCTCTTCTGGCCTCTGTGAGCAACTGCACACAGAAATACAACAGTTAAAAATAAAGTGAGTTAGGATGACATGAAGGGCACTGCTGAGCCACGGGTCAGCTCTGAGGGAAAGGAGAAGCTCATTTAGAGTATGTGAGTGGTGGTGCTCGCCTCTAATCCCAGCAGAAGCAGGAGTTCTGATGAGTTCGAGGACACAATGATCAGCACAGCCAGATCTGCTTGTTACACAGAGAAATCTGTCCTGAACCACCCCCCACACAAAGTACCCAAAACAGCCAAAACAAACAACCCCCCAAACCAACCTGTCTCCCAAAAATGATACTTAGCAAGATAAAATTCATCTTGGCCCCCAAATGTGAACCCTGAAGCTATCACAAATACTGCCAGCTGGTATGAATTCTAAATGATTTAATTCGCTTCTGTTCTTTTTTCAATCTCTCTCTTCTCAAAGGCATATGTTCATTTAATATGAGCACTTAAACAGTCACACCAAAGGCTCCACAGTTGTTTCCTCTTTCTAACAGTTGTCTCTGTATTTAGGAAAGTTAGTATGACACACAGAGCAATGGCTGCTCTGAAACCACAGTCAGTACCCTCTGTTTTTGATCCCAAGGAACTGTAAAGAAAAGAACACGGATGTAAAAAGCTGATACATTTCAAGATTATAAAAATTGGTTTATTGTAAAAGAAATTCAAGAATAACCAGTTAAATTCTTATCCGCATGCTACCCACTACAGCCAGGAAGCATTAAACACTTTTACATCAGCAAGGACACAACAAGAAAAACGACACTGAGGCTGTGATTCAGGGAAGGCAAGGGTGCTCAGGTCCTTGCAGTCAGCACGATGGGTGTGATACGGCCAGAGAGCTGTCACGCACCAAGGGCTGCTGGACACTGAGGTATTACCAGGCAGACGATCTCCAGGGAGAGAAGATGGCACACCTCACTTAGTGGGCAAGCTTAAGCAGCTCAAAAGTTTAAGAATGACTTCTTTACTGATAGCAAGATGTGAGCTAAGTCTTTACCGAAGAGAAAGAAGTTCATAAAAGCTAACCTCAGCAGCCCACCCTCCCACCACACCAGCGCCAGTCTGCCCAAATCGAGGATGCAGCCTTACTCCATGGCTTACTGGCAATTGTAGGCATTCACCAGTGCACGCTCAGCACACACTACTGAATTAGAAAAGAATTTCATTTTTGTTCTAAAGTAAATCCTCCTGGTGGTCATTTCCCCAGATCCAATTCAAGGGTGAATTCAGCTAGTTTCTTAGTAAAAAGCCTTAGGGTCGATGGCTATGAATGACTGTGAATCATGCATAACACACTGATTCTGACTACGAAACATCATGTAGGATACATTGATTGCATTTTCTGAGCACTCAAAGTACTGAATAAAACTTCGCTACTTCCATTCCTGTGCTACACTAAATCAAAGCGCCAACAGATTTCCACCTTCCTAAGCTGAGGCTTTCCACAGCAGCTTTAGCCAGGGAAAGAATGTTTTTTTTTTTTGTTTTGTTTTTATTTTTTTATTTTTTGTTTGCTCATTAAAAACCCTTGAAAATAAGGGATTCTTCTAAAAGCATTCAAAGACCCTTAAATGACAGAGGTGCTAGCTGGTGCCACTACAATTCATAACCAACTATTATTACAAGTCATAGCTTATATTGAAAAAGTTAATTCATGCTTATTTTGTTCCTTTAAAAAATACTCTTTGGAAGCCATCATTACTCCTGAAGACACATACTCTAGGAATCTCTCTTGCAAAAATAAAGGCATACTCATGCTTATCTCTAGCTCTTTTCTAAGTTCAACTACCCCCACACATTTACTACTCTGCTCACTTTACCAGCCAACCCATGTCCTCACAGCCTTCCACACACTCCCCAGGGTCCACTCAGCAGAAAGGTGTGAGCAGGTTTTGTAAGAATGACCTTGTAGGTGATACTCAATCTGTTCTTCACTGTGATCATGACAAATGAGAACTGAAGTACCTGAGTTCACATCCAAAACTGAGGCGGAGGAAGGGAAGGCCTGCCTCGAAAGCTCACCCCTGCACAGGGACTGCCCAATGCGAACTGGCCCGAGGGGAGTGAGGCCGCTGGTTTACCTCAATCCCAGTCACCAAAGTGTACAGAGGGCAAGAGCTCCTCTAGGCTTCACCACAACAAGAGCCCTTTCTAGAACACTGCCCTACCTTGAACACCTACAGGTTGCCAACAAGAATTTAAACTATTTGTGAAACATAAACTACTAGCCATGTATTCTAAATGCGTATGCTCAAGGCTGCCATTTAAAAAATAAAATGGAGAGGAGGGAACCCTTTAAAAAGATACATTCTGCTATTAGACTACCATAGACATTATAAGCGTGTGTACATATGTAGAAATGAGATAACCAAGATTTAAATAAGATGGTAAAAAGCCAGGAAATACAGATTTCCTGCTCCCCCCCCAAAAGAACAGTATTACCCACCCAAGCTATAGCTATAAACAACTTTACTAATTTGCCTACGTTCCAACAAAACCAATCACCTAAGAAAGAAAGAAAAGATGAAAGAAAGGAAGACCAACCAGCACCCACAAAAATACCCACTCAAACCTAGCCTAGAGTATGTGGCAATAATTAAAATATTTCTATGGAAACTGTCTCATGCCTTACAAGCTTCTAAAATAAAATTCAGATCACCATGTGACTAATGGTGTCACTAAAGAAGAAATAAAAAGTCCACCAGTCTTCGAGCTCTCCCAATCGGCACTGAGTACTTGACATCAGATGCCCTCCATGTTTTTGGCTTGTTGGACCAGAGGGCCAAAGGCAACGGAAGAAACCACCTCTTGACAAATGCTCTGACATGAAGCATTTCAGTTCCCAGTCTGAATGTTCAGTTAAAATGATGGGTGAGAACACCACTGGGCAAAAGGAAGACCATCCATCACCTAAACAGGATATCCCCCAGCAACCCTTGAGAACAGTAGTTATTGGAGCAAAAGAAACCAAAGGGGTTTTTGTTTTGTGTGGTTCTGATTCTTCAGGGCAGGCTGTGAACAGATCAGCAACATTAACAGCAGCAACGGGCAGAGAAGAGCGGAACAGTGGATGGAAGGTCCCTGCTGGACATTTGTTCATCTGTTTCCTGTGTTAGCCAGAGACTGGACCACTGGCTTATCTGAATTTCAGGGATGCACATCTTAGGCTCCGTGGATCCTTCCCAGACTCGGAGAGTGGCTTCCTGGCAGCTCTATAACCATGTGAGAAAGCTTTCTTTATCTAGCTTGGTGGCAGCCAGCACAGACTCCATGTCATTGAGGATGTCGGAACTCAGTGCCTCCTGTAGGCTGGGCATCAGCTCCTCCCCTTCTATGTTCATCGCGTCTCCTTCCAGTGTCCCAAGGTCCACATTTGTCCCAGGGATGGCTTCAAGGTAGTCTGGGAAACGACTCTGCTGTGAAGGCAGGGTGCTTTGGTTGATAGTGTCACCTAGTTTTGGGGAGGGATAAACAAGAGTGTTTTGTGAAGAGTACAGAGCTGCATGCACTGTATGAACAGAGACTCAAGGAGGCACCCAGAATCTACCTTAAAAAAGCACACCCAGCCCCCTCGGCAGTGCTGAGTTTGCATATGCCTCACCATTTCACAGACATGTATCGTACAGCCTGGCTGCTCATTACAAAGTGTAATGAGATGGTGTGGGTCAGGAAGGACTGAAACACCCCTGGAAAGCTGCACACAACATGGAGAAGTGACAAGTATGCCTCCTTCTCTTCCAGAAAGGAGCCATATTCCTAGGAAGATTAAGATGGAGGGTCTCTTCTCTCAGATGCACTCTGGGGCACTAACATAAAAGCTCTGCAGACAGTCACAACAGCACCAGCCCTTGAAAAACAGGGACAAAACAAGTTCTCAAAACCCTGTCTCCATGCATCAGACAAGAGAGGGCATGAAGGGCAGGAGAGATGGCTCAGAAGTTAAAAGTACTGGCTGCTCTTCCAGAGGTCCTGAGTTCAATTCCCAGCATCCACACAATGGCTCATAATCATCTACAATGGGATCTGGCGCCCTCTTCTGGCATGGAGGAAGAACACTGTATACATAATTTAAAAAAAAAAAAAAAAAAAAGAGGACATAAAGACTTCCTCTAACTTTTGAGAGAATGTGTCACTAGCTAGCTTGTAGAAGTACCCATCCTGTTACTTCCTCACCCCTCCAAGGTGGGGGTGGGGGTAGGGTGGGGTCTCAACTATTTCAACAATAAATCCAGTGGGCTTTACCCTAAACTCCCCCGTATCTGGCTTCCCAGCCTAGCCCTGTAAACCTTAAATACCTCAGATGAACTAAAGGTATTAAAAGAAAAGAGACACAATGGGGCACATAAAAAATTATCCAAAATTAAGAACATAAAAGTAAAACGAGAGACTGCTAACAAAACAGATCTCAGAAGATGGTGCATTCTGGAGGCCCTGTAGGAGGCTAACAAGGCTTGCATGGGCAATGCAGCAAGACCTTATCGAAGAAAAAAGAAAAACCAGTGTTTTTTTTTTAAAGGATCATGCCACAATCCCAGCACTCCAGGCAGGGCCACACAGTGCAATCTATCTAGGAGGAAGGAGAAACAAAACTGGCCGAATTTGACGACCTGTAAGCGAAAGTAAAGAAATACTTGCCTGTATCCATTTCATCAACACTGTTCAGGAAGTCATCCGGGGTCCGAGGGACACTGTAGCTACTCATGCTGAGGCCACTGTCTGTGCTCTCATCTCTAGAGTGATAGGTGCCACTATGAAAACATTGACAAAGACAACAGAAAATTTTTATTCAATTCATGGCAAAACTAAACATGTACCAGGCACAACTTTGCGCTGCAGTGCCTCTTCTGGATGGACAACGTCTGTCCTACAACAGGACAGACACACTGACCCTAACTAAAAGGACAGCTGTCAAGGGCACAAGAGGTGATGTGTCCTGAGGTTCTGAGCTTGGTGGCAAGTGATCGAAAAAGTGACAAGTTCCAATAACTATCTTGAAGCTTGGGGCCTGCAAGGTCTCGAGCCCCCAGGGAGAGCGGTCAAAACTTACACTCAGGTGGGCAAGTCTGCATCAATCAGGCTCGAATCCCCAGCTCCTGAGGCGGAAAACTTAAGCCACTGAAAAGCCAAGCCCAATGAGAGAACCAGAATGCTTTTGTGCCAAAACAGATGAGTCACTGAAGATAAGGATTCCCACAGCCAGATTTTCTTGCTTCTGTTGGGGGAGGGGAGCACCCAAACACTTCAGCACCAGATAAGAGGCCCTGCTCCAAAGTGAAAGATCAACACAGCAAAGAGCCCTCCCGAGAACCGGGCAGGCGGGCGGGCGCCAACCCGCATTTTTACTTAAGGCTGAATGGAAAGTCTCAAGACTGCACTCAGGAACAGCAGAAAATAGCCTTGAACACTCTGCTAAGTGATGGCCGAGAACAGCAGCGGGTGTCATTGGGAACCTAAATTCTAAACTAACAAACCCAAACCCAGAAGGCAGTGCTAGTCCTCCTGGTTTCTGACCGCAAACGTAGACCGACTCACCTCCTCCCATGGTGGCCATTCAAAGTGTTCAATTGTTAAAAAAAACAAAACAAAATCAACCAACCAACCAATCCTACCTCAGCTTAAAAAAAAAAAAAAAAAAAAAAGCTTCATTCCAAGCTTTTCCCCTAACTGCTCAATGCATTTGCCCGTTCTCTCCCTTATCATTCTGTAATTCTGTAGATGACAAACCACTGGTTCATGCCCACGTTTGTTTATGCCAGATTTTGGCAGAATTCACATGCCTCACAGATCCGAGAGACAAGCCTGCCTCTAAGACTGCTGCCATACACGTGGCCATGTAGGTCACCGAGGATGCGGTTAGCTTTACATTAAATCGGCACACTGTCCCCACACAGGACACACATCAGACAATTCAGACTGTCAGAAGCCACAGGGGAAGTCCACTGTGACTGCGAGAGCTCATACTGTTTTCTTGGCTACAAATGATCTCTACCAAACCCCTGCTAATGCTGAGCACCTGACAACCTGACAGACAGCAGTTAAGATGGAAGAGCACACTCCATGGAGCCATGCACCTCATCTGGAGCAGCTGTGACTGAAGGACTTGGCAGGCAAAGAGGAGGGTGTCTCTGAGAGGCAGGTGGGGTCACACCACAGGCCAGAGTGGAACTGAAGGTGTAGGCATGATTTATTAGCAAGCAACAGACAAGACATCAAGAGTCTTTTTTAAAGAAAGAAAACTGTCATCCACGTGCATTTTGGAATCCGGGTACCAATTCTGGGACCTCAGCCTTTAGGAGGCCGTAAGACTGGAGATAGTCTGGGTTGTAGGCACAGCTTTGCTCAACACAGAAGATTGACAGCAGAGGGAATGAGCAGCCTGAGTAAACACGGGAAGATCTGCACTGACCTCACAGGCATGTCTGGGCGTCCACAGACCTTGCCAAAGGTCTGAAGACTAACTGTCAGGAAGGTGCGTAGCCCAGCCCTTCCCCTGCTGGATTTTATCCTCAGGGAAGCCTTCAACAAACGGACTTTTCTCCTGGGAGGGTCTGTGGTGAGCCTTTTCTCATCATCTCCAGCTACAGTTAGAAACACAGGCTTGTGTCCGTGTACGTGACTTCATACCAGAATTTAAATTCTGAATCTCTCTGTGTGCATGTTTTCAGATAGGTTGTCCTGGAACATGTATGTACTCAGCAACTGAACTCAACTCCTATGTCAGCCTCCCAAGTGCTGGGATACATCATTCCATTGCCTTTGAAAACAAACCCACCTGCCAGGCAACTCCAGAATTTACCACCCCCACCCCCACTCCCCAAGACAGGGTTTCTCTGTAGCTTTGTGGAGGCTGTCTTAGAATTCACTTTGTAGCTGGGTGTTGGTGGGCAGGGGGATCTCAGTGAGTTCAAGTCTAGCCTGGTATACAGAACTAATTCCAGGACAGTCTCTAAAGCTATACAGAGAAACCCTGTCTCAAAAAACCAAAAAGGAACTCACTTTGTAGACCAAGCTGGCTTCGAACTCAAGGGCATGTGCCACCACAATCTGGATAAATTTACTTTCTTTTGACAAGATCTTATTATGCAGCCCTGTCTGTTCTCAAAGTCACAGGAATCATCTTCATGCTTCTCCTGAAGTGAGGGTATGCCAGACAAATTGAAAATAGTTTCCCTACACCTTTTTGTTTTGTTCCTTTTGTTTGTTTGTTTCTTTGAGACAGGGTTTCTCTGTGTAACCCTGGCTGTCCTGGAACTCGCTCTGTAGACCAGGTTGACCTCAAACTCAGAGATCCTCCTGCCTCTGCTGGGATTAAAAGCATGAACCACCATTGCCAGGTGTATTGTACAAGTGTATTGCAAGCTGCACATGATGGCTCAATCTTGTAATCTTAGCACTTTGAAGGCTGAGGTAGGAGGATCACCGACCAGGCTACAAAGAGATCCTGGCTCAAAACAGAGAGAAAAGAAAAGGGCAGAAAAACAAAGGGGAAAAACGTGTTGCTTACAAGCATTATGGTCTAGCCCACAGAGTATTCCAATTTCTTTTAAAAAGCAAAATTAAAACAGCAGGGTAGGTTTTAAATATTAATTATACATGGTTTTCAAATAAAAAATACAGTTCCCAACAAAGCAGTTTGTACACCATCTACTCGAAGTTCAGACCCCAAGGACCGTGGACTCATTATAAGGCTCCTGCAAGCTGTACTGTTTACAATAATGCCAAGTTTACAGTTTATCTCCTAATATGAGAGCCACGTGGAAAGTTCCAGCTGGGGGGTTAAGAAACTGACCACTCCTTTCACAGGAAGGCATTCACATGCTTCTGCAAGACTGCCATTTTAAGCAATGTTAGCATAGAATGTAGGCAGAAGCAAGCATGTGGGGGCTTTGACCCAGATCCCTTCCACAAGCCTGAACAGTGCGCCTTCTCATCCAGGATGCGGCCCCTTTAACCCTCAGCTTTGCCTGCACTTGGCATTTGTGGAGATGGTTGACAGCTATGGGTTGTGGCTCACATAGGTGTTCAAAACAGCCAGAGACGCACAAGGCAGAATAATGCCACCAGTGAGAATCCTCCAGGTCGCAGCTACCATTCCCACTAACCTGTTAAGAAAGGGATCTGAACTATTGGTCGTCATTGTCCTCAGTTCCTGAGACATCCCGGGAGAAGACACGGCATTCTGAGTTCCTCCGTCCTGCTCCAGTGTAGGCAGCTGGCTTCGGAGAGCTAATTCCTTAAATAAACAAATGTAGGGAGAGTCAGGTTAACAAATTTATTGTTAGATTAACAGAGATAAAATGTCACATAAGAGGGGAAGGTACAAACAGTGAAGGGAGGGGCTTACAATGTTAACACTTTTCTTAAAGCTAACATGTTTCCTAATTCGAATAACCAAATTCTTCTACACACTCCAAACGACTGGAAAGAAACTAAGCTGCAGACAAATCAGTCTGCCTAGTTATACCAACTCCCAAACATGCATAATTAATTAACGTTTCACTTTCTTTATTCAAAAAGACCCCCAGATCCTTCCTGGCTTTAGACAATTATTCTTAGATTTTGCCATTACTTACCAGCTCTCAATGGTTTGGGGCCAGCAGTAAAAACAGAACAGAAAGAACACTTGGTGATTTGTTGCCAGACACCAACCCTCCCCTCTGCCCAGCACTGTTTACACCCTGACATCAAGCCTCCCTGACTTCAGTGACTTCCCCCACAGAGCTGGACAAAGCTGTGTCCTCTCCTGTGGGGAGACATGTTCTCAGAACTCCAACAGTACTCGGTAGAATCCTACCTGACCGGAGATGCTTCAGGGTTTTCGTGCCAGGGCCTCTCACCAATGCCTTCACTACTCTGCCCTATTAATGGTGGCTGTGTCTCCTATGCAACCACCAACCCCGCCCAACACAGGCTCCCCTCTGCCCACATGTTAACTGACTTGCAATATGGCCTTCTCTGTAAATAACAAAGCATCCTGCCAGGACACTCTGCACTTGCCTTTAAGACACACCCTTCCCTTCAGCCCCTCCCACCCACACCATCACCACAGGGCCCAGGGCCAGAGAACCCTTTCTCTCCACAGCCACTTCTATTTGTCCCCTCTGTAAACCCACCTTTAAAAAAAAAAAAAAATCCAGATTCATTTACACCCTCTGGTCATTTCCTTGTTTAAACTGGAGCGCCATAACTAGAGGCACCTGAGGACTCAGGTTTTTGAACTTGTATGGAGATGTGGGAGGGAAAGATAACCTTAAATTTTTGGTAAATTTGAATGCAAACTTTACATTTTCTTCAATTATGAAGGACAATAACATTATCCGTTGTAGTTCTGATTTTAGTCAGTATTTCCATAACTTTTAACTCAGATTATTTCCACATTACATATATTGTTGATTCAAATCTTAAAGTACCATCTATATTCATTATTATAGAGTTCCAGGTCTTTTTAGATATTATAAAAAGCTGTGTAATAAATTCTCATTGCTGATAAGCATTATTAATAAAACTTTCATTCCTTAGCCACCAGGGAAACGCAGATCAAAACTAGTTCAAGGCTGGGCAGTGGTAGCACAGGCAGCACTCAGGAGGCAGAGGCAGAGGCAGAGGCAGGTGGATCTCTTGTGAGTTTAAGGCCAGCTTAGTCTACAGAACTACTTCCAGGACAGGCTCCAAAAGCTACACAGAGAAGCATGTCTTGAAAAACTAAAAAGAAAAAAAAAACAAAAAAACAAAGCAAATCAACCCACAATCTGTTCAAATGACTATCAAGAAAACAAACAAATGCTGAGGTAAGAAAGGAACCCTGAGATGCTGCTGGAGGGCGTGTACGTTAGTGAAGCACAATGGAAATCAGCACAGCACAGACACTAAAAACACAAGGACATCAGAACAGCTGTGTCACCCTGGAGAAACAGAGGGAATGTAATTCCCAGAGACACTTGCACATCTATGTTTATGCTGCATTACTTACAACAGCAGAGGCAGAAGTGGAGAGCCAGTAACCCAGATGTGTAAATAAAGAAAACGTGACACACATGCACAATGACTTCTATTCAGCCACGAAGGAAACACATGGAAATGAAGGTCAATATATAGTAAAACAAGCCAGACCCAAAAGAGAGAAAAGGGTATCATATGGTTTTTCTCACTGAAAAATGTCAATTAAAAATAAAAAAGTATGCACACCTTTATACAAAAAGGCATGGACATGAAAGGCAGGTTATTTGGCAGAGGTGACCAATGGGGAAAAAGACAGAAAAGTGTGTGTGTGTGTCTGTCTGTGTTCCTTATGCAGTGGGTCAAGCACATGTCCACTCTTTTCCCATTTCAACAGAGACCACCAGGCCCAGTCTTAGGCACCTCTTCCTGCTCGCCAGTCCGCTTCCTTTGCAGTTCCAGTAATGACCCCCATTTCTGTCCAATAGACTACCCTGAAAAGTGAGGTGTGGCTCCTCTAATGGTGGTGCATTCTGCAGTTTATCAAAACTGCTTCCCCAGGTGTGGCTCTAGCTAAGACATGTCTTTCTTCCCGTTGTTCAGGGCTCATGGAAGGCAACACTTCTTCCATATATCCCATCTATATTTTGAGATTGGATTTTATAGGTCATGAACACACAGCAAGCTTGAGGCACTGATCATACTGTATTTATCCCATGTTCTGCAAGGACAGAGTGGATAGGTTGTTTTATTGAATAACAATAGTAACACTGAATAATTTGTATTTCTGTGAAAATGAAGATGCCCAGGGCTCTCTGATGAGCTGTGCGGGCAAGCTAGGCAGCACCCCAGATTCATTTTATCAGAGATATGTGGTGATATATTATTTATGACTTATTAAGGCTTGCCTGAGGGTACAGAAAACAAAGCTAGCCACAAGCCATAGAGCCAGGCAGAGGTGGCACACACCTTTAATCCCAGGTCTCAAGAGACAAGCAGATGGAGCTCTGTTAGTTCCATCTGATAGAAGATGGAACTACAAGAAACTGAACAGCTCACACACAGGCGGTGTGAGTACTTGGGATCACACACCTTTAATCTCAGGGAAGCAGCAGCAGTCTGAGGCTTGGTGAGGACACTTATTCTCCAGCTACCCTGAGGAAAGGACAGCCCTTCCAGCACGAGGTAGAGGTAAGAGCTAGTGAGCAGCTGCTTTGCTTCTTTGATCTTCAGCTTGTTACAGAGACATATTTCTGTCTGCCTCAGGCTTTGAATTTCTTTCAATAAACAGCAGCATTGCCATAGCTGACAAACAGTTGACAGAAATTACTATGTTTGTGGTGGCATACACCTTTAATCCCAGCATTCAGGAGGCAGAGCTAGGTAGATCTCTGAAAATCCAGGCCAGCCGGGTCTACAAGAGTGAGTTCCAGGACAGCCAGGGCTACACAGAGAAACCCTGTCTCAAAAAAATCAAAGCTAACCACCTTCATTATTACTGCTTTGAATTCTGTTGCTTTTCTGGTTTGGGGGCTATGATCACTTCTCCTTCATTTAACAACTCAGTCTCTCCATCAGCAGATGCTGCTGTAGACCCAGTGGACTCACTGAAAAAAGCAACTTGGGGCGTGATCCAAGGAAGTCAACCTTCAGAAGAGTACCTGAGCCATAACCCAAAACTTAGCTAAAGTGAGCTTAAGAGGAGGATCAATGAAAACAGGTACTGTGGGTGATGGGGTTGGCATTAGTTTGGCAAGAAACCAGAACCAAAGACATCGGCAGCACTCACACACACAGATTACAGTCACCATACACTTCCAGACCAGAACTGATTACACCCTAAGTAGTTCTGACACTGATCCACACACTCAGGCCCATGCCTTCTAACTGTGCACACAGTTCTGTACGTACTGCTGCAAATACCAGAATCAGCTGTTTCCTCCTGCTGGTGCTGTTCCCCTCGCTCCTGTACTCAGCAAACCCGGGCCTGCATTTCTGCCACTCCCAGTTAGTACTTAAAGCACATCTTGTATGAATGGACCCACACCCACCCACCAACCCAGACCTAAGCCAAGTGAGGTGATGCTGCACACTTGTAATTTCAGCTCCTAGAACGCTGAGGCAGAAGGATTTTAAGTTCAAAAGCCAGCCTGGGCTACAAGAACCCTGTCCCAAAAAAATAAAAACTAGTATAAACCCCCACCTCCACTTTGGACTATTACTACTGTGCTCATCTTCAATTTTTAAAAGATGGCACTGATTTTAATACAGCGCCACATACTATATAAACCAGGGTGGGCAATACAAGTCCATCTTGGGAAATAATAAACAGTTCTTATGAGCCACCATGGAACGCACCCTCACACTAGGCTAGGACCATTGACTTTACTAACAGTTCAGAGCCAACTCTAAACATTGTCCCAGATTAGTTGAGATTTACAGGCTCGCTGGGAAAAGCTACTGCATGTTTGAATTATTACAAAAGAAAATGCACTAAAAATACTTACTTGACTTAGAAGAAGTCAAATACTCTAGAAGAACTATTTGACCTTTGATACAGAGCAAAAGCCTGACTAGGCTCTGGCCAACTTTCTGACTTGCTTACTTCCCCATTTCTGAAAGACTTTCACAAACTTTTCCAACTACCTTTGGGAAAAGAGAAGTTTAACAAACTCATATTTTTAGCTCAGAGTCTAATTTTAGGCATTGTGTTCAAGATGAACTAATCCCCAAGCTACTCAGAGATAGGAGCAACTTGCAACACGCAGCGCTTCAGTGAAATCACTCTTGTAGACTATCCAATTATGTCCAGGCTTAAGCTACAACAGCTCCACCACACTGACCCAGCTGAAAAATAACGGGTGTTTTCAGTAACAAGTGTTTGTTTCTGTGCTGAGGATGGGACTGAGGAAAGGCAAACACTCCACCATTAACACAGCATCCCCAGCCTACATGTGTTTCATTGGACAGCTTACAAGGGATCTTTCCTCTCCTTCAATATCTAACTAGATAAAGCATCAAGTAGGATACATGCCCCAATTTCCACTCATGTGCTGAGCGTGGCCGTAGGTCCTCTCCAAAAATGCTTTGACAACATGCAGGATGCTTTTTATTACGTGTGACTGGCATGTGTGTCATTTGCCTCAGTACTTTCAATCTTGGCTACTAAAATCACATACACGTAGATTAAGGAACAATTAGGAAAAGCAACCTCTAATACAGAGTGGTAGTGGAAGCATGTGACGATGCATAAGCCTGCATAGGAGGCAAGAAGTTGCTGTTTTTAGACTCAATGAACTCCAAAGCTATGAGGCTAAAAAACAGGACGGTGGAGAGTAAGTTCTAGTCTGTAATCATAGTAGGTTGGCTGATGCATGAGGTTTGTTTCAAGGCCAGGCTGCATCGAAGAGAACAGACTAGGACAAAAGAAGACAGATCACGGGCAAAGTGACTCCTGCTCCCCACCCATCATTTATGTGGGAAATACTTACACTGACTGATCACTTCTTTAGCTTTTGACAATTTCTTGAAGCCATCAACAATGTTAACTTATCAAACCCAATGAACGAATCATATATGCTGCACATGAAAATACTAAGATAGCCATCTGCGGTGGGAGCAGCCAAGTCAACCTATACTCTCTTAAAACAACCATTGTTTTTGGCAGTACTGAACTATGCTGCAAAACATCTGCTTTTGGATTCCACATGGCACTTGTGTGGGCAAGTTGACAATCATCTGCTTATGAAGAGACAAGCCTGTGAACTGGAAGTCTAAAGAATAATTCCCAAAATACAGTTCCTTATTAATAGCATGCCTTGGAGACCGGAGTCTGGATCAATTCTAAAATAGCAGAAGCAGCCATTTATTTTCATTGTTCATGATAGAAGTCTTAGCCAGGTGTGGTGGTACATATTTGTGTCTCAAGTTCAAGGCCAGCCTGGTCTACATGTTAAGTTCCAAGCCAACACCGTCTCAAAAAACCAAACCAAAACAGACGGGTCTTGTCAACCTCATTTTCCAACTCATCTTTAAGTCATAGAATTCTTCATTACTTCTAAAATAAAAACATTAAGTTGGGCTAGGGAATACAGCCTCATGGTACAGCTTTTGGCTATCACATAAAAGGTCTTGAGTCCAATCCCCAGGCCCAAGAAGCAAGAGAAGAGGGACTTTGCCTCCTAGTAGCATGAACCCTGGGAGTCATGCATGACAGCAATTCACTCTACCAATGAACTGTGTCCCCAACTCCTTAATCCTGATAGGGTCTGTCTTGAACTTGAGATTCTCCTAGCTCTTCAGTAGCCAAGACTGCATGGCCTCCACCAGATTTAGCTTATATCATGTTTATTCATTAGGTGTTAGGGATTGAATCTAGGACATGATAGGTGTGGTAGGCAAGTGCTCTACCATGGGGCTACATCTGAGCCCCATTTCTTAATGCCTGTGTCAGCTACCAAATTATTTTCAAACCCCAAACAACACTTAGACTGACAGAAGTATGTAGTATACTTGGGGCCATCGTGAGGCCAGCACACACCTCAGCTCCAGCAGGCAAAATGCAATCAACTACAGCGCAGTGCTCCTAGGACCACACTGAGATCCAAAACTGTTTCTGACCGTTTGGTCTTTTGTAACTTGGAGCTCAAAGCAAAAAAGGAAAAAAAACAGAAAGCACCTTATGGCTTCACTCCCTTAGGAGATTTTAGTTAATAAAAATGAACAAAGTAAACTATTAATGGTGTGTGGGAGGTGATTCTGGCTAATCTTCAACACCTTTGTCTCACTATGTAGCCCCAGGAGGCTTGGAACTCATTATGTAGACTAGGCTGGTCCTGAACTTGCAATGATCTGCTTGTCTTTACTTCCTGCAAGCATAGACATACACCTCTAAGCTCAGCTTCCCCCTTCCATTTTTACACAAAGTTTTCTTTTAACATTCCCACCAAAAAATAACAAAACATCGAGAAACCAGTCAAATAAATCTAGGATTTATGAAAAAGTAGGACATTTAGGAGAAGAGAGATAATGTTGAAAAAAGTGTTAAAAGGATTTGTCTGCTAACTTGAAAGACAGTTTTGGGTTGGGGGAAAGCCAAATTCTTTGCTATTACTAAATTTTCAAATTTGTCTTTGGCAAATGTTTTCACATGTTTCCGAGCAGCGGGTAATTCTGCTGTGTATGAGAATATGGGGCAGCTGAGCCTTTTCTCTACCAAGTGTTAGTGTAGCTAGCCAGTGTCTCCAGCATTAGTACTCACAGAAAGAGCTTCTGAGGCAACAACACGAAGTCTGATTCAGTCATAAAACACTGACAATATCATTTCTATGAAGACTGAGATTAACTTGTGACCACTGATTGCTGAGGTAAGACATTTTTCTATGATTGTCTTGTTTCTGGGGATTTCAACAATTGTGATGAGGGCACCTCTGGCCTTAGAGGAAACAGAGCTTTAACTGGTAGGAGAGAAGGGGAACAGAGAAGGGGAACAGAGAAGGGGAACATCTTCCTGATGAAGAAACGCTTCCCAAATGCAGAGACTCCTGAACACGCACCACGAGCCCGGCATTCCTCACAACGTGTCTCCCTGAAGACATTGTGACACAGCCAGAGTGTCACGGGGAAGGGCTCTGCAATTATGAAGCAGCACCACCTTGTGTGTGAGACCTGACAAGAACATGTGGCTGTGTGTCTCACACACAAAGCAGAGATAGATGCTTACAGAGCACTGTTTCTCTGGATGGGGAAATGAAAACTTAGCCTCTATGTAAGGACAATTTCCCTGAACCCTGTAAACACACTGTAATAAATTATAATGACAAGTTCCATATTTAATTACTAAAGATCTAAAAATGCCTTGAAAGTCTTTCTTCTTTCAATATGATTCACACTATATGCCTTGAGGCTTTTCATTGACCCACAGGGACAGAAGTACAAATGCCACAGAATCCCAAATACAGACATGATTAACCTCATCAAAAGTACTAAAAAGTTTTGATTTCAGTAATTTATTAAAAATGTTCACAGTGGTGGTACACACTTGTAATCCCATAAGCAGAAGACAGAATCCTCAAGATTTTTCTAGGAGTTCAAGGCCAGCCTGGTCAAAGCAGGAAGTTCTAAGACAGCCAGACCTACATAGTAAATACCCTGTTTCAAAATAAAACAAGCCCACCAATTCAGCACATTCTGGAGTGTGGTGCCTGCTCACACCTGGTGTACGTGTTTGCGTGTCTGTGTGTGTATAAAATCAACTGTGAAGGAAGGAGCCACATCTACTTCTCTTTGTTCACAAAGACGTTGTCTACTGAGGAGTAAAGTCTAACAAAGCAATGACTGCCAGGTTTGCAAGTCTGGAGCTTTCCTTTGCCACCTCCATTAAGATCTTCCCTGCCAGGTGTGTGTGGCACACTTTTAACCCCAGCTCGTGGGAGGCAGAGGCAAAGAGATCTCTGGAGGCCCTGTCTACAGAGTTCTAGGACAGCCAGGATGACACAGAAAAATCCTGGAAAAACAACAAACCACTCTCATAACCAAAACAAAATCTTGCTTGATACTGTTGCATGGTGTTTTGGCATGCTGGGTGCTCTGAAACAAAGAACAGAGGAAGGGCCCCAAACCCTCGGAAGCCATGTCCCTTTCCACCTGTCTCTCCCCAAAGGCAGACTAGATTGAGAATTCCTTTCCTCCAAGAGTCAGGACAAACAGAAACTTCTCCTACAAAGCAAACTAAAGTCCAGAAACATTGCCCCTGCCCTTACTCTTCATGGAAAGGGGTTTCTACACCCCACTGAAGGGTATGATACGGGACCTCACTCCAGAAGTGGTCGTGACAGGGGCCAGCTGAACCGGAACCGTCAGGTCTGTTGGCTTCCCCTAGAGGGTTCCCAGCACTGGGCCTCACGTTCTTTTTATTGCTCACTGAACTGCAGTATCAAACTCCTTTCCCTGGATCTTTGGGCTATCATTTCTGAAAGCCTTATGGACACACAAAACACCGACTAAGTAAACAAAATAAACTAAATAAAATAAAACTAAATAAACTAAATAATGTGCTTTCATCATTAGACAACTATATCCCTTATGATAATCTCGTGGTGTATGCTCAGTGGTCTTAAGGTCATGGAGAAATATGTAGGCTAAGAGAGAAACACCCCAATCCCACAGACTCTACCACTGTTGTCCAATACACCAACTGACAGCTTCAAAACCATCAGTATGTTGACAACTAATAAGACATATATAAGGAAACAACCGCCTGTTTTCAGAAAGGGTCTTTTGCAAGTTCAGGCCGGCCTCAAATTTGCTATGTAGCCAACGTAGGCCCTGAAGTCGTGATCTTCTGTCTTCACCTCCTAAGTACAGGAATCATAGGTCTACACAATCATGCTCACAGAAAACTTTATTTTAAGTCTTTAGCATGTGGAGTAGCATTTTCAAAAATTCTCTCTCCAGTATTTTAAACCTAGGTTAGACGAATTTACAGCACTGGTTCCAGTGTTAATACCTGAGGGGTTTGTCGTTTACATCCCACCTTTTGAGTGTATGTGAACACTGAGCTCTGCCCCTAGCTCAAGCCAGGTGGGTGCCACAGCATCCAGACAGTTCAAGGCCATCCTAGCTTACACATAGGGTGAAACAGTTTCTTTAAGAAAAGGGAGGGGGCGCTGGAGAGATAAAGGGCCCTGACTGTTCTTCCAGGGGACCTGGGTTAAAATCCCAGTACCCACATGGCAGTTCACAACTACCTCTAACTCCAAAATCTGACTTTTTCACACAGACAAATATGCAGGCAAAACATCAATACACTTTAAAAAAAAAAAAAAAAAAAAAAAGATGTTTAGTATCTGCTGGTGACTTTACTTACACCAAGTACTTTCTTTTCAAGTAGGAAATGAAGATCTGAAAGTAGTGATTTCCCAGAGTTTCAACATCTATCTCTGACTTACAGGACTACATATGATCTCAATGCTAATCTTAGGAGTTAACTCTGGCTCTTGGGAATCGCTGACAGAAGCTTCAAAGAATCACAGGAGACAAAAGACAAAACTGTCTTCAGTTTGTAAGATCTAGCACTATGCTGTGTTGGAGACAGATGTGGCACAGTGTCCAGCATCTTGAGAGTGACTGCTCTGCTCTGTTGGTTTTTCACTCCCCTACTTGGGTTTTGGTCAGATGTAGGAATTTATGAGATGAAGAGAACAGAGTTCAGACCGGTTGTGATGGTGAACATATTTTCTCTGAGTTCAAGACCAGCCTGACTCAAAATTTGAAGAAAGAAAAGAAAGCTTATTTATTTTCTTACAACTCACTTGGTTTCTGAGGATGGTACCTGATCTGACATAAAAAGAAGACTCCCCCGACAGAGTGTCATTCTCGTAGTCCCTGCCTCTACAGCCAATCCAAACACTATATTCCCTGTGCTTATCCCAGAGGAGCTCCAAAGATCCTAAGGTTTGGATCCTAAGCACTGGGGAGGCTGAGGCAGGACAGCCTGAAAACCCTGAAGTCAGCCTGAATTAGAATCTAGTGATATCCTGAAAGGAAGAGGTAAGGAGGGACGGGGCACGGGAAGAGAGGAAGGGGAGCATGGTCCATAGCTGCTTCTGCTCAAGAGGCGCACGCAACCTCTAGCTCCTAATTACTTTGAGTATTATAGAGCAGAAACATATAGAATCCACTTGGGTTTCTGGAATGCAGCATCTCCACGCACAGACAGAAGTCTGTCAGGTATAGAGCAGCCATGGCAATATGGGGTGTTTCTGTGACCAGTGTGATGGAGAAAGAGAGAGGCCTGAAACACTAGCTGGGCAGAGTTTGATTTCCCGAGCCTTGACGTTTACATTGCCCTCCCCTTAGAAGGGTCACTGAGAACAACTTTTATTCATTGTGATTTCCAAAAACAGCCTGCAAGTATATGAACTAACTGCTGTCTCTGCTATAGCTCAATCTACTGATTCTTCTAGGAGGAAAAAAAAAAAAAAAAAAAAAAAAAAGACAAACAAAAAATTATTTTAAGCTGCTCAAACAAAAATCATACACATTTGAAGGCTGGCAGAATGATTAGTGAGACATACTGTGTGTGAAATAGGAAGTCCTGACACTCTCCAAAACCACACACACACACACACACACACACACACACACACACACACACACACACACACACACACACACACACACCCCTGGAAGACCAGCATGGGTAGAGACAGTCCTGTCCTCAGTCCCTTGGAAAAGCAATGCTAAGTGTCCTGGGAGAAAGATGACTCAAACATATCCACTCTGGCTTATTTCCAGTGAGGACAGGGCCAGGAACAAGGTGTCTCTCTTTCCTAATTTAGTTATCTTTTTCCCCAATGCTAAAACATCATAAGAGCCTACCTGACATTTTGGAGCATTTGCTGTGCTGGGATTGATATTCCGTATTGCCTAAGAGTAAAAAATAAGACGGATAAAAATTATTTTAAGCCACATGGTTTGGCTGTGTAGGCTGACTTAAAAACTGTATCGAGATATCTCACCATAGCACAAAATTCCCAAGCTACCCAAGAAACAGCAGGCTAAGAACAGAAGCCAGTGAAGTCACCACAGAAAAGACTGCCCCTCACAGTCTAGCAGCACTGAGGACAGACAGCAAGACTTGATGTCAAGACAAAGGCAAATTTAGTAAGAGTCAGGTAGGCTCTTTATTTCTGTGTTAGATGAAGCAGGAAGAAATGCCTTCAGTGTTCCATTGATGAAACACAGCTGTGGACGAAGACGGTCACAAGAAGCCAGAGGCCTTAGGATGCGCTCACCATTTATAGGCTGCTAAACAAACAGTCCATTAGCATCAGAACAGAGACCTGTCCCTTCACAAGAGGCAATAGTAGGTAGCGGAGAAAAGAAGCAGGTCACCTCTAAAGAAGGGAGCCATTCTGTCCAGGACCCACCACCCAAGAACAGTTAGGAAAATTCTTTTCAATAATAATACGAGTAGCACAATTGGTCCACCAAGAAAAGCAGGCTAATTGATTAACACACAAAAAGTGACAACGGTACATTTCTTGACTTTAAAAACAAAGGAAAAAGACAAGAAGACATTGAGCTTCTCATTACAAAAGTTTGACTTTTGGTCCCCACATGCATGTAAAATTGAGGCATACATTTACTTTGACCAATTAGTATTTGGTCACAAAAGAATAGACAGCAAACTAGGTTTCATTTTGTTTCTTCTAATAGCCACACACCAGAATCCTTGCTATGCTATCTTGTTCTCAGTCTTTTATAGAACTAGCAAACACCCTTTCTCTCTCACAGTCAGGGAGAGGGGTGCCCTCCCTCATTAGGATGCTTCCCCGGTGCATCTTTTATAGATGGTTTTTCAAGTCCATTCCCCCATCATCCACTGGCACAAACTTTGCAAACCATACCTGGATCATGGGGACACATTATAAGTGAGCACCAACAGTTTTCGGATGACTGCCTGGGATTCCACTGCTCAACTTAATGTACAGAAATGTAATATAAAACTGATTTTAAATATGCACAGTAGCTATGATTTGGGAAAGGCAACTTGGAAAGAACAGAAGCTATTTTATGTTTGTAAATATACTGGGGACAGGGGCTGAGGATAAACAAGAAACTTGGTTATTTTATAACCAAAAGAAAACTAGAGAATCTGGGCAAAGAAGACTTTATTTCCAAGTATTCTCCTTTTGTACACTCTTGACTGCTGTACTGTTACCGTCTATTCAATGATTTCATATACAAATTTTAAAAAGATCTACTGCTTAACCGAAGACCAATTCCCCACTATCAACAATATCTTAAATACTTAAAATAAGATAAAATAAACAAAATGATTGGGTGGGTTTCGGGATTTGGGGAACCCAGGGACTTAGACATGTCAGGCAGATGCTCTTTTACTGGACTACATCTCAGCCCCAAACTTGTTTTAACAACATTTCTTCTTACTCAGCCTGAAGACCAACAGTGTGTTCTGAAAGGGTCTGAAGATCCCCACTGTCAGATCCTACTGCCCCTCAACATGAAGACAACATACCAAAAGACACGTGGCATCTAAACTTGGGGTAGCTGTATTCTGTCTGAAACTCTTTGCTTTACCAATACTGAAACACTGACATATTGGTATACTCTCTACAAAGAACTCGTTTAAGGTAGAAGATGTTTTCTCTGGAGATGATGCAGAGTTCATCTACTCGTGAAGCTCTCGGAACCACGAGGTCTGCAACATATGCACCTGTGAGAAGCATCTTGAATTCCTCTAATTTCTGTTCAACTGCAGTGACTATGGCCCAAACACATACTTTGCATTCATTATTTTTTTTGTTTGTTTGTTTGCTTTGAGACAGGGTCTCATGAAGCTCAGGTTGGCTTTCAAATCACTATGTAGCTGAGGCTGGTCTTGAACTCCTGATCTTTTTGCACTGTCCTTACAAGTGCTAGGTGAGAGGCATGCGCCACCACTCTGGCTAACACAGCTGTTCATGATGTATGACCATGAGTTACAAGGAAGTGGGAAAGGACAGGCCAGACAGACCTGACCTCCCCAACACTCCCGTAACCAAAGCTCTGTGTGAACATGCAAAGACCGAAAGAGAAAGGCTGAACTCTAACCTGTGGCCTCACCTGCCGCAGTAATTCTTGCTGCTTCAATCGCAGTCTCTCCTTCTCCATCTGCAGCTGCTGCAGTTGCATCTGCTGCTGCTGGCTGGAGTTGCCACCACCCAGGACACCTCCCTGTGGGCTCTGGGGAGCCAAGGGTGGCGGCTGCTTCACTGGAGCGCTCTGTGTGATTCTCTGGTTCATGGCTGAAATGAAACAAAGATGTGTCCTGAGAAACTAACAAAGGATATTTAGGTATGCAAGAGCACACATGGTCTGCCAGCATCCCTCAGATGCCACAGCACAGTGTGATGGCTTTGACTCACTGCTGCCTTCACAACTTATGGAAACCCTGAGGTGAATGGAACTTGCATACAAAGCATATGCCCAAGTGGCAAGACGGTACACATACACAGAGGGGCCAATGAGGAGCGTGGCAGATAAAGGTACCTGCCACACATAAAGCAAGACGGAATGGCACACAGCTGTAATCCCATCACTTCTGTTGTGAGACAGGAGGCAGAGGCAGGAGAATCTCTAGTTATCTCCCAGTGGGCTGGGGGAACACAGTGAGAGACTGTCTCAAAATAAAAGATGGAAAGAGAATTGATGCCAAAAAGCTGACTCTCTGGCTTCATACAGAATAGAATGTGTGGGCATGCACGCACAAACATTAAAAACAAAGGTGCAGAGAGACTGTCTACAAAGATAGAAACTTAATCAACAGCTCAAAGACCACTTTTGAAGAGAATTTAACCTACAACCCTTGACCTCTAACACGTCTGCATAAAGCAAACGTGTAGCAGGAACCCAGCGTGCCCCTTCCAAGGGACCTGAGAGCAAGTGGGTCTCATGACCACAGGGCATACCGCCAGAAAAGCCATTGTTTTGGTCACTGAACCCATATAACCCATTTGGGTGGGTTTATGTACCAGTAGAAGTCTTATTTGTTTACACACACCTATCTCTGTGTGTGCCACTGTGGGCCTATGGAGATCAGAAGACAATTTGTAAAAGTCTGTTTTCTCTTCCACAATGTGGGTCCCAGGGATCAAACTCAGCCCACCAGGCTCAGCGGCAATGCCTTTACCAGCCAAGTCTCTTGCCTTAGCCATCTTTTATCAATCTTATACCATTTCTTCAAAAGTAAGTATAACAAGAAACTCTTCTCAACAACACGGGCAGGATGCCTGATGCTTTACAAGGTCATTAAAATGATAGCAAAAATTAAATTACTCTTTAGCTACTAGCCTCAAGGCAAGGTCCTTGTATGTCCCATCCTCTTTCTTGAGCAAACCACACCTTCCCACTTCCAGTTATAAATCTTCCTGGGTTGTGGGGCTAACTGAAAGGGCACTAACTGTCTATGAGAGGCCCAGGGTTCAATCCCTGTGGTGGTTAAGTGTTATCTGTCAAGTCCATGGGTCTTGGAATGACCTAGAAGACATTCCTCTGGGGCTGTCTGTGAGGCCGCTTCCACATAGGCTCAGCTAACAAGGGAGGAACTAAGCTGAACATGGGTGGCATCAACTCACAAGCTGGGTGCTCACACTGAATAAAGGGGGAGGGAGAAGGCTTCAGGAGAGAAGCAGCCTCATATCCCACTGCAGCCATTCTCTCCAGCAGCTCCTGGCTACGATGAACGGAGCCAGGGAACCCTTCTTTCAGGTACTAGTTAAAGCCACAAGAAAAGTAATATAACATCACAGGAGCACAACAAAGTCAACAGACAAGTCCGAAGAACAGCTGAATAAATAAATCATCCACCAAGGGAGAAATTCTAGCTATTAGGATAAAACATGAAACATGAGCCCTACCAACTCTCCCTCAACTACCTACGTCTTCTAAGATGTCAGTAGTATGTCGATGCAAAACCAAGAACATTGGAAAAAGGAAAATCAGGTCATTTTCTTACAGGACCCTTTGTCAGACTACACAATGGTTTATCAATTTATTTCTATTTCCTTTCCTTGTTCCTACACTCCCACCCCCTCCCTTCTTCAGTTTCATTTACTCAGTTTAGACAGACTGACTTCTGCAGAGGATTATGTTAGTAAACTTACCTTCACACTCCCTTGCTGCATACCTGTATTATGGAATCCTTCACCACTGTTTGCCATAGATACCTTCTATTGTGATTTCTATTAAGTCATCAACTATTTAGAAGCATATTTCTAGGTCCCCAAGTGCACACTTTTTAGATCTTTAAAATAATTTCCATAATCATGCAGGGAAACAAAAATAATACAGTGAGCCCCATGTGTCTGTCACTCCCCCCCCCAAGTTATCAACTGACACAAAATCTTGTTGTACCTCCATGCTCCCTATTTTCACAAACACTGTGTACACTCAGCTCCTCAATCAGTGCTGTACTTCTGCCTTACTTTTTAGGCAAGGTCTGTTTTAGCCAAGGTTGCTATTGCTGTGATGAAACATCATGACCAAAAGCAGCTTTGGGGAGGAAAGGGTTACTCTTTCACATCAGTGTTCATCATCAAAGGGAAGTCAAGACAGGAACCAGGAGGCAGAAGCTAGAGGCCATTGAGGGACGCTGCTTACTGGCTTGCTCAGCCTGCTTGCTGACAGAGCCCAGGCCCAGCAGCCTATGGATGGCACACCCTCAACAGGCTGAGCGTTCATGACTTTAGCTCGCATCAAGTTGGCATAGAACCATCCAGCGGTCTCCTTTGTTGTATACTCCAGATTAGATGGCGCATAAGCTTCAGGGCCATTCTACCATCTCTACCTCCAATCTTGCAGGGAGTACTAGACGGATGCAGTGCAGGGTACCCTGCCCTTCACACAGGCTCTTCAGCTCCCGTGGCAACTTTTACCCAGGGATCCATCTCACCAGCCCTCAAAAGTGAGGAACTCAAACTAGTATTTCAGAAACCATCTCAGAAGCATAGAAACACTAGAAAAACACAAACAACAAAACATGACTATACTGCTCAAACCTGTCAGTTCCTGATTACTGAGTTTACGTGGCAATTGGATCTTAAAAAAATAATTCATTTGTTTAAAACAGAATCTAAACAATGGCCACAGGATACATCGGATACAAATCCTAAATGATTCTTCAAATTTATTCTTTCCTTAGAGATTCCAAATAGTGACAATTTATCATCCCTTCACGGTGTTACCTGAAGTTCTTAATTTTGTCACGATCATGTGTAATTTTGTTTGTGCAGGTTGAGAGCAATGTCTGATTCACACCCCGATAAGCTGGCTCCAGAGCACCTCAAGGCAGACAGTGAGCCTGTGTACTACCCCCAATGGGTGTCCGGACGATGCTCACAGTACCACTGTAGCTGGTGAAAGCCTCTGAGTTGTGTCTTTGTGCTATGACAGGGGACCTGAGCAGCCTTCACCATACATACGTCCTCAGTGCTAAAGGCAAGGAGATCCTTCTCCCACAAAGTCTTGTAAAATTCTCCAATTTCATTCATCTAAGGGTGACAGATATTATATCCATCCCAGTGTGTCTTAACTTTCCTGTGTTCCTTTCCCCCCATTGTTGTGGAGAGCCATCCTAGGGCCTCATGGATGCTGTGCAAGCACCCTTATCACCCAGCACAAACTGCAGCTCTGGTCCCATCACTTGTACACAAACCATGCTCATGTGTTTTTCTACATGATAATCTACAGTTACCGTTGGTTATCTGACCTCATCACCATGTAGCCCAGGCTGGCCTCAAACTCCCAACCCTCTTGTGTCTAACGTCCAAGTGCTGGGTCTCTAGGAATGCCTGGCCTAGCCATTGTGTTTGCTCCTTCTCAGCGTATGCCACAGAGATAGGAAACTGGCCGCTTGTGATTTAAGGTAGATGACTTCTTCCAGCTTTTAGGCATCTTCTAAACTTGCCTTATTTTCTCTCCATGGGTTCACAGCTTTCACTTAATAATTTTTACCACCTACACTGGGTTCTTTGTTATTTCCTTTTCTGGATTTCCTACTCTGTAGTGTAGTCTAATTAGAGTGCAGCACTACCAACTCTATCTGGTGCTGTCACACAAAGGACAACCTTCATGCTTAAAGAGCTAACATTTAATAATAATGATATTAAAGAGCAGGTTGTATTTTAAAAGATAGATTCTAATTTCTGGGTTTTAATTTAATTGAACTGTTGTTTAAGATGAGACCACGTGGAATTACTTAGATTAACAGAAACAGGTTACTATTTAAGACAGAGCTAGCCAATAAGAAACTAGTATCTGGCCAAGAGCTTTGTATCTAATACAGTGTCTCTGTGTGTTACTTGGGGCTGGCATGAGTCTGGGACCAGGGCAGCGGGGAAAAACATACTCATAACAGACATTTAAAAATAATCCTCAAATGATTACAGAATAAGTGTTTTCCTGGGGAATGTATAAGAAGCCAACAGTGACTGAGAGTAAAGATTTGCCAAGCACCAATAACCTTACTTAATACAATTATCAGTATCTAACACAGACACATAGACAGGCGCTGTTGTATATCACACCTCCCAGATCTACTCTCAACCTTTAGAACTTGGGGAACCCGGACTACAGATGGGTACACTGAATCAATTATTCACCGAGTCTTCAGTTCTGTGAGTGCTTTGTAAAAACCACACCCCCTTTCTTCAGAGTGCCTTCTAACACTGGCTCCTTCATACATAGCCCCCCCTCCTGTCTTCCCACTTGATCATGCTGTTCACTGTCTCCAGATTTTTCTGATTCCAGAGATATTCATGTTTATGTTTCCTACATCACTGGAAGGCACCACGGTGGGAGGTAGAGGTACGCTGAAGGACTTGGTGTGAGCACTCAGAGAACAGGTAGCACATATGCACATCTCATAAATACAATTGTGGCAAGCTCAACAGCAGGAGCTAAGCAAAGGACTGGTCGGACAAGCTCTACAAGCAGTGACCACGTCACAAAGCCAGGCCTTGCACAAGGAGATGACTGGAGGTAAAGGTGCTTTGCCACTAAACCCGATGACCTGAGTTTGATCTCTGAAACCCACAAGGTGGAGTTATCCTAATTTTACCATGTGTGCCATGAGACATGCATGCACACATGGAAAATTATAATCTAAAAACTTATTCTGAAAAGCTGAAGTCAAGAGCAAATACCCACTGGGAAGAAAAAAAAATGTGTTTAACTGTAATTAATTAAAAGGATACAAGTGGCTGGAGAGAAAGCACACAGACGAGAGCACAAGACGCTCTTTCAGAAGACCAAGTTTGATTTTAACAGTCAGGCAATGCCTTACAACCATCTGTAATTCCAGTTCCAAGGGATCAATGCCCTATTCCAGCCTCCACAGATACCAGACATACAAGCAGTGACCGGACGGACACACACACACACACACACACACACACACACACACACACACACACACAAACATCAACAATACAATGGATTTTAAAAATTAAATAACAGTGTTCCTTTAATTTTTGAAGTGCCAACCACTGCCTGGCCCTGATAAGCATTTCATCCATTAAAAAACCAGAAAATTACTGTGCTTTCGACATTAAGTAAATTACTTCTAAAATACAATTGGTGAAAACAAATTGTGCTGAGAATAGTGTCTGTGAACCCAGCACTGGGGAAACGAAGGCAGGAGGATCACCACTGTAGGTAAGCTGGAATTGTACAGTGAGTGGCAGGCCATCCTGCATTACAGAACGTACCCCTGCCTCAAACAAATAAAACAATACTACCATGGCCAAGAAAAAAAAAAAATTAACAGTAACAAAACTGCATGGAAAAAAAGCTAAGAACATTTGTTTCTCACCACCAGCTTCTAGAACAACACTGGAGGCAGAATCAGAATCCACACTGCAGTAGTAACCTTCACAGCTGATGCTGTAGGCAAGCTAAAACTGGACTGGTGAGTACAGATGTGTTCAAAGATACAGAAGAGGAAGAGATAGGACATCAAAGGACCAGGAAGAACCTGTCCACACACAGACTTACACCAAGTGAGCTGCCTCCTGGGCAGAGTGCTCACTTATCTTTCGAGTATCCTGCTTGTCTAACATGGCACAGCATGCACCAACATGTCCACCACCAACTATATCAAATAGACATGCAGAGTGGACAGCCTTGTCTTGTTCCTGATTTCAGTGGGATTGTTTTGAGTTTCTTTCCATTTAGTTTGATGTTGGTGGTCAGCTTCCTATATGTTGCCTTCATTATGTTTAGGTATGTTCCTTGTATCCCTGCTCTCTTCAAGACCTTTATCATGAATGTACACACACACACCTTTTGAGACAGGGTCTCACTTTGTAGGGCTTTGGAACACATCCTGTAGACAAGGCTGGCCTCAAACTCAGATCTACCTGCCCCTGGCACTCAAGTGCTAGGATTTAAGACCCATCACACCCAGACAACTATTTCCATCTTTAACTGATCAAAATGCCACAAGTAATTCTATCAATCCATTTTTCCCCTTTAACCTTCAAAAGACTGTGGTCAGCATCTGCCCCCCCCCCCCGTCCTGTCCCAACAACACAACAGTGTGTCCTATAATCCTTGTACTCAGGGGACTGAGGCAGAGAATAAGGCCTTCTATTAAAAAATGAAATAAGCCGGGTGGTAGTGGCGCATGTGTCCCAGCACTCGGGACACAGAGGCAGGGGGAATCTCTGAGTTTGAGGCAGCCTAGACTACAAAGAGAGTTCCAGGACAGCCAGGGCGATTAAACAGAGAAACGCGTCAAGAAAAACAGAAAAGAGGTCACTCTGCACTCTGGTAAGGACATGGACTGCTAAATGAGGGACGGAGGGCATGTGCATTCTAACTGGTTTGCAGCTTCCTCTGCCTGCTTGTCTCTTCAGACAGGGAAACGGTGGCGCTCTCAGAGGGAAGGGCGCCACACTTCACATTCATTCACACTGTGGACTCCTGACTCAATGGGTTTTCTTTTCACATGATGTTTTGCCATGGTGCCTTTCACCAGATAATCCACGGTCTACACGGCAAGCCTGCTTTGCTTTCCTCTCCTTCATTTTCCCTTGGCCTGTTTCCTCACACACCACCTTTTCCACCTGTCCTGAATTAGCCGGGAGCCATCCCAGTCTAGCCCCCTAATTTGAGACTTCTTCTTTCCCTTTTTGTCCCAGCTACTAAGCAACAACCGCTCCATCCTTAGCATATTTTAAAGGTAATACTACCAGAACTTGAAACTTAAAAAGTTGTGTATATATGGACATACTGGACAGTTCTAGCTTCAAACCGCAAGTAAACTTAGTTGTCATGCTATGGGATTTGTTTCGGTTTCTTTGAGTCATAGCCCTGGCTGCCCTCGAACTCACTGAGAAAGCTTTTGGATTTTAAAAACATGCCAGTGTATAGGAGTAGCTCATGCTTGCAATTGCAGTTGAGAGAACTGGGCAGGAAGACTGCCAGCATAAAGGTCACACACTTACTACTACATAGTGAGTTCTGGATTACTCTGGGCTGAAGTGCTTAAAAATCAACTTTGCTGAAATAGATAGCTAGCACTCAGTATGTGTCATGTAGAAATTATACATATTCACTTAATAACACGCCTACTCACCCTGCTGAATAAAAAACATCAAGCCCAAAACGAAAACGGTTTTTAGTTTATTTATTGGCTGTACCAAAGTGTGCCGTCAACTTAAAGGAGTCAGTTCCTCCATCTACTACATGGGTCCTGGGGATTGAACTCGGGTCCTTTACCACTGAGCTGTCTCACTGGTCCCTGAACTATTTTGGATATTTATTCAATAATCTTATATGTCAAAAAAACTCATGTCAAGAAATGTCTAAGTCAGCCAGGCGGGAGTGGTGCACGCCTTTAATCCCAGCACTAAGGAGACAGATGTAAGCAGATCTATAGGTCAGCCTGGTTTATCAAGTGAGTTCCAGGAAACCAACCCTGTCTGGAAAAACCAAAGAGAAAAAAAGAAATGCTTAAGTAGAAGAGCTTCTGGTGGGAGACCGACAGGGCTCGCAGCAGCTGTCTGTCTGTCATGGTGGTCTCATGAAGGCTCTAAATATACAAAGTAAGCTGACCAGTATCAGACCACCTTCAGGCAGAGGGGGCAACTCTGCCAGTGGCACCAGCAGTCTGCTCCACTCCTCAGCAGGCATTTGCCAGAAAGGTCTCTGCAGATAGCGCTTATCTCTAGATGATAGGTCAACAGACCCTGGCTCCTCCTCAGACAAAATCCCAGCTGCGGCCAGCAGACCTTCAGAATAAAGTTGCTGAGAAGTAACCACATACAAGGTCCCAAACTACAAATTTGTTTTTCTTTTCTTTCTCTGTATGCTTGGTATCTCACACAGTGCACAAATATACATAAAGGCAAAACACTCATACATGTGAAATAATTTAAAAAAAAATAAAAAAGAATCAATTCACTTTTTTAAAAAAAAGGACATAAAAACTAAAGAAATGATTAAATAAAATGCTATGTGTGAAGGCGCATACCTTTAATCCCAGAATTCAGGAGGCAAAATCAGAGACCTCTTATTTCCAGGCCAGCCAAGGTTACACAGCAAAACCTGCCTGGGAACAATACAGGAAAAAAAACCAAAAACAAAAAACAAACCCGGGCTCCTCATATTTACATTAAAAGTACTTTACTCACTGAACTGCCTACCTCCACAGCCCAAAATATGAAACCATTTGAAGTCAGCATACATACTACATAACACTGCATATTCTTTAATGCAACTAACAGCAGATGACCAAGTCTAACCACCAGCACCTTCCGTAAGTGCGCGCTAACCACACACAAAGCGTAGAGATGTAAGAAAGAAAGTGGGAGTCAGGCAGCGGGAGGGCACGCCCTTGATCCCAGCACTCGGGAGCAGAGGCTGGTGGACCTCTAGTTCGAGGCCAGCCTTGTCTACAGAGAAAGCGTCAGGACAGCCAGGGCTACACAGAGAAGTCCTGTCTCCAAAAACAATAACCACCACCCACCAAGTGGGTTATTTTATAAAAAGAATCGAGTGAAGAATATAAACGTGAGAGGCTGATGTTGGACAGGTAATAAGTTACAGTTTGTCCTCCATTCTAAAAGACGTAGACACAATTTTACTTGGCTTAGCTAAGGCTCAACTGTATTTGAGAACACAGAGAAGCAGGCAAACTCCACAGGAATGGAGGCAACTACCGACCCCATGTGCTTGGACTGCGTGGCTGCAGGGTCAGAACCGAGAGGAGCAGGGGTAAAACACAACCCACTGCAGTGAACGTAGGGTTTGAAGGCAACTCCAGCAGCTGCTGGCTTGCTTCTCTCTGCTCCTTCTTACTCTAGGTCAGAGGTCCACTTGGTTCTTCTCCCGCCCCCCCCCTTCCCGAGTTACACTCTAGCTCTGACTGCAAAAGGTCTGGAACAGATTAAAAGTCGGGTCACAAAATAAAAAGGTCTGGCATGTAGTCAAGCCTGTCTGGAATACACATACACAGTGGGCCCAAAAACAGGAATGAAGGAGGAAGGGAAGTAACTGCAGGCGGCTTTTGTTGGCGTCTCCATCATACAAGCCTGTGCCTGTGTGTGCTGTGTATGGGTTTTCCCACCTCAAGTACCCCATCTTCCTTAAAAGTCCCAGCTGTAGGTGCTATCACCAGATAAACTAGGCTGCCAGCCAAGTCTCTCTCCTTCACTGCTAATGTTTTCCCCAATTTCTTCTCTCTCTCTCTCTCTCTCTCTCTCTCTCTCTCTCTCTCTCTCTCTCTCTCTCTCTCTCCCTCTCTCTCCCTCTCTCTCTCTCTCTCTCACCCACGCACGCGACTCTTCCAAGCTTCCCAAGAGCAAATATGACTAAGGAAATATGGCCGTTATCGTCCAGAGGATACTAATGCAGCATTCAAGTATTAAAAAGGACCTGAAGTTGTATAGTGCTAACATGTCCATTACTTTAACACCACAACAGGTCTGGATGCTCTAATAGCTCATATCTGAGCCAAGCCAGCACTCAAAATGACCGCCTAGGCTGTGACCCCATTTCTGTCTTTTCTTGGGGTGGGGGTAACTAGCGCAAACACTGCTTTTTATTGTTGCTTGTTTCCAAGTAAACAGATGGGGGCGCTGTATTGGAGGCTCTTTATTTTCATGCAGCTTAGGGCTGTGTTTTGACAGCATGCACAGAGTTAATTCTCCTTTCCAGTAAAGCCTATGGTGTGGCCAGGTCGGCCCCTGGGAAGCTTCAAAGGCTGCGCCTGTGCATCTGACCGGCTGATCCACACGTTGTTTCCATTAAGCAGCATCTCAGCCAAGATGAGTGCTCCAACCACATTATCTGTTCCTTTTTAGACTCATTTTCCATGCTTTGGAAAGATTCAGAAAGCCAACAGACAAAACCACTACCAGAAAATAAATGCGGACAATATGGACAAAAAGTCAGTCAAACAAGGCACAGAAACCCTTACCAAAATTTGAGGAGGGCCCTGCTTTGCCCTTCAAGTGAAGGAAAGGAATTTAACATTAAAACAAGGTGGACAAATTCCCAAACAGCTGTAAAATGCTTTCCTTAGACTTGACCTGGTGTTCAGGGTGTGTCCCACCTTCAGCCCTAATGGTTCAGTCACGACTAGCAGGCACACCTCTACGGAAAGCAGATCCAGGTCGAAGACAAGCCTGAGCAATGGCATGTTTCCAGGGTCACCACATGAATGAAACAGTCAGACACTACGGCCAGGAGCTTCTACAGCACCCACAACCCAAACCAGGCAAGAATGCGGTTTTGGACCCACAGATCTCAAATTTAAACAAAAAACATAGCAAAGAAAAAAGCTGGAATGCAGCCACTCATTTCCACGAGGCAGTGCAGTTTCACTGAGATGTGTTTCCTTAAATCCTCCAGCCCCATACTATCATGAAAATGACCACAAAGGTTCTGAGGTAAACCTTTACCAAAACGAGGATCAAGCCTTGGGTCCAGCCAGGACGTGGTCTTGTTCTTATGGTTTATGTAGTAAACGTCTCCGTCCTGAGTCATGGCTTGCTCCCATCCATCAGGAAGAGGCCCTACAACACAGAAAACAGACTGTGGTCGGTTTTGATCTGGTGTACCTTAAGAAGCTGAGCAGCACTCGTGTAAAAAAGAACAAACACAATTATATACAAAGCAATGCAATAAAATAGACTGCAACATATGTCCAGAGAAAATAAGGCAGGCCACTTACCCAATTCTCCTCCATGAAAACTAAACCATTAACGATGAAATCAATATCCCCAAAGATACAGATGAGAACTTTAAGTGGTCAGATTAAAAGCACACTTTAGCTCACATAGCCGTACTCCATTTAGATCTATTATTTGAGCTAACTTACACCAAGAAATCTAGAATATAGAACATTATAGTCCAAAAATACCAAAACGTTTGTTGTAAGGCAGAACAGAAACCTCTAGCATGAGAGAAATGTGGCTGAAGTTCTAAGTTTGTTGGAAGGGTGGGAGGGGGCTAGGAACATGCGACACCTATTGGGAGTTAACAAGATTTTCCTATTTTCATAAGAGTAAGGAAGCTCCCATAAAATATGAGAAGAGGCCCACAGTAAAATCATGGAACCACCCAACCATCCACTACACAGACAGAACTCTCACACTTTTAACCCTAAATTCAAAGCCAGGTGTGGTGGTGCATTCCTTTAATCCAGCACTTGGGAGGCAGAGATAGGCAGAGCTCTGTGAATTGAGGCCAGCCTGACCTACAGAATGAGTTCTAGGACAGCCAGAGCTACACAGAAAAACCCTGTCTTGGAAAACAAAAAAGAGTTCAAAGTCCTAAGATACCATGTGACTAACAGTGGCCACAACTAGACAATCATGAGAGGCTTCGATACTTTCTGTGTGCTGTTCAGCAGCACCGTTCCGAACACTAGCCACCACAGCCACAGCTACATGGTGGCCGTCCCTACCTACTGAGAGACTTCAGTGATGTTCTCCCTAGCCCAGCTGAGAACTCAGGGGCCCAGGGAAAGCAACAGGCATGACTGCTCATCTCTATGTGATGATGGTGTCGTCAAATTTAAAGCCACACTGTGGCTCCATCTCTTTTTTGTCCCCACACTGATGAACAACCAAGAATGCCCAAGGTAGGTCTGGAACTCAAACGCTTCTGCTTCCTGGAGCTATCAATCTATTGCCCTAAACTTTTGTCAGCAATCCTAGGTTACAAGAAATCTATCAAGCTTTAATCATTATGAATTTCACAAGAACTAACTCCAAATGAGCCAGGCATAGCGTCTCTGTCTCTGTGACATACACACACACCCAACATTATCTTTAAAATATTTTTAAAGGGTTAGCAATATAGCCAATAGGTGAGAGCTTGCCTGGTATGCGTTAGATCCTGGGTTTGATTTCTAGCTCTGGAATAGGGCATTAGTTCAGAAAGTTTCCCACTAACACCAGTCTTGACTTCCATTAAATAACTGAAGTCACAGACATTACTAATGAGGGCAAAAGACTTGGTGAGAATCAGGAGGGCACTCACAGTATCTTTCCTATGTTAATTAAAATTATGTACTAACCTCAGAGATTATTCTAAAAACCTTAGAAGAACTCAGTACCGAACTAGAACTGAGAATCTGGGCAGTGGTGGCGCATGCTTTACTCCCAGCACTTGAGAAGCTGAGAAGCAGGCAGACCTCTGAGTTCCAGGACAGCCTGTTTAAAAAGCCAGTTCGAGGACAGCCAAAACTACAGTGTAGAGAGCCATGTAGTGCCACGCCTTAAAGTGGTGCTGGCTTCTACCTTACACCTTCCCGCTGGTGTAGACTCTCTGGGTAAACAAGCCCTTAATTGGCATTAGAGTAGCCTATCTGCAGAGTCCACGTGGCTCACTGGGGTTGGTTAGCTCAAGGGTATTTAAGCCTGTGCAGGGGTCTCTGTCTCTCTCTGTCTCTCTCTGTCTCTCTCTCGCTCTCTCCCTGCAGGCCAGAAGCAACATGTTTAAAGGATCCTGATTAAAACTGCAAGAAGAAGATCTACCCGGAGTCGAGTCTTCCTTGCGCGAGGGCAGGCGCGTACACTACAGAGACAAGGAATGGGGGTGGGGGTGGGGACTGGGGATGGGAATGGGACTTCAAAGCAGACAGGACTCCTTTACTGATCCATCTATGTCCTTTACTTCCTGTAT
This sequence comes from Cricetiscus sungorus, assembly GCA_030556225.1. Lineage (NCBI taxonomy): Eukaryota > Metazoa > Chordata > Mammalia > Rodentia > Cricetidae > Cricetiscus > Cricetiscus sungorus. Next base: position 31,634,629 of record JANBXA010000491.1, on the reverse strand, counting down.
AAACAGAATGTTACAAAAACAAATCCTGTCTCCATAAACCGAAGGGGGGCGGGAATTAGACATGGACATAGGCAACAGTGGGCTTCCCTTCTGAGAGTGTAAGGAAGAGAGAAGACCAGGTAGGTGTCTCCAACAGCTCTGCATCACAATTTAACCTTTAATAGCAGAATAAAGGAGAGAAAGGTGGATAAGGAGGTCTGGGCTACAGCTCCTCATCTAGCATGTACGATACTAGGTAATTTTAGGTAATCTGATGTCCAAGAGTGCCAAGTCAGTCACTATATCAATCAATCAATCAATCAATCAATCAATCAATCAATCAATCAATCAATCTGTATAAAGTTGAAAAGAAAGATCTTTAACCTTAGTCAAAATTGAGTAGAGCAATGTAAATCTAGGCATCAGAAATGGTCCCCGAGGAGGAGTTTGGTAACTCCCTCCCCCCCTCTCTGACAAAGCTCTCTTTCTCTCTCCCCCCCCCCCACTCCGTCTCAATTCACATTCTCAAGCTGGGCCTTTGGGTGTATAAAAGATGGGGGTGTCTTTCAAAAGTAGACCACCATGCCAGATCCACATGCCAAAATCTTTTGGCCAAGATGATAAAGATGGAGGGGGAACAAAAACAAACAAACAAACAAAAAACAACCCTTGTAGGGGAAGAGCCTAGTATTTTTAAATGAGATTTAAAAAGTGGTTGAAAAACTAGAATTAGAATAAGCAAGAAAAATGAAGGTTAATTTAAAAATATATCCTTAGGAAAAATGCAATTTTATGTAGGATTTGCCAATACCATCTAATTGATAATTTATCCACTTAGAACAAATACAACTTCTTGCAGTATTTTAATCAAGTAAGATTTGTTTAAAATATTGCAACACTGAAGATGATTCAACTACACGCAACTGCCTGTGTGCTCTTGCCTGGGTAATAAATAATTAAGGAAAATCATTACAGTTTGTACCCAAACAGGAAAGTCTTCACTGCCGAGACGTTAGGCCAACCCTTCCTCAAGGAGAACACTGAGTGGCCAGCACACACCCTAAGGGGTGTTACAATGGCTACAGCACAGGGCTCCAAGTAGTTTCTTTAGGAAGTTGACCCAATGACCTCCTAAAGGAAGTAATGAAAACTCTGGGTCAATTTCAAACAAATGAGCAAGAACTGCTGTCACTTCACAGCGGGCACAGCTCTGCATTCTCTGCAAACAAGCATTGACTCGCTTAAAACCCTCACAATGTGGACACAACTACCCACCACTTCACATGAAAAAACTAAGTTTGGAAGTGGCAGATCAGGGACTCAAACCCAGTAAAGCTGCTCAGAAATCACAAGGTTCCTCTTCCTGGAACTTGTAAAAGTCTCTGGACGTTCTTGGTTACATAGACCATTTCCCCCTTAATTAAATAAAAGCCTTGCATAACATAGACCCTCTCCAACAGCTATGCACTGATTAACTGATTTTATAAGGCGAGCGGTGTTCAGAACGGGTTTATGTGTATGTGTGTGTACAATACACTTCTACCTCAGCTTCTGAAATAGTGTCATTTTGTGTAAAAGCTTAGATGTTTGACTCTAAAGCAATCAAATACAATGATGGAACCTGCTCTGGCAAACCAATGCCCAATGAATTGGGACCCCGCTCCACCAAAGTCTCAAGACTTTGCAATACGCCACTAGACCATGTTGTCCCCCAAGCCCCTTCTAGACTCCCATGGGCACTGTGGAAGATAATACACACCTGAAGACTTGGGGTGGGATCCCCATGCTTCCCCGTGTCCTGCTCATGGAGCATCCCCAGTCCTGGGCCCATCTTGGCTCAACATTTATTAGTTTTCTAATCCTGGGCAAGCTCTGTAACTAGAGATACTTCCTCTTAGTGCCTACAGAATGGAGGCGAACACTCATAATTAAAGAAGAAAGTTCCAAATAGAATGCTTACAGTAGGTGTCCTTGAATAAAATAGTTCTGCCTCTGGAAGAGCAAACAGTGCTCTTAACCACCGAGCATGCATGTCTCCAGCCCAGAACTTATGTTTTTAACGGAATACTAAAAACCTTCAGAATATGGCTGAGAACTCCCACTAAGGTACCCGCCCACTAAGGTACCTGGTGAGTGTCTTCTGTCTGCTCCCAGAGTACCTTTGTTAATGTTAAGTTTCATTCAGGTCTCAGCTGGTACTTGCTCACCTTCATCTTTCTTTCCCTTCACTGAATGAACTACTGTTCATCAGGTCCAGAAGCTACTCTCTGCTCCAAACGCTCCCTCTGATGTCCTGTCTGTTAAACAACCGAGTTTGGATCATATACCCTCTCTCTACAAGGATCCAAGTGGCTCACTTGCTAACTAGCATTGACTTCCCAAAACATGGCTCAAGCGCATCGGATGGGCCATGTGCTCTGCATGGGTACTTTCCCTTCCCTAGACACATGCTCAGCCCCTCCTGAGTCCCCCTGGGCCTGAGCTTCACAGTAGAAAAGCCATGCTTGAGGCCATTTCCCTCCAGCCCCGATCACTTTAACTTACAACTTATCTATCTTCCCCTTCCCATTCCAACTAGGAAACACGGCGTGTGCTTATAACATTCTCATGATTCAAACACGGTTGGCTGAGGGTAGGAGCGCTGTAGGTCTGCTTCCCTCCTACCAACTTCCTATATCCTACTAGCAGGCTCAGCAAGGGCCAGACATCCATGTGGCACTTCCTGTTCATGTTTTGTTACAGAAAACACATTTAATATCTGTTGAACAAGTGATTTTGGCAACAAACATCTCGTCTCAAAGTAAAATAGTGACCACTGTCAAAATTCACCAGTAATTAACCATGATATGGTGGACAAACTTCCTAGAATGCCACACATACCCACAAAGGCTAAGACAGGTCTCTCTCCAGATTTCACCCATGTAACTCCAATCAAGTCTTCAGTTTTTTTTTTATTCATTCATCATTTGTTTTTGGAGAATTCATACATGTATACACACACAAGGTGACCTACCCCCACTACCTCTAGACACTCAAGCAAACCTCCCTTCATAACTAACTCAGGAGGCTGGAGAGACGGCTAGCGGGTTTATAGCACTGGTTGCTCTTACAGAGGATCCCAACTGGGTTTCCAGCATCCATATGATAGCTCACAACTATTTGAACACCACTTCTGGGAGATCTGACACCTTCTTCTGGCTCCCAAAGGCACCAGGCATGTACTTGGTACAAAGACGTGCAAGTAAAACACCCATTAAAAAAAAAGAACGGAGGAAAACATCACGGAGTCCAATTAGTGCTGCTCTAATGGACATGGGTATCCTCTTAGAGCCAGTCACAAGCACAGACCCTCTCCGGGACCACAGCCACTGCCAATGGTTCCTCCCGGCCATGCTGGAATGTGGACTGGCTTGACATGGTGCAGCAGGTCACCACAGGCTATGAGTTAATGCATGCATAGTCACGCCAGGACCACAATGTTGGAGCATGTCAGCACTTCACAGCCTTCCTCCCCTGTCCTCTGCCTCTCACAGAATTTCTGCCCAATCTTCCACGATGGACTTAGGACGTGGGTCTATTGTGCAAGTCCTGTTTAGGGAACTTAATGCAACGGCACAGTGGCTTGGTAGAGTGCTCATTTAGACTTCCAACTGCTGAAGTGAAACACCTGCCTTTCATTAAAACCAAAGGTAAGTTTTACCCATTGATTAACCTTATAGAATTGTTTTTAAGTATTACTTAGGAACACTGGCAATTGCTGCAGGATTTATTTAGTCCATCTCACTTATACTCCTGCCTATTTATGGTAGCCTAGATGTCATTTTTGAAGAATTAGCATCATAATCTTTCACACAAATACTCTTACCATGAGTCACGAAACTGCTGGAGCAATAGTGACCAGAAGGACTTAGAAATGAGTGGAAAAGACAAAAACAAAATCCTAGCACTCACCAAGAAATAAAAAAGCCATTTCATTTGGTCCTTGGTAAATACTTCAATCTCTTTTCACAAGGTTTCCAAAACACCTACGAGTAATACTGCAGAAAAAGTTTACCATAGACACTTCTATCTTTGAGTCCTGGTATTTAATAACTCGTTTTCCGCAGGAGCTGGGTATTAGCAATTACATGTAGCAAACACTTCCCCTTGTATCCTCCAACAGTGTGAGCCTGCTCTCTCTAGACAGCGGCTGATGTGCCTGGTATTTCTCCCATAGGCTCAGAATTTACACCCAACAGTAAGTCAGAATTCAAAAGATGCCTACATAAGAATTTAGTATGTGCGCTCAGATCAGGTCAAGAGAACTTGAATTTCTATCTGTCCCTTTTAATTTAGGGACTGACTGCTAAATGCAAGACCTGGAAACCTTGTCTGACAGTCAAGATCATTAATAATAATAATAATAATAATAATAATAATAATAATAATAACAACAACAACAACAACAACAACAAAACAAAAACCCCACAGCAATGTATCTCAACAACAACAACAACAACAACAAAAAACCCCACAGCAATGTATCTCTGCACCAGCCTGTAACCATGACACTTGGGACCCAGGGAGAAGGGTCCAAACTTCAAGACTAGTCAGGGTTGGTTACAAAATCCTATCAAGGCCAGACAGATGCTCAATGGTTAAGAGCACTGGTTGAGTTCAATTCCCAGCACCCATTCCAGTTCTGGGGAATCCAATGCCCTCTTTGGAAGGGTTCCTGCACACATATGACATGCACACACTCAGACATACATATTACATAATCAAAAATTTAAAACCCTGCTTAGAAAATGAAAAGGTTGTCAGGATAGCTACTAGTAGGATGGTTTAGTCAAACCTAAACCTTGAGTTTGAACCCTAGGTCCATATGGCACAAATCATGACCCGCCTCCTATTTTAAAGGAAAAGAGAGAAGGGCAGAAGAGAGGGAGAAGTAGCACCATAAAGCTACAGAAAACAACTAGTACCCATCACCCCACACCCAGGAAGACATGTCAGGAAGGTCATAAATCTGAGGTCAGCCTGGGCTACAGTGGGACCCACCTCAAAAAACAGAAACAAAAGGTTAATTATAAATTCAGTTTTCAACACAACTGCCCTAGGTTTAAGTATAAATGGAAACAAGAATACTTAAGTGGCACTGGATGATGTCATCTGTGCAGAGTATATGAGAAGCTCTGAGTAGAGCAAAGTCAGCTGGAAAGCTGCTCTCTGGAGTGGTCGGTCACATGCAGCTAGTCAAGGCCTGACTAAGGCCTGTGCAGGCTGGCTTCAGGGTTAACAAGACATTTTAACTTTGGGTGACTGACCGTTTCTATTTCAGCAGGAAACTTTAAATCTCGGTATTTCTTTCATGCTGCTTGTTTGCATTTAGACTGTTATGGGGGGGGCTGGGGTCAGTGAGTAACATTGCCAATGAGAGACATGGCTAATCCACGTCTACATTTTGACGCAAGAATGGTGGCTAGTTCTATGTTACTGACCAAGACGTATGGTCAGATTTACAGTTCAGGGTGGTGTTTAGCTGGCTTACGTGAAACCCTGGGTCTGATCCACAGCGCAAACAAATAAAGTTATAAGCAAACCATATTTCTTGTGTTTCTTTGAAGGCAGGGTCTCCTGTAGCCCAGAGTGGCACTTGAACTATGTAGCTGAGCTAGTCATTAACTCCTGATATTCCTGCCACCAAAAGCTGAAGCCTACTTCTAAGGGTTGTAGATTACCATGTTTATGCTTATTTAATTCCCCAGGGCCATGCTTCTTCCCTGCCCCCTTCTTTTGCAGACACTCTACCCTCACAGCCATTTTCTATCTCAGCCTGTCATTTCTCAGATTACCTGAATTGCCTTGTAGGGAAGAAAACAGCCATTTTGTTTGAAAACACAGAAGTCATGATCACTAACAAGACAAACTGGTTCTGGCTTGCACTGACTGAGGGCTTCATTGCAATGTTACTCCTGTCTTGAGTTTTTGTTAATAACATCTTAGTAGTACAGTGCTGTATGCGTGAGTACAGTATTATTGACATATCTCCTCTTAAAATAATCAAGGGGAAAGCCAGAAATCTATATATGTAACACTCTACTGCCCACATCAGACAGATTTCCTAAGTCTGAAAGTTAGTTAGAAAGGTCTATATTTGATCAGAGCTTCAAAGATAAACACAGCTCCAAAGAGGGGATGGTAGACAGATGTTTTAAATTACTTTAAATGAAGTACTACCAGCTACCAGTAATTACAAAATATCACCCGGCCTTTGTTACTGACTACTAAAGCAGACCTATAGCTAACCTATAGCTAGAGTGTGAATACTTACTTAGCTTTACAACTTCCATTTGAAATCTCGTAATTAAAAAAATAGGCGCCAAAGTAATATTACCAGTAAAGCATACCTGCATCATTTTCACTGTTCAAATTTGATAATTTAGGTCAAACATCACATATAAAATACAGATTCTGAGAACACCCAAGTACATTCTTATACAGTCCCTCAATGAATACTGAGGGGACTTATTCTCCACCAAGTTACTTGTATAAGTAGAATGCCTCATCCCTAGATTCTGCCCTTTTCTTCATTTTAAGCTCACCCGAAGCAAGAGTTAGATAGTTACATGGCGAAGCTGCCTCACACCTTGGCGTTGAGGGCAGGAGTCTCACTTCTGCAGACTATCAGGTCAAGTCTGCCACCAAGGCTCCTGGCCACTGTCAGAAGCTTTAGTTAAGCCACTGCCATTCCTAATACCACAGTCAGTTTTCTGAACAGGGAAGGTACAGCACCTTCTGCAGTGAAGAAAGCCTATAGCACAGCAAGATTTGCCACTCGTGTTTGCCATCACCAAGGTGTGCCACCAGGCAGCCAGCAAGACTGCAAAGGGGCAGGGGGTCACCAGAGACCTAGCCCAGAGGAAGGACACTTGTTCTATATGTACCAAGGTGCATGAGGCAGCTGTGGCTTTGGGCCCACCCAATGAGAGAAAGGTGTGAGGGTGTATGATGAAGAAACTGCCTTTGCTACCCTTGTCCTGGAAGCCAAAAGCCAGGACCCAGGCTGGGTTCCCAGAACCCACTCATGGTTCATAACCACCTGGAACTCCAGTTCCACGGCATTTGATGTTCTCTCCTGCCCTCCATGGGCACCAGATATATACACGGTTGAGTATATACGTACACCATACGTACGAGCAGGCAAACTCAACTCAAATTAAAAAAATTAAAACCAAAATTGAAGAATCTCATACACATAAAAGAAATTTAAAACAAATAAGGGCTTTAAATGTAGGCACAATTTCCTTTAAAAATCTTGTCCTTTATCAAGCAGTGTTTCCTACTCATTATTCAAGAAAAACTACAGTCACATAAATTGCCAAATAATTCAATCTGCAAGCTCAGCCTTCATGAAGAGGGCAGTTTTATTTTTGGTTTTGGTTTGTTTTTTGAGACAGTTTCACTATGTAGCTATAGCTATCCTGGATCAGGCTGGGCTCAAACTTAGAGCTCCTGTCTGCCTCTGCCTCCCAGGTGCTGGGATTAAAGCAGCACACTAGATCTAAGAGTAAGAGGGGTGGCTCTGGGTCTTGTCAACGTAATATAAACATCTGCTTTAAAACGAGTGGCAGAGGCAAGGAGATTACAATTTGAGGCTAGTGTGAAGATCTCATCTCAGAAACAAATAAAGGGGGTCATGAATGCCATGGCATGGAGTCCGGAATCCCCGAGGCAGGCATGCAACACAGCCATGCCTTTTTCTTTCTTAGGTCAACTAAAAATTAAAACAATGTGCTTTTGACCGCATTACAAAAGATAAATGAGTAGCAACTCAAGACCCCAGATGGAAGACAGCGATCCAACCCAAATATACATGGTGATGCAACCAGAAATCCCACACTTAGGAGACAGAGGCAGGAAGATCAGGGGTTCCAGGTCAGCCATCACTACTAAAACCATCTCAGGAATGTCAGGGGTGGGGGGTGGGGTTCGATGGTGAGATGGTTCTGTGGGCAAAGTTGCATGTTGCCATACCTAATGACCTGAGTTTGATCCTTCCGTCTACATGAGAAAACAGACTCCCTAAGTTATTCTCTTATGTCACTGCGTACCCAAGCACACACAGCACCCACATATTATAAAGACACAAACATGATGTTGAAAAACAACTTAGAACCTAAAGGAAACCTGAAATTTACAAAAACTCCTTTTTGTCACATGCCACCTGCTACTTTCAAATACAATGTCTCAAAATGGCACCAGGTAAGAAACCTAGTTTCTCGTAAAAGAAAACAAGTATCCAAACTGCATGGCTGTGACTCTGGGGGGCGGGGGTGGGGGTGGGGGTGAGGGGTGAGGGTGGGGGGGGTGTGGTACTCACCTGAGGCGGAGTTCATCAGGGTCTGGGGCACGGCTGTGCTGGCAGGTGTAGGGACATTCAGCTGGGAGAGCATGGCCTTCCTGGGATCCTGCCATGTTGTCGTCTGATCGATGTGACTGAGATAAAGTGAAAGTGAGACCATTACTCCCTAAGCATGGCTCCTTATTAGCAAAGGACGCACCCCCACCACACTGCCCCAACCCCAGGGATAGCTCTCATCCCGTAGCACTCCCATCTCTGAAATGTGTGAGTATGCAATCTGAAAAGGGTTACGTTACATCTGGATTCTTAAGTGACAAGAAACCACTGTTTCCTAGAACACAGTGTCACTTCTAATTAAAAAAAAAAAAAAAGCAGTATCTAAATCACCTAGGTGGGAATTGTGACTGAAACTTGTGATTAGCTAAAAATAACAATTTACAACAGGCTTTTAGAACTCAAATTCTAAGAGTAAAACATAAAAAGCAGAGTGTCCTATTTAAGACACATACGCTAAAGCCAAAGCTGAAGGAGAAAAGGAACTGAGGAATGCTAAGTCTCTCCTTCCTGTGAAATGGGACCAGCTGCCTCGTGGTCCTGGACAGCAACCACAGCATCCTGCCATAATACAGCAGTGGAGCCTTACACAGAGCTAGAATAGACCCTCCTGTCCCTCCTCTCTCAAATGGCTTTTGACATGCATTTTATCACAACAATGAAAGCAGTGAAAAGCATACAATTGTTATAACGTGAAAGGAGAAGGACACTCATAAACAGCTTAAATAAAGGCACACACCTTTAATCCCAGCATTTGGAGAGGCAGAGGCAGACGGATCTCTGTGAGTTCGAGGCCAACCCAGTCTATAAAGCTACACAGAGAAACCCTGTCTCAAAAGACCAAAAAAAAAAAAAAAAAAAAAACATAATATCACAATTTCCCCTTTTTGTCTAATATAAAAAGAAGCCTACAACTAATATAAGAAAAACTATTTTTCAGTAAGTACATACAATATATACAGGGTAACAAGTTCATCAACAAGGTCTAGTCCATTTGCATTTGACAATTTCACAGAAAATAATTCATTATGTATTCTGTCTTGGTAAGTCCAAAGTCTTGTACCTAATTTATTTTCTATTCTAATTTGCATTATCAAATCATCTTTTAATGTCTTTCAAACTTCATATAATTTACATTTTTTTAGTGCCTTTCTTTTCTGAGTCTGGTAAACAAGGAAAACTACAAAAGGCTAGAGACTAGCTAGAAAGAACAGTAAGTGCTTCTACCTCTGGGGAGTCAGGAGAGTTCAAACTAAGGAAAGGCACGGCACCTGTCACTAACATATGGCCATGTCAATGCAGGTACAAACACACAAGTTCTCTTTGGCCAGTTCCTCTTCTCCATGGCTACTGCCTCTGCGGTAGCGGCAATGCCAAGGTCAAGGCCATGCATCCTAAACTCGGTTCAAATTTTATTCCCTAAGCCTCATATAGAGGATGGCTGAGTTCTCATCAGACTCGGGCTTACTCCACCTTCCCAGGCCTGTGCATAAACCATCTATCCTTTTTGGTATGTGTTACCAGCACTCTACCTCTGAGCTGTTCCTGTAAACTTCCCACCACTAATGGCACCAACAATTTTTTTTTTTTTTTTTCCCCCAGCCACCTAAGACAGTGACAAGAGCAGCCTTCTTCCTCTGCGTGCTAAGGCCTGAACTTCACACGATCTATCTCTCGTAGGAGTATGCTTGGCTGTACTTTTTTTATTTAATTTAAACTGTACTTACTGAGGTCACCGTTCCCCAACTGCTCTAACAAAGTGCCTAGTCTCTACTAAATTTAAAGATCAAGCTGTCTCCTTCATAGAAAAGCCAGGTCTCTGTGTGTGTAAAAACCCCAGCTGTGGGGACAGGGAGATGACACACTAGCATGAGGGTCTGACCTCTGCACTTGGGGGAGGGGACAAATGGACCCTTGGAGCTCACTGCTTCACCAGTCCAGCCAATAGCCAATAGAAGAGCAGGGCTCAGCAAGAGACCCTAATGGAGAAGACACCCAAGAATACACATGAACACACATTTACAAATACACTACACACCACACACACACACACACGCACACGCACACGCACACGCACACACACACACAAAGATCCCTGCCAAAGACAACCTGGATTCTGTAGCATAGGGTGATGGGAAATGTCCTTCTGTATATATGTTTCTCTTATTGGTTGATGAATAAAACACTGACTGGCCAGTAGCCAGGCAGGAAGTACAGGTGGGGCTAGGAGAAGAGAATTCTGGGGAGTGGATGCAGAAAGGTCACGAGAGACAACATGTAGCTGCTGAAGGAGTAACATGCTGGAGCCTTCTCCAGTAAGATAAGGCCATATAGAATACATAGACTAATAGTTATGGGTTAATAATTATGAGAGAGCTAGGCAGTAAGAAGCCTGAGCAATCCACCAAACAGTTTATAAATAATTAAGTCTCTGTGTGTTTATTTGGAGCTAAACGGTTTGGGATAAGGAGGGAAAGAAACTCCGACTACGATAGGTGTCTTAGCAACCTGCTTTATCTCCAGAAAGGCAGAGTAAGGAATGGTTTGTTTACTTCCCAGGATTTTGAGAATAAATTCATACTTTAACAACCAGAACTGTGGCTCCTAGGAAAGGCTCTAGAATCCAGTGTGTTAGCAAACACCTTTAATCCCAGAACAGAGACACAGATAAGTGATCTCTGTGAGTTCAAGCCTAGCCCAGTCTACTTAGTACCAGGTCAGCCCGAACTACACAGTAAGATTCTGTTTCAGAAAAAAACAAAACAAAAAACAACCAATTCCCCTCCAATCCAACTCCCCATGAATTAAAAAAAAAAAAAAAAAAAAAAAAAAAAAAAAAAGGCTGATATTTCCCAACTCCACTCTTTTGCTGATCCAATACTTAAGACAACAAAAAATTTGAAAGGCAGATATGTTAAGGAGACAATAAAGGGGGAAAGGTTGGCGGGTCGGTGGCACATGCCTTTAATCCCAGAGCTAGGAGGGGATGGAAAATCAGTAAAAGTGCAGGCTGTTCTTCCAGAGGACCAGAGTTCAATTCTCAGTACCCACATCAAGCAGGCTGGCTCCTTAGAATCTGTTTTCTGACCTTTTTCTGGCAGGTGCACACATCCACATATTTAAAAACAAATCTTTTGTTACAGAAAGGAGAATAAAGTAGCTGCAGAGGGAGAGGGTCTAAGGGCTTCAGAGTGGTCATCTCAGAGACAAACAGTACACATGCCCTAGACCACTAATTTACCTATGCCAAGCTTAGAATTAAGAATGAGCTAGAAAACAAACAAACACAGACACACTGGCTCCTCAAAAAGCACCAAAATAATCTGAGAATAAGAGTCCAAAGCACTAACTCTGGAAAACCATTTAAAGACTTTTTGCTTAAAGCATAAGATGGCTGTGGTAATTAGAATGTAACTGGCCCCATAATCTCATAGGGAGTAGCACTATTAGAAGGTGTGGCTTTGTTGGAAGAAGTGTGCTACTGTGGGGGGGGGGGTTGAGGTTTCCTAAGCTCAGGCTATCCCCCAATGTCTCAGATGACTTCCTCTTGCCTGCCTATCAAGATGTGAGGACTCTCAGCTCCGGCACCATGTCTGCCTGCACTGCCTCCATGCTCCCTGTCATGATGACAATGGACTGGGCCTCTGAAACTATAATTGAGCCACCCCCGTTAAACATTTTCTTTATAAGCATTGCCATGGTAATTGTGTCTCTTCCCAGCAATAAAAACCCTAACTAAGACAATGGTCAACACCAAGCTAGTGAGAGATCACTGACTCAGGTCTGGCAATGGGGAACCTGCATAAGACTCCCTTAATATAGGTGACAATGGTGTGACTGGGACAATATATGAGGCCACTACCAGTGGGTCCACGATCTAACTCTAATGCACAAACTGACTTAGTAGAGCCCACTCTATATGGAGAGATACCTTGCCCAGCCTAGACACAGGGGTGTAGAAGTGCTTTGGTCCTGCCTCAACAAGGTGATAGGGCAGACTTAGTAGACTTCCTAGAGGAGGCCTTACCCTCTCCAAAGAGCTGATGGGAGGTGGGGGGGGGGGGGGGAGGACTGGCATTGGATTGTAAAAGAATAAATTAGTAATAATAAAAAAAGACAATGGTCAACTCAAAAATCAAGATAAAGAATGAGCAAGCCACCAATCAAAGCCCAGTGAGATGGCTCAGGGGGAAATACACTTGCCACAAGGCCCAACAATCCAAGTTCAATCCCTACAAGCCATGTAAAGATGGGAGAACTGAGTGAGTCTCTCTCTCTCTCTCTCTCTCTCTCTCTCTCTCTCTCTCTCTCTCTCTCTCTCTCTCTCTCCCCTCTCTCTCTCTCTCTCTCTCTCTCTCTCTCTCTCTCTCTCTCTCTCTCTCTCTCTCACTCACTCACACACACACACACACACTAAAGAAAATAAAAATAAAAAGTTCTTGGTTTGCATTTAATTTTTCGAATACTAATCAAGGTTTGGGCATAGAGGCCCATACCTTTAATCCTAGCTCTTGGAAGGCAGAGGCAGGCAGATTTCTAGTTTGGATGCCAGAGCAGTATACATATCATTTTATCTTTATTGGGGAGAAAAAAGTAATTTTAATTGTTTCAAGTCCCCTAATCTAACCACATAACCAGACAGTTAAGTTCACTGAGGTACAGGCTGCCAGAACAGACCACCCCACAGAAAGTGTGAGATACTACCCCTCCTCCTGCAGCAAGCTTTAGAAGTAGCCTCCAGTTTAAACACTGTGTTTCTATGTCTAAACGTTTCTATTCAGAAGGTTTATAGACTACACTGTTACACTGTTCCATTACATGCACCTAGGATGTAGAACCTAAGTGGCAACAGCTGCCTGTTTGGTAGTTGTGCAGGATAAAATGGAAGACTGAGTATCTGAAAAAGGAGGTTTTATAAGTTTTTTGTTTGAGAAGACAAACATTTTCAAAAGTAGATCCTAGACTGCAACCAAGATCATATCATTTTGTACTAGCAGGATGGCTCAAGCAGCTAATATCTTGTGTGATCCCTGGAATCCACTTACCTACCAATGTCTTCTGACATACACACACAGCGTGGCGTGAGCAACCAAATCACACACACGCACGCACGCACACACTTTTAAGTAGGAAAGTGAGAAAATTTGCACTTAAATACGGCCAGTGAAGTGTCTAATGAAAAATCTAGTGAGTGACCTGACTCTAATATTAAAAGCTGATTTAGCTGAGCACGATTTTAGTCCCAGCACTCAGGAGGCAGAGACAGGTGGTTCTCTGGGTTCGAGGCCAGCCGGGACTACACAGAGAAACTCTGTCTCAAAAACAAACAAAACAAAAAACCCAAGTTATTTAGAGGCTGGTGTATTAGTATATTCCATTAATCCCAGAACCAAAGGAAGCAAGTGCTAGGCCAGTCAGGGACACACAGGGAGACTCTGACTTCAGGAAAACAGCATGGGTGATTTATGTTGGGTGTGAAGACTGAATTTTGAGTGTTGGCTGTTGCTGTTGGCAGCTCAGAAGACTCTGGTGGCAGTGCTAGGGAGGCAGCTGCCCCTTATCAAATCCATGCTTGTTGTGAAAGTGTTATTTATAGTCACATGCTGGAGGCTATTCTCAAGCCAGGGAAACCTATGTGCTTGACTCCAGGACAATGACACACTGTTCTAAGACCACAGCCATTCCTTCTTATAAATCCATCGCGATGAGCACGTCCCTGAGCTGGGCGGCGGCACCCTGCCAGGGGTAGGTATGCGCGCAGCAAGCTTGGGCAGCCAGCGGAGCAGCTGGATGCGCTGGTGAAGAAGGATAAGGTGGCGGTTTTCCTCAAGGGGACACCCGAGCAGCCCTAGTGCAGCTTCAGCAACAATGTGGTGCAGATCCTGCGATTGCATGACGTGTTGGGTAACCCAGAGCTGTGGCAAGGTATTAAGGACTATCCCTACTGGCCTACCACTCTGCAAGTATACCTCAATAGTGTGCTGTGGGGGACTGTGACATCCTTCTGCAGATGTACCAGAATGGGGACCTGGTGGAGGAATGGAAAAAGCTTTCTGTCCTGATAGATGAGAAGAACCAAGACTCAAAGTGAGGGCTCCAGATCCTTGCTGAGCAGAGCCCTCTCCATCACATTTGCGGCCAAAAAAGCATTCCGGCGTCGTGTCCTCTTGCTGTGGGTGATTGCACTGGGCTTCCCAGCTCGTATGGAGGCAGTGGTTTTACTTGGTCTTTGGCTCTGAATCCCCTGTGGTAAAATTTCCTTATAACCACTGCTCTGTAAATCAGCATTGTAATCAGGTGTTGCTGTAACCCAAATTTGATCTTATATTGTCTTTTATTCTCTGCCCGGTTCAGGAGTCATTCCTGACTCTTTATGTGGGTTGAGTTGCTAAGATGGCAACCCCCCTGATGTTTCTGTATCTTCTTCTATAAGGGGAATGATGAACAGAGAAGAGTATGTGATGGCTGGAGTGAGGCTCAGAGAGAAACACATAGCCTATCTCACTGCTAAACAATTTTACTAAGAGACCACACATACACCTTCCTCCAGGAAGCACTGAGGAACAGCAAGGCCCAGGTGTAAGGTCACCTTTGGCCAAATGGTTTCCCTCCAAAATTACATTCAACACCATGCTTGTCACAGTGTTGTAGCAGCAGACACTTCTCCCAAGTTCACAGCTTGTATTTTTCTTTTATGACAAAGAAGATGACATAAGTCAGAATATATGGGCTGAGAACAAAAGCTGAATTTGAGGTACATGAGTACCCAAGGTCTTGTACCCCTCCTTAACTGTCACTGCCAGGAAAAAAGAATAAAACAGCAGCCCCAAGAAATCTAAACTCTCAGGAAGTCTACCATTTGTAGCACTCAAACTGGAGCCTCCCTGTAACCTGGAGAATTTGGCTTGGTTAGTAGAGTATGCCAGCAGCACTCCTGGAGACGCCAGGCTCACCCCAGCACCAAAAAAAAAAAAAAAAAAAAAAAAAAGAAGAAGAAGAAGAAGAAGAAGAAGAGGAAGAGTGATGGGAGATGTCATTCTCCCATCAGATGTCAGAAACATGTCAATATGTTTCTCATACTGGTTAATGAATAAAGCACTGTGGCCAATGGGAAAGCAAGATAGGCGGGGCTAGGCGACAAGGAGGAAAGAGGAAATAGTGAGGAGGAGTCAGCATGGAGATCGTGGAGAAAGCAAGATGCCGGCCTGCGCACTCAGATAAGATGACCACGTGGAAATACTTAGATAAGTAGAAATGGGTTAATAATTAAGACAGAGCTAGCCCATAAACAATAATAGTAACTGGCCAACAGGATTGTATCAAATACAGAGTCTGAGTGTTATTGGGGGCTGGCGTGGTGGTGGTGGTGGTGGGGAAACGTGCTCATAATAGGAAGAGTCAGTCAGTGTCAGCCCAGCACTCAGGATGTTGAGGAAGGACAATTGTGATGAATTCAAAGTCAACCTGGGCTCAATGTGAGGTCCTGTTTCAAAAGCTGGAGGGAAGAAGGTTGGCTGACCTCTAGCTATTGTAAATAGTCTCCTAAGTCATCAGGCTATTTTACCTGAAAATGCCAGAGTAGGATCTCACTGCTCACAGCTTTCCTGTAGTGGTTACACTGATAGTCCTGAGCGAATGACATTTAAATGCACAGCATCAAGTCAGACTTCATCCTAGACTCAGGACCTGGGAGAATGACAGACTTAGGCAATCCATCCACTCTGATCAGCTCTCTGTGACCACCCCAGACCTGCTCAGTACACTGCAAATAAAGGACCTTTGGGTGTTCTGGCTCTCAGATCCAGTTCCAGGCAAATCATCTTACTAAATGCCTGGAGCTGAATCCAACACATAATATTTACATCTACACTGACATTTCAATTGCTAACACACAACATGGCTGTAGCCACCCAAACTGCTAAGACAGACCCAGTCTATTAGTCTTTGAACATTCCCCAAATGGCAGACTACACACTAAACAAATGGGAAAACAGAAACTCACGTCTACTATGGCCGACAACACCAGCCCCTGCCCCAAATATAATAAAGGAATCTTTAAATATTGTTTTCTTTGTGTGTGAAATGACTTTCAGGAGTTGGTCTTCTTTTCCAATCATGTGGGTTCCAGAAATTCCATCAGGCTGCCAGGGTCCCTAACCACTGAGCCTTTATGTATTTGAGTGTCTGCCTGCCTGCCTGCATGTATGTGGAGAGAGACAGGGAGAGGGGGAGGGGAAGGGAGGGAGGGAGGGAGAGGGAGAGAGAGAGAGAGAGAGAAGACCTGAAAGGGGAATGTCTGTAACCTGGAACCAGGTTACAGACATTTGTGAGCCTCCATGTGGGTGCTAAGAGCCTAACCCAGTTCCTCTGCAACAGCAGCAAGTGCTCGTAACTGCCAAGCCTATCTTGTCAGACCCCACATACAATATTTTCTTACAACATAAAATGTCACCAATCTTTTAAAGATTCTCATCAGCGTCAATAAGGCAACCTGCAGGATGATCCCAAACTTAAATAAATTAGTTTTATTTGTGCTACATTTGGGGGGGAGGGAGAAAAGATACGATGCAGGCCTCACACAGTTGTTCCCAGGCACCTGGGAAATTAAGGCAGACTGTCAAGCTTGAGACCAGCTTGGCCCATATAGTGAATTCTACACCAGCCTGGACTAGAATATATTACCCTGTCTCAGATTGCATCTCAAATGAACAGACATGACTATAGACACTAACAAAGTCATACTTAGTCTTAGCTAAGTAGTATGTGAACTGTTTTATTTTGCTACTTCATTATTATCCATAACTTTGTTGTTTTGATAAGTTTAAACTTTGGTAAAGTATTCTAATCCAACAGGATAGGTAATGGATGACTTAGCAGAGAAGTTGCCTCATCCCAGGCAGGTCCAGCAGCTGTGACAAAAACAGCATATCCAACAGGAACGACAGTGTACTTACAGACAGCTTCCTGACTGAAGCAAACAGACACGTGTATGTGTGCACACGTATGTACGCATGTGGGCGTAGAGGCCAGAGACTGACATCCAGCAGCTTCCTCAGTCACACTCCACTTTAGTTTTTGGGACAAACTCTCACTGAGCCTATAGCCAGAGATCCTCCTGCCTCTGCCTCCCAGTGCTGCCTGGATTACAGACTCGGTTTCCTTGTTTGCAGGGCAAGTGCTTCTCTAATTGAATAATAGTCCCTGCTTCTCCATTTTAAAAAGTAAATAAAATGGTATCTGATGTCAACAGTGCTCTGTTTGGGCTCATATTGAGTAACAAGCCTGGAATCTATTACATTATTTCATCCAAGCTAAGCAAGCTAAACAAACTAAGAATTTTAGTAAATGTTCAACACTAAAACTTAAATACAGATTAAACATCTCCCTTTTGTCTTAGTAAGTTTTACACATTCACTAAATTAGAAGAAGAAGAAGAAAAAAAAAATCACTTTGTAGTTGGCCAGAACCAGAATATTCGTTCAGGTGGAATACCAGGCCTCTACTCAGTTTAAAGTGCACTGAAACAAACCCTGCCACAAGTGACATTAGACCTTCCTTCTCTGAGCTCTACTGAAATATATTAACATTTCTTTGCAGAGGACAAGGATGATCTATGATTTAACTGGTTGCTAGGACTTAACCAATAGATTTTCAACCATTAATCTTCTTTTTTCTTCTGTTTATTTTCATGTACTCATGCACGTAGGTATGTTTGTTTTTCAAGACAGAGTTTCTTGGTAGCCCTGGATATCCAGACTCAAATGAGATCCGCCTGCCTCTGCCTCCTAGGTGCTGGGATCAGAGGCATGTGCCATCGCTGTCAGATTAATTTTCTTTTTTAATCTTCAATCATATGGCTGGAGAGATGGCTCAGTGGTTCAAAGTCCTTGCTGTTCTGGCAAAGGACTGGAGTTGAGTTCCTAACAACCTAGCACCTATTCCCAATCACCTGTAACTCCAGCTCCAGGGGCTCTGACCCCCTCTGCTGGTCTCTAAGGTCACATGTGCGCGCGCGCACACACACACACACACACACACACACACAGCATACACTCACAACAGAGAGATATACACATACACTACAAAATGTAAAAATAAACTGAAGTCAGGGAGAGAAAACAGAACAGAACACACATATACTACTTAATTTGCTAGCTTTTCCACAGTATCAGATGCCTGAAATCAACCAGTGTGAGCCTGACCCAGTGAACCTTCTCAACCAGGCCAACGTAGTCAATCTCACCACCCGGTGGATGCCCGATTCCCCCACTGTACCGTGTGATTCCGTGCCTTCTGCATTTAACTCTACATGGTGGTTTCCTTCTTGCTGTTTGAAGAGGGACTGAGATACTAACATGAATTTCCTTTCTCTTTCCTTACTATTTCATAGTAAGATAGTATTCCATACACTAAAAAAGCTGTATTTTTCCTTATCCAGGTAAAATCCAAACCTTAGAGTCCTTAATTCAGTAACTAAACAGAATTAAGAATTACTGATATAAGGCCAGATCATACAGTACCGAGCAGTTAGAATACAATCATCTGGCCCCTCCATCTTAGCTCCATACCTACAAAGGACTACAACACACAGGGCCTGTCTCACAGAGTGGCCCAGCTTCCCTCAGCTAATACCCAGCCCAGCTTCTCCAAGAATCCAATCTGCAGCAGCCAAAGAGAAATCTGCATAGGCACTGCTGAAAGCTGCAACATTACCATGGTCAACCAGGAACTGGAAAACAACTCACATGAAGAAAGACACTTCATCCGGGTGTCAGTCATGTGACAGACGATGCCATCTGAAGTTGACGGTATTGTGGGACATCCCTCACAGGTGCACAAAGAAGGCTCCCCAGTGGAAGACTCCTCGATGCTTCGTACTGACTAGTCAATCTTGTTTCCCATCTGCTTTCCGGCATTATGGAGGGAGTACCCAGCAATCATACCAACACCTCTTTCCCTTTCCTCTTGGAGGTGGAGTTGTGCTCAGTGACATCATCTTGCCTCAGGTAATCAGATCATGGTGCACGTCTTGCTGGCGGCTGTTCTGAATCTCCAAGGCTATCACCCCTCACCAGTGAGCAGGACACAAGAAGTGAAGGCTCCAACCTCGGCCCATCAGCTTTGTGTGCTGATAAAATGGAGAGGCCAAAGAGCAAGGCATCTAGACTGTGGAACACACCCAAAGAAGCTATCTCCCATTTAATCTAGCCCATCCTAACACAAAA
This sequence comes from Cricetiscus sungorus, assembly GCA_030556225.1. Taxonomy (NCBI): domain Eukaryota; kingdom Metazoa; phylum Chordata; class Mammalia; order Rodentia; family Cricetidae; genus Cricetiscus; species Cricetiscus sungorus. The sequence goes on along the minus strand of JANBXA010000491.1, from coordinate 31,615,027 downwards.
TTAAAAAACAGGTTCCATGCCTGTTCAGGTGACAGGTACTTCCTGAAGACACCGCATCTTTCTCAACACCTCGTCTATCACACAGAAGACAGCAGCTCAAACCCATTCACAGTGGGGCTGGTGGCACAGCTCGGTACCAGAGCAACAACAGCCTACAACACACGACACCCGAGTTTCATCCCCAGCACAGGAAAGAGTACTCACGCAAACCCCTTACAACGTCTGCCATGAAAGAACACAGACACTACGTGTCTTCAAGGCACTGACTCAAGTGCTAGCTTTGTGCAAGTGGAATCAAACACTGCTAAGCAGAAGGATTCAAAGCTCCTCAAAACAAAACTAAACATGGAACCAGCACGATTCAGCATACCTACAAGTGGCACTGGCTCTTGTGTAGTCATGAAGAAGTGACAGCAGGGACTCACGCCAGGGGGACAGCCCAAATGTTCCTTAGCAAATGAACAGCAGAATGTGGCATACACAATGGAAAGCAGCCAGGAAAAAGGAATGCAGTCCAGAAAAATGGTCAAAGGCAAAGGCTCTGTCTGCTGTCAAGTTTTTAAGAACCCAGGTTCGAGCTCATGGGCCCTCTTGGTGGAAGGAGAGAGCTATAAAACTGTCCTCTTACCTCCATGCAGGGGACACAAGCACAAAAGCATGTAAAGCTTCATCTAGATCAGCAAGGGCTCTCACTTAAACCAGGCTAGCCTTGAACGTGAAGCAATCCTTCTGCTCAGGGACTTGTGTAAATGCATACACACATACACACACACTAAAAAAGTTTCAAAACTAAGTAAAAATGACAATGTAACACATACATGGAGTAAACAATTGTAGACTATCAGGATGAGACCAAGAAAAAGTCACATTTGCTAGCCAGGCTGCAGTGGTGCACGCCTTTAACCCAGCACTTGGGAGGCAGAGGTGGATGGATCGATGTGTTTACATCTACAGAGTGAGCTCCAGGATAGCCAGGGCTATATAGAGAAACAACCCCCCCCCCCCCCCCGTGTGTGTGTGTGTGTGTGTGTGTGTGTGTGTGTGTGTGTGTGTGTGTGTGTATGTAAGTAACCCATTCAGATCTGCTCTACTTAGGAGCTGCTAGTGGGGACAAATGTGACCTTTCACTGGAGAGCTGTTGGGTAATATCCAAAGTCTGTAATTCAAAGAGCCCTAAAATACACAGCCAAGTGTTATCCATGAGCCACAAGATAAGGAATTATTTATTTGTTCTTTTCACCTCCCTGTGTTTTCCAGGCCCCACCCCCACATTAAAACTGAGTTACTTGAACAATAAGAAACTATGACAGAAAATAAGTAAAGATACTCCAGATACCCACGTGTTGCCCAGAGAACATAAAATACTATATTCAAAAAACACTCTCGGGAGAGGGATGTGATGCAAAACCCCAGTACTCAGGAGGCTGATGCAGAAGGGCTGCTTCAAGCTAAGGGCTAGCATGGTTTAATTGTAAGGAAGACCTTGTCTAGAAAAAAAAAAGAAAAAAAAAGAAAAAAGAAAGAAAGAAAGTTTAAGGGGGCAGGGCTAGTTTTCAGAAAGTTTGATGACAAGATGAAGTACAGAAAATTCCCCAAACTGTCTTCTGACTTCCTTGAACATACATGAACACACACATCTCTCCCCCAACCCCTTCCCCTCTCAAGTTTAAAAGTAACAGCAAACAAACAAAAGAATCCCAGGCCTAGTGTGGTAACACACACTTAGCTATCCCAACACTTGGGAGGTAGAACATCAGGATTCATATAGCCATCCCTGGAAAGATGTACGTCTCCCACACCCACAGAGCATGCCCCCCACATCCCAGAAGCATCCCAACAACTCCAGAAGCCAGTATGGGATAAATTAGTCCCTGTTAAAAATTAAAAAAAAAAAAAAGGCAAATCAAACAAACCCAGAGCACATAATCCAATTATGACTAATGTTGTATGGCTACCCCCAAACTTAAAGCAAATACTAGGTATTATCAACACTCATAGGGTCTTTAATCTGCCATTGGGTGTTTTGTTCCCTTGATTTTGGATTTCTGAGACAGGATCTAACTATGCAGATTTTTGACTCCTGCATAAAGGGCTGTAACAGATGCACTCACCCCAGCTTTCAAACCAACACACCTGGCTCTTCAAAAGCCTCCCTGCAAATGCTTGCAGGCAAGAGCCAAGTTTAACCACTTCTAGTCAACCCCGAGCCCAGACTTCCCCTAGGCCAGTATACTGATCACCATTTAAAAGACTAAAAAAGTATTCAAAAGTGGTGGTACCTGCCTTTAGTCTCAGGTAAGTCCTTGAACTGGAAGCCAGCCTGGTCTACAGAGTGAGTCCCAGGACAGCCAGGACTACATAAAGAAACACTACCTCAGGATGGACGGACGGACAGGCAGACAGATAGATCATAGCTAAGCAAAAACAAAGAGAAAGCCATCCAAAAGTCTGAAGTTTCAAGTCAGAGCAAATCATGCTAACTACTCTAAAATAATCAAGGATGGCCATGAAGTTAATGAGACAAAATGGTTTTATGTAAGCATTTATAAATATATGTGTAAGATAATGGTGAGGCGGGTCCCCCTTTAAAAGACATTTTCCATTCTCAATCTCATAGGGATCCTCCTCCCTTAACACCATAAGTGCCACAATTACTGGCAAGATTGAAATTTGGGGTAAGAGCTCTTCAATATTACCAAGTTCCATGAAGAGCCAACAGACAGACACATGGTCGTTTTATGGACAATCCAATGCTATCATAATAGAATAGAAAAATAGAAACACCAGGAAGGACCCCCTTGTGTAGAAGCTGTTCTTTGGAAGTTAAGATTGTGGGCTGAGAGGAGAATCTGAGTTTTTTGCTCACTTTCTGTTGAAATCTATTCTGATCACAGCAAGGGAAGTTTAGTATTTCAAAACTAGAAGAGACCTTTGAAAGACCACTTGTCAAAACTTACACAGGAAGTTACTTTGTGTTCTCTTTATAGTATCAAAACAGCCCCTGGGATCTGTGTGCAAACATGGCCTTGCCTGGCAGGGTGTTCTATTTCACCATGGAATTACGATGAGACTAAAGAGGAAATTCAGCAAATGAAGAGCTTCTGCTCATTAAGTATAAACTATATTTTTAGTCATATATGCTATGGCTCTAGCCAGGCATCTGGGCTCCAGACTATTGACTCCAAACCCTGTATCCATCAAGGTTCACTATTACAACAGCCAATTACAGAGCCCCAGCTTTCTGTGGCTCTGTCAGCCAGGGAGTGAGGAGGGAAGCCCTCACCTGACTGACTAGGTATATATCTATCAGCTATGCCTTTCTATTTGGTTTGTGTCTTCTTGGTATTTGGGGCATGCCCTTCATACCCAGCAAGGTTACCTAAGCAAATCACAACTGAGAAATATCCTAATTTCCGAGGTAAATATCAAAGTACACAATTAGAACTGAAGAAATGGCAATAGGAATAAACACCAGTGGCCAAGCGGACGTGCCAGGTAAGACGGTGATTACCTCCAGCCTTCACACCTCTCAGGTGCTGGCATTACAGGGCATGCCATAAGTCTAAGACCACTCTGCCCACACAGCAACTTCCAGCCTAGAGTACATAACAAGACTGCTTCCCCCTCCCCCTGACCCACCCCACCCGCAGGACTTACAAATTCCTCAGTCTGGAAGATGGGGGTGAACATGGTCAAAACTCATTGCATGAAGCTCTCAAAGAATCAAAGTACTATATATTAAAAGCCTTGTAGGTGACCTAAAGTTTTGTGTCTTAACCATCAGTTGCTTAAGCTTCAACTTCCTCCTTAGTTTGTGGTTTTCAAGGCTCAAGTTTCTGAGTACCAGAGGCTGAGATGGATGTTGATTATGTACTGTTTCACCTACCATCAGACACTTTCCCCACTTTCAGAGCCCATGTGGATGAGTGATCCACAGGCATCAGTGATCAGTGGCATCTCTAACATTGGAGAAGTCCACCGAGCCTCTTTACCCCCCCCCCAAGGCATCCACTCAGAACACAGCAGGAGCAACATGCGGTGTCTTGGGTGCTGACCCACTGCGGGGAATGCACTGGGCTCTAACCACTGCAGAGAACGACTATTCTTAGGAAGCAGCAGGGTTGGTTCTGCCCTCTGGACCAGAGGTCACAGTCTCACATTTCAGACACGAGCTCCAGCTCCCAGTCTTCTGAAGTCCATCACTACCACATAGCCTGTAGGTCTTCACGTCTAAAGCATGATGCTCAGCTTTCAGGAGACGTGAGGCAGGAGAATCGTGTGTGTTTGAAACCAGCCCGGGCTACAAAGTAAAATCTTGCCAACAAAGAAAAAAAAAAAAAAAAAAAAGACACACTAATCTTCCTTTTAAACAAAAGTCCATGCTTAGGAACAGTTAAAGAGAGAGGCTATGTATGTGTCTTGGCCAAAGGTAAGATAAATGAATTATATTTAACTATACTGACACATGTTTTTAAACACAAACCTATTCTAAAAAGGTCCGGTTAATAACCAGCCCTATTCAAAGTAAGCTTCTGGTCTCTAAATATTTCTATTAAACAATTTTACTTTAAGCCAGGGTGGTGAACTAAAAATACAGTCAACATCTTTGCAGAAATGAGAGAGCCTATCAAGTGATTTCATGTAGACAGTCCACAAGCACACGACGCAGACAGGGAGGCACCAGGCGATTAGCAAGCCTTTACAAAAATAGATAAATAATGCTGCAATGCACAAGCTGTCATCCAGAAGGCCAGGCTGTATTCCTGAAAGGAAAAGTATATGCTGTGCTTGAAGAGGCACTTTTAGCAACCACACACTGAGAGTCTGCTCTTATAGTGATTCCACAGACACGAAAGGCAGACAGCAAGTTTCCTTAAGCAGAACTTGTTTCCCTACTTACTATTACTAACAACACGGACAACATTCCACATCAAGGCCATGATGAAACTTGAGCTAATCCTATACACAAATTGAGAAAGACTTGTAGGATTTCTATTATGTGCAGCTAAAAATGTTATGTTCAAAACATTATTTACAATGGGTTAAACAGTATTGTTTGACTCTTGCTTAGAAGTGACCTGGTCATCACACTCACCAATGGCAGATGCCTCTGTACAAACACTGTTTAAATGTCTTCATGAGCAAGGCTAAAGGCTACCTCATCTGAGTCAGGAAAGGTGAAAACAGCCATTCCTTTCAGTATCAGCTTCAGAGGCAGGCAAGACATTACAACCCGGACAGTTCCACTGAGGGAGTTAAGGAGGCGCTCCATCAGTTAAATGCCTGCAGCATCGAAAGCAAGAGGTGCTCCCTGAGTTCAGATCTCCAGTACCCATGAAAAAGGCCAGATGTGGTGGGCACATCTGTAACTCCAGTGCCGGGGTTGCATAGATGCAAATCCCCAGAGCTCCCTGGCCAGCTAAGGTTTCATCAAGTTCCAGGTTCAATGAGACACTATCTGTAAAAACTAAGGAAGTAGGGGCTGGATGGATGGATGAGGATTAGACTGTACTGCTTTTACAGATGACCCACATTGGGCTGCTCCAGCTTCACAGGACATCTTAGTTCCCGTGTACAACCCCTCTCCCCCAACACCTGGGAAGTTATAATAAATGCTGCTGCTAGACAAGATGGCACAAGTGTTTAATCCCAGCATTCAGGAGGCAGGCAGCTGTTTAGGAGTTCAAGTACAGCCTGGTCCAGAGAGACCCCTTTTCTCAGAAAGAAGCAAGAATAAATGTCCACAACTGTGAATTAACTTCTTCCAGCAATGATATGAACATGCAGCAATGTAAGCCTAAAGGATCCTCAGCACTTTCTAACCATGTCTAGGAGTGGTACAGGTGGCCCAGAGAACACCAGGCTGTACTCAACTGAATGTAACTTCTCCTTTATACCCTTAGCCCTTAAAAGCTAAGCAGTAAAGGACATTTATACAGTCCCTTAAGACATTCCACAGCACTCGCATGCTGTATAAAATGAAGGAAATGTTTATCTAACGGAAGAGTTGAGCACAGGGCAGGAAAAGGAGATGAGGGGAAGAGCTATCTATACCCAGTTGAGGCTTCTAAACTGTCAAATGAGGCTCTACCTACCCTGAGCTTGACCCTGTTTGATGACAGGAGAGTGGATAATGAGGACTTGCGGGACTGCAAGTACTTCCCACTCACCCCACCACTATCTGACAAGAGAACGCACACATCGGTGACTAGGGAGCCCTGGACCAGCAGCTAAAGGACATGCTAGATGCCTTGGTTTAGTCAATTTAGCAAGTATTTGTGGTCATTTAAGAGAGACCAATTGTGAATGAGCCCATAGGAGATACAGAGAGTTCTATCTACCCTACTCTATAAGAAGCTTGTTATATGACAATCCATAGACTGTTTACCCAGACCCAGATAGGTGAACAGGTATGACACATCCTGAGGCTCGACAACACCTGCAAGAACACTAACACACACACAAGCTAATGTTCAGGGCCGATCTGCCAAAGCAGGGATACCTAGTGAAATATTTTATTAACCATGAGTATGTTAAATAATAACAATGTCAAAAATTCCCCACACATGTGAGTCAATACTGTATCCACAATCATCCTTGTAGCCTCTAAGGGATACAAATAGTTCTAAGTTGTACCTCACAAGAAAAAGCACAAAATTAAAATAAGGGCAAAGACACTGAGAAGCTGGGCAGTGTGTATGTGCCGGTGCCACGCCCTTCTTTCAGAAGGCAATAAAGCCCTTCAAGGCTAGAACTGCCTCTCAGGCCAGGCAGAGAGGACACAGAGGAGAAGGAAACTGCCCAAAGTTTAACTCCCAAGTTTTCTTTCTTTCTTTTTATAGTATGATGAACAAGTAGTCCATATGAAATTATTTCCCTAAATGGTACAAATTTCCTAATTAATGTTTTTAGATTAGCACACTAGCATTTTCTTATTTAAACAATAGGCACAGGCCCCTTTCGCCCCCTGGCCACTCAGCATCATTTTCATACAAGTTTTTCCTTCTTGGGATACTGGCGTTCTCCTCGGAATCAGACTCCAGAAAGAGGCCGTCTGTCTTGTCAGTTCACGGCTTTCCTCCATTAACGCCCATTCTATCACAGCAAGCTCCCAATAAAACCCCCTGTGGCCATTACTGAGTTCTCTGCTTTAGGATAGACATATTTACGCACTTAAAAGTACACTTGACTTATGAATGCCCAGCCTTAACTTGGCTTGTTTCTAGTCAGCTTGTCTAACTTAAATTATCCTATTTCCTTATCCTGTGGCTCTCTTTCCTTCTTACTCTGTGGCTGGCTGTGTGGCTGTCCCAGCATCCTCCTCTTCTTTTCTCGCTCCTCCTTGCTCTCTTCCCCAGATTTCTCCTATTTATCCTCTCTGCCTCCCCTGCCCCCCCAGCCCTGCCCATTTCTCTCTCTTGCCTTGCTATTAGCTGTTCAGCTCTATTAGACCCATCAGTAGTGTTTTAGGCAAAGTAACACAGCTTTACAGAATTAAACAAATATTCCACAGCCTAAACGAACATAACACATCTTAAACTAATATTCCACAGCAGAGACTGAGGCAGTTGGACCCCTCTGTGAGTCGAAGAACAGGCTGCTTTATTTACATGGTGTTATAAGCCATCCAGGTCTGTGAGAATCTACCTCAGAGAAAAGTTACATATAATTTAAACGAAAGCACTGTAAACTCTACATTATCAGAAAAGGAAACCTCAGTTTGGTATGTATATAGAAATCTGGGAAACAATGCTAAGTTTGCATTGGCTTGATCCTAAGATGTGTAACAGTGGGGTTAGGACAGTACCTCCCCCTCTCTCTCCCCAACTCTTTCTTACTCTTAAATAGTCAACGGGCTGCTTGCCCTGTCTCTTGACTTATGTTTGATTTTATTTAATCCTGTTCACAATATTCAAGCAGGAAGCACTCAGATTGTTTGCTAGGGCTGAGCCACATCACAGCCAGAAGCAGGTTTTTCCAGTAAACGAAATTGTGGGGTTCACAATGTGATCAACTATCAGCAGAAAGTTAAAGTTGTGGATTGCTTTGTGCTGATCAGATACTGCCATTGTCACTTCATGCTGCTCAGGAGGCACTGCCTTATGAGAGGGCAGGCACTAAGGTTAAACAAGTCACCAGGCATGGTGGCACACCTTTAATCCCAGTACTTAGAACACAGAGGCAGCCTGATCTACAGATGGAGTCCTGCAACAGTCAGGGCTACACAGATAAACCCGGTCTCAAAAAAACAGCAATAAGAATGCACATAAAAGATAATTTTAAAACTGTGTGTGTGTGTGTGTGTGTGTGTGTGTGTGTGTGTGTGGTAAAGGATGGAATCCAGTTAACATTTGTTTAGGGTTACATAATTGTTCAGATTTCAAAACTGTACTGGTTATATACTATTTAGAAATTGCCATAACATTTTGATTATTCTGAAAATTTTCAAGCCTTTAAATAAAGTTTGACTACATAGGGAAAAGAATGCACATGCCCTAGGAACTCTACAATCTAAACTGTCAGCTGGGACCTGTCTTTACTGTGGACTCCCACAGGGACAGAAACAACAGTAGTAAAAAATCCCTTCAAACACTATTCTTCATAAATACCTTTGTCTCAAAATTTTATTGTGATATTTCAAGCACATAATTAAGATTGGAAGAATTTCAAAGTAAGTAGCTCACACATCACTAAATTCTACCCATATACATTTTGATGAACCTGCTAACCTAATAAACTTAACTCTTACCTAATAAACTTAACTCTTACTCCCAAGAAGTAACACCATGTGGACATCGATTAAATAAATGAACATTCCACAACTTCAGCGGGTGGGACATGTTCTATTAATAGAGCAACTTGGATTCAATCTGTATCTGGGCTGAGAATGTTAATGTGTTTAGCCTCCAGCATGGGCTTGGCAATGCTGGCAGGTGAGAAAGTGCCTGCTTGCCTGAGGCCCTGAGACAGACAGCACCAGAACTACATTTCAATAGAACTGGTTGACTCCAAAGTTTGAGATAATGCACTTCTAGCATCAGGACCAGAAAGCAAGCAAAGAAGTGTTGTTCACATCCTCCTCACATGCTGTAAGGCTCACATTTCCAAAAGGGGACTGCAACTTCACACCTTCAACAGCTTGCCCTTTGCAGAATCTGAAGGGTCAATTCTCAAACTCAAAGGCCACAAATTAAAGTCAGGAGTGTGCAAGGGGAGTGAGTAGACTCACCACCAGGAAGTTCCATGACTCAGTAGCGCACAGTGCTCCTGACACACACAGGGGACATCCGGATGGAGTGCCCGGGTCTGCAGATGGAGGAAGAATCACGACCCCCTCAAGAGAGCTGAGATTCATTCAGGGAAACCTGTCTGTTGTTCGAGACAGGCTTTCTCTGTGCAGCCCTGGCTGACCTGGAACTCACTCTGTGGACCAGGCTGGCCTCGAACTCAAGAGATCTATCTGTCTGCCTGTCCTCAGGCTGGGATTTACAGGCATGCGCCACCACTGCCAGGAAAAGTCTTATCTTTAATTGAGGGCAATAAGAATTGGGATCTGCAGTTATAATAGCATTCACAAAATGAAACCCGAGCTCAGAAGATGGCCACATCAGTGCAGTGCTTGTCTTGTGGGGATAAAGTCCCTCTGGGTCCTCAGAACTCACAAAGAGCTGGCTGTGGTGGTACACACCTGTAAACCCAAGTGGTGATGAGACGGAGCAGAGACAGGAGGGTCCCAGGGAGCTTGCTGGCAAGCTAGCTTACTTGCAAAGTTCCAGGCTGAGAGCACATCAAGCAAAAGGTAGCAGTCACCTGAGGAGCAACGCCAAGGCTATCCTCTGACCTACACAGGCAAAGAGTGAGAGAGGGCCAAGGAGACAGACACAGCAGGAGACATAATGTCTCATAAGGAGGCTGGAGAGAAGTTCAGCAGTGCAAGGCACTTCCGCTCTTGCAACACTGGGTTCAGTTCCCAGCACCCACACTGGGCGGCCTTAGCCCCAGTTCAGGAAACTCACTACCTTCCCCTGCCTGCACATTGTGCACATACACTCACATGGACACATACACCTTCATTCCTAGAAACGAGATCTTATAATGAAACTTTCTGAATTCAGAGCAAAAACTCCACATCCTAGAGATAAGATTAGTAAAGTGAACAAGCACAAAAAAAAATGCAGACATTGTATGCCCCACAACCATTCCATTGTGAGCACAGACACTAGACTCTAGACTCTTACGCGCACACATTAAGTCCTGCCTTGGCACATAAATTCTGCAACATCACCACTTAACAACCTCATGTTTCTCAACAATGCAAGAGTTTAGTCATACAACAGAACCATACCATGGTGGAAATACATGAACTTAGCTGGGCCTGGTAGTCCAGGCTTATAATCCCAGTCACTTGGGAGACTGACACCATGTAAGGTCACCATGGGGAACTTAAAGCGTGTCTCAAAATAAAAAATGAAAATTGGGCTAAAGATACAGTAGCTGCCTAGAATGCAGAAGTTCCCAATGCAATCTTGGGAGCGAGGGAAGGGAAAAGTCACTGAACTCATACAGCAAGAAAAGGGCTATGTTGATATCTACAAGTCTCATAAAACTGATCAAAGAAGCAAATTAGAATCCCAGCACGGTGACACCTGGCATGGCGACACCCAGCATGGTGACGCAGGTCTGTAATTACTAATAGTTCCAGACAGATCTTCAGAGACTTGGGGGAGAGGAGGAGAGACTGCCAGCTCAAGGCCAGCCTGAACTACGTTGTCACACACCTGTAATCCCAACACTAAGGAGGAGGGAGAGGAGGAGGACTTCCCCCCCCCCAAGTGCTCCCAGTGCATGCCAGCAGCCCAGGCCTTACTGACAGGATAGGAGTCTCGAGTTCCAGAACAGCCTGGGCTACACAATGAAGCTCTGCCTCAAAGCTCAGACAAAGGGGCTGGGGTATAGCTCAGTTAGTAGAATGCTTGCCTCACACACCCGCAACCCTGGACCAGCACTCAGGAAGCAGAAGGTGGTCATCCTCAGGCTCACAGCCAGCCAAGGATATGAGGATGGGAGAGTGAGAAAGAGAAGAAATGACAAGAAAATTATAGAAGCCAGCCTTGATGACCCTTGCCTGCAATCCTTGCACCTGGGAGATGGAAGCATAAAGAGAATCAGGAGTTCAAAGCTAATCTCAGCTACATGGTGAGTTCAAGACCTGTCTGAGGAAAAAAACACACAAAGTATTCTAGTGCTACTGTTAGAATGTGAACTGTCCCCACAGCTGCCCAGCTACCAGCTAATGTTTGGGGAGATTGTGGAAGTTTGGGCATGGGACCTATGGAGAGAGTTATGGTTGGTGGGCTCTGGCCCAAGCTCTCTGCTTACTAATTAACTGAGAGATGAGTAAGCCACCTCATGCTCCCACTGCCAGGAAGCAGCCACACCTTTCCCACGACGAAACTGTGAACTGAACAAATCCTCCTTCCCCTGCAGGTATTGTACTGATGAGAAATTAATACTGCATGTTCCACGGTGCTTTCAGAAAAAGGTGTTAGCATCAAACTGACAACTCTGGAGAATAAGGACAATAATTACACCAGGACTAATTACTGATATCAACCAGGATGACCATTCACCAAGAAACTCCAAATTGACCAGCAAATCTAGAGGCTACAGAAGCAAAAAGATACCTCTTTAGACAGCGTCACCTAAGGAAGCCCACAGGAAGAAATAGCAGAGGTGTCAACCTATGAGAGGGCCTGCTCCCCCGCTAACATTTAAAACAGCTAGTGGCATAAAGACCTATGAAACCACGGAACACACGTGAGTGCAGAGAAAAGTACTGAAAGATCCAGGAAGAGCCTGAAATCTCCACAACTTGAGGCAGGCCCTGGAGGATTGCTGTGCCAGACTGGGCTACATAGTGTGCTAGAGATCAGCCTGAGACAAACACCCAGTCTTGAAAACACAAAACGAGCAGGCGGAAAAACAGTAACTGCATCAAAATGAATAAACTCAGAATGTCATCCCTATGGGTTTCTTTGGTGGAAAGCCAGTGTGGTCTGAGGTAAAGGGGTTTCCTTGCTGACAGACAGCCACACGCTTGTGCAAGTGTATGCAGATACACACACACTACAAATGGGACTTGGCGCTCTTCTAGCCACCCCCACCCCACACCCAGGCAATTTTTTTTTCCTTTACAACGTTTTCATTAGCCCGGTGTATCATGTCTGTGTGACAAGCACCTGTGGAAGTCAGAGCACAACTGTGAGTGAGGCAGGTAAGTGCCTTTACCAGCCAAGATGGCTTTGCAGGTCCCCAGGTCCTTAGCAAGAATACATCAGTGCTAACTCAGAAGTAGAGCACACACAGGTAACTAGGGCAGGCTTCATCCTCAACCACCGTGGCTATTCTTTCCACCCATGAGAGCCTGGGTAACTAGTCCAACAGGAAAGCCCTTGTCCCACAGCAGCTGGATGAGGTGGTCACCTGGAGCACATCCAAGCTGCAAGATTCTGAAACAGTCTGAACATGTGTAGAAGAAAACAAACAGCTGCATTTGGGCAACTCTTCACCACTTTTGTGGGAGATCTTTCTCACCTTAAAAACAAACAAACAAACATGGGGGGGTGACGTTGTCACGGCGATGAAGACAGCGTCTCGGTGTCCTGGGAGTGTCTGCTTAGAAGCTCTGCTGCCCATACTCCTGTCCTACATGTGCCATTAATTCCACGGGCTCACACTCACACTAGTCAGTATTTCTTCCCAGCGTACGTTCTGTCAACAGCCACGGTTCTAAGTGGCATTCGGCCCTTTCCTCCGACTGCCGCCCAGAGCCCCACTCACTAAGGTGCTATGCTTCTCTTTAAAGCAGTCTTACACTACATGGTGCTGGCTGTCCTGGAACTAGCTACGTACACTAGGCCGCCAGCCTCCACATGAAGAGATCCAAATGCCTCCTGTGTGTCTACCGACAAATTTCCCAAACTTCCCCAGAACAAAATGGAGACGGGACATAGCTGACCAAGGCAAATTTAACTGAGAGTCTTGAGAACTTCTAAGATGGCCTCCAAAAAGATCTCCATGACCAGTGGTTAAAACAGAGGTACTAGTTGAGAAATTAACAATAGTCCATTAAGACCAAGTATAAGCTACTTGGTTGAGGTAGCCACAAAAAGCTTTGGGGCAAGGGCAGGGTGGGGTGGGGGCACACTCAGTTGGTAAAAGTGCTTTTTCAAGCATGAGGACCTGGGTTTGATCTCTAGAACCCAAGCAGAAAAAAAGCCAGATACCAAGAGGGGGAGGTTTAGATGGGTTAAGTCCCTCAGGTGCACTGGCAATCAGCCTAGCCTTCTCAGAACACAAGGGTAGATTAGACAGCACCTGAAGATGACATGTCTGGTCTCCACACATGCCCACACATGTATGTGCACCCCAAAAGAGCATCCCCAGAGAAAGCAACACAAACAAAGCTAAGTCTAGAAGCACGGACAGTTAAACAGGCAGCAACGCCTCCACCATCCTGTGCACCGAGGACAACACAGGACAGGAAAACCGAGGGAGTCTGCTCGCCCGGCACCTGGTGTCTGTGCTCACACACAAGGACCACTGTCTGTGGTCGTTCACAAAGGAGAAGTCAACTGGAATTCCATTCTTTACTCGTTATTTAATGAGTATAACAAGCACTGTCTTATGATTCACAGACAACTGGCAGGGAGGGCACCTGTGTGTCTCACAGCTTACACAGAAGAGGGTAAATAAGCATGGTGTGATAGGTTGTAATCCCAGCACTTAGAAGGCTGAGACAGGAAGATTGCCTGGAGTTCAAAGCTGGACTGGGCTGCACACTGAGCTTAGGTGGGACCCTGTCTTATCCTTAATAAGCAGGACGCTTGCCTTTGATCCCAGCACTTAGAAGGCAGAGGCTGCCTGACAACCTGAGCTCCACCCCTGAACCAAGATAATAGGTGGAGGGAACCATGTCCAGCAGGTTGTCACTTGAATGACATAAATATAACTTAATAAAGATAATAAAATCACCTTCAGTACCAGCACTTGGAAGGCAGAGAGAGGCAGGCAGATTTCCATGGGTTCAAGGCCAGCCTGGTCTACAGAGTGAGTGAGTGCCAGGAGAGGCTCCAAAGCTACAGAGAAACCCCCATCTTGAAAAAAAACAAAAACTCTTTCCTGGTCAGAGCAAAAGTTGAGATGTACACATACGTTCCACACAAACAGATCTAGAGGCCGTGTTCAGTCACGGAGTAGAGCCAAGAGCATGGATGAAGTATCAGGTCACCAGCATTCACTCCCACACTACTCAAGTCCACTGGAGAGAAGATGGAAAGACCATCAGCTAGAGAAACAAGCTATGAGCAGAAATAACAAGATACCAACATCCCAAGCCTTGCCCAGCTTCAGGGTGCTGTTGTTGTGAAGGTAAGCAAAGGAAAGTTTCAGAAGGCGGACTAGACCGGTGAGCGGGAGAAGGGATTCACAGTGAATGCAGTAAGGGGGCCTGAAGTTAAGAATAATCCATCTTCTTCTCGCTGGGATTTTTGAAGGGTTCGCTTATACTCCAGGCTAGCTTGGAACTAAGTATAAAGTTCCGGCTGGTCTGCCTCAGCCTCCCAATTGCTGGAATTACAAGCACATGTCACCATGCCTAGCAAAAAAAGTAAGTATCTTTTAGAGGGACAGAAACCAACTTAAAACATTAAAAGTCAAAGTTGAAGAGTTTGAGGGTTGATAAGAATCAAAAATCTGGCTGAAGAGATGGCTCAATGGTTAAGAGCACGGGCTGCTCTTCCAGAATAGCCAGAACCCTGGTTCAATCCCAGCACCCATATGGCCGCTCACAACTATCTGTAACTTCAGTTCATGGGATCTAACAACTTCACACAGACACACACATGCAGGCAAAACACTGATACACATAAAATTAAATAAATAAATCATTAGAAAGAAAGAAAGAAAGAAAGGAAGAAGGAAAGAAAGAAAGAAAGAGGAAGGAAGAAAGGAAGGAAATCAAAGACCTTGAACTAGCAGGAATATGGGAGGAATCCACCAGGAACTAGGAAGCATTTTATAGACACACACACACACACACACACACACACACACACACACACACACACACACACACACACACGTCTCTAACAACTTGTTCTATACAGGAGTGTTAAGGACTACACACCTAGGCTCTTTATGAAATTTCAGAACAAAGACAACAAAATACTAGAGTTTCCAAGGGGTTGAGGGTAACTTCTCAGTAGAACTGGAAACTAGAGTAAAATACAGCCTTTAAAATTCCATGGAAACAAAACTTTGAATTCTTGCAACTCTGCTAAGAGTTAAGAGTCTCAGTCACTGTCTGTGAATCTGTGTAGTTTTCTCAGCAAATTTCTGAGAAGTGAGCAAAAATGTATGAGCAAATCAAGAGTCCAATTAAGTGCACAAGCCTCCTGCAATGACAGCCATGGTTGTGCCTTATGGTATGACTCTGAAGTCACAAGTCTAAGTAGTCCAGAGTGGGGACACAAAGAAGTCTTGGTAAGTGTTCAAGGAAGGCAAAAGAAGTAACAGAGATACAAATTTAAGGGGAGGGGATTAATAATTCTAAAGGAAATATAAAAACTGTTTAGAAAAATCAGCTATTGGAAAAACCGAAATAGTCCTAACAATGTAAAAACCAAATTAATAAAGATTTAGTAACTATTCTGGGAAGATCACGGAAGGAGGGTGGGGAAAGGAAAGCAGTAAAGCATTATTTTATGAATACAATTTTAGGAGGTGTATAAAGGTGTGCTGGTGGGGGAGATGGTCCACTTAGTAAAATGGCTACCACCCAAAGCTCACGTACAAAGCCAGATGTGGGGGTAGCATCTACAACTCTAGTACTGGCCAAGGGGCTACAGGAGTTCCAGGGCTCCACAGAGACACAGAGATTGCCTTAGAAAATCGACTAGATGCTGATCTCCAACCCACACTCGCACGTACGTGGCCCACGAAACCTGTCCTAGGTTTTAAAAAGGGAGAAACCCCTGGAAAGGATCAGTGTCTGGCCAGAGAGAATGCAAGCCAAAGGAAGGCCACTGCTTTTCCTGTTGACTTCACAAGAGGACGGAGGACTTTCTAAATTGACATGTTCACATTAAATTTTACACTATTGGTTCATAAATAAAACCGTAGGAAAGGAGTATCGTGAAACCACTCCTCAGGCAGAGCCCGGTGTGTCCTCATACACTCCTCCTCAGGGCTCTGACTGCCCAAGAGACTAGTGAGGGTTACCTCTGCAGCTAAAAACACACGCTTCAGATTTGCCATGGAGCCTGCCCACCTAGGTGGAGGAAAAGAACCAACTCCCACATGCTGCGACCTACACCTACACACAACGGCTGAAATACACGTGTACACACAGACACAGACACACATTTAAGATATACACGAATCAGGTCAGTTCCTCCCAACAGAAAGTGAGGGCAGTGTCATAAATGCAAAACAATTCCATCTTCTTGACAAAAAGCCCAGCTACTACTGCCCCAGCCCTCTGATGGCTGGGTGGGCGGTCCTCTTCAAAGGTAGCTCCAGATGACAATCACTGCAGGGGAGCCCTGGGAACTTGTGTCACTCTAAAAGTCTGACCTACCAGAGTCCCAAGTCCAGACCGTAGTTAAGCTTTCTAATGTGTCTCAAAAACGCACCTCTCAACTGGGCATGGTGACACGCACTGGTAATCAAAGTGACAGAGAACTGGCAGGAATTCAAGGTCATAATGGGCTATAAGAAGGAAGCAGAGTACCACACTAGCCTGGGGTAATCACACAGCCTTGCCTCAAACAAACATTTACCCAACAGAACTCAACAGTATGTAGACTCCCATTACCCCAAGAGACATAGAGAAGCGCATGACAGATGAGGCAGCAGCACTTGGTGGGTGAACACCTAGCATTCATTACCTGGCTTTGTCCGTCTGCATTGTCCTGCTAATCTGAAACACTACTGAAGAAAACGGCTTATCATTTGGTATGTTAACAATTACGGCTCCTGCTAATAGCCCGTCAGATAGAACTACCTACCTAGCCTAGTCCAGAACATTGAGGGAGGCAGAGGAAGACCCTTCTGGGCTTGCTTTTGGAGGAGGTAAGTGCCCACATAAAGAGTCATGAAGCACCAAAGTCCTTTCATGCCTGGATTCGAGGGAAGGGCTGCATCACTGTCACAGGCAGTAGAGGCCATCCTGTAAGGCTACTCAGCCATTACCAGACTTCCATGCTATCACAAGCAGCTGCAAATTAAGTCTGAATCTTCCTAAGTCATAACTGACTTTATGAATTACTTCATTTTGATTTCTCCTATGCCTTAAAATTCCAACATACTGGTACTAGCCAGCTGGGTTAAGAGCTAACCTCTACCCCAAAGTCTTAAGGCAGAAGATCAGAGGTGGGAGGAACAGAACAGTTTGGGTCTGATTTTCATTCTCTCTAACTACAAAATAAATGTTATTTCTCTACATTACTACAGGGAATGATTTCAAGGTCTCAGCAGAGTTTGGAAGTGTCAACTACTGGTGACCCACACCTTTAATCTCTTCAGCACTAGGGAGGCAGAAGCAGAGGGATGGATCAGGGAGTTCCAAGTCAGCCTGGTCTCCAGAGTAACTTCCGGGACTGTCAAGAGCTACACAGTGAGACCATACCGTGAACACATCCCCTCCCCCACCCCATCCTTAAACTGTCAACTACTGAGACACTACTTAGGCTTTGGTTTCCTTCTTCCTAAATGGTTAGTATGAAGTAGGGAGAAGTATTTTTGAATGTTACTGTTTAAAGAGTACTAGCTTCTTGTACTGATATTTCGAGGCATTTTAAACATGTAGTTTTTTATTTAAGCAGGTCACATCAGAAATAGTATGTCCCCCCCCCTTAGAAAATAAACTGCTTATGTTCTTCTCCTTGTCACCTGCACCCTCTTCCCATTCTTTCTCACTGTAAACAGTCCCTTGGGTTCTTCTCCCTGAGTCACTTGGTGGGGTGGGGGTGGGGACTCAGGCCAGTCCTCCCCTCAGATAGGGAAAACATGTAATGGCAGTTTAGAATGCCTGTGTTTTCTACATGGGTTTGCAGCTTAACCGGTACTCAATAGCCAAACCACCATTTAGGCCTTTTCACCCCTCTTTTCAAAGGGAAATCATTTCAGTTACCCCAGATACATAAAACACCACAGCTTCACTCTGCCGTTTCCTAGGAAAACAGGTCCTCTGCACAGAGGTGTGCAGTGTTTGCAGCCTTCCATGGAGCAATCTCAAGAGAGAACGGAAGGGCGAGTTACAAGAAACTTTAACTCCATTCCTGTGTGTGGTACATACTGCAGAGGCGGCGCACACCTTTAATCCCAGCACTGGGGAGGCAGACGGAGGCAAGCAGATCTCAAAGTTCAAGGCCCGCCTGCTCTATAAGGTCAGTTCCAGAGAAGCCCTGTCTCAAAAACAAAACATCCACAAAATGGGGGTCAGGGTGTGGGACCAGGAAGCACTTCCTCTAAAACAGCATGTAACAGATAGAATCAAACTACTGTACTTATACATCCATGAGGTACACTCTGGAGGCAGGTACGTTCTCAATTGGTATATGGCTAAACTAAATGCTGAGTAACTCCAAAAAAATCTGAGAAATTAACTTTTTGAAATGATGGAATGAGATACTCCAGTAACTGTCACATACTTTTTAAAGTCACTCAAAACCACAAGCAATCTTCCTTTTTCCCTATCTTCCTTCCTTCCTTCCTTCCTTCCTTTCTTTTAGAGCAGGGGTTATTTTTTGAGACAGGGTCTCTATGCGGCCTGGTTGGTCTATGTAGACTGGCGGATTCCAAATTAACACATCCACCTGCTTCTGTGGGGATTAAAGGTGTGCACAACCACAGCTGGTTCCTCTCTTCCTTTCTGAACTGACCATTACTCTGTGTTCATGAGAGATGGGACAGACACAGACAGACAGACAGACAGACAGACAGACAGACAGACAGAGACACACACTACAAATGAGGCTCATGTGGAGGTTAGACCATAGGCTCTCCAGATCCTATGGTAGGAAGAGAACCATCTCTGGAGAGCATCTGGAGAGGCTCTGGAGAGCAAAGCCAGGCCATCAGTTTGCTGAGCAGGCCTTTACCCACCAAGCCATCACACTGGCTTATCTGAGCCTCCTACCCTGGCCCATCCTATGTGGGCTAGAAAGTTAATAGAGCAAAATGTATGCTTGCAAAATACCAGAGCAACATCCCCACCCCCTAAAATACTCTACTTTTAAATAAACCACAGCCCTAAGAACTTGAAACTCAACGACTAAAAACACTGTAGCTGGCTCTATTCAGAAAATGACAAATGCAAACACCCCCACAGAAAACTCTTTTTAAAACTGTCAGAACATTATTAAAACAATGTATACCTACAAACGTTATTTATTAAACCACTAGATCACATTTGGTACATCAAATTATAATACCTACATGGCACACAGTTTCCAGTAAGTTCTTTGTACTTGGCAACGTCACAAGGTACCAGATTTAATAAAATGAACTTGAGAAGTAGACGCACTCCTAGTAACCAAAGACATTATAGAATGCTAATTCAGGAAGTTATTCAGCAGCACATAAAAGAAATAGGAAGTTGCTGACCAACTACTTGAAGAACTATTTCCTGCAGAGAACCTGCAGAAGTGCTGACGTATAAAGAGAATCGATTCTTTTAAAACACTCAAAGTAATGTGGTGAAATTGGTTCCAAACATTAAGTGTGGTGACAAAGATAAGGCATCTCCAGCGACTATGGCTTTTTTAAGTATAGCATAATCTCTGTCCCTGTCCAGGACAGAGGTGCTTACACCACACACACACACACACACACACACACACACACACACACACACACACACACACACACACACACTCTCCCATCAGTTGCCAATATAAAGTCCAAGGCTCTAGAACTCACTGGACTAGGACTGGCTTTAACACCCACCATGGTAATTAGGCGACCTTGAAACTGGAGGATGGGCCAATAGACTTCAACACTGACTTCATTCTTCTACAGTCATAAGGCAACAATTAGCTATCCCCCAAAGTCACCAATTCTCCCAGACCTCTCAAATTACAACACCTTGCCAGCTTGGACTGTTTGTGCTCAGAATTCTTCCTATCGTGTGTACATTCAAAAAATGACACTTTTTCCGAGTAAACACCTGAAAAGATGAGTGAAAGGTGTAGTTTTCACAACTGGTATGCGCTAGAATTCAGAAGCCAGTTCAGATCTTCCCTCCACGGCTGGCTGGTACCCTTTTGAAAGGTTTTTATTAGTTATGTATTTATGCACCCATGTGTGCACATTCGAATGTGGACACACCACAGCTCTGAGTTTGTAATGTGTATACAATCTGAGGAGTCGGTTCCCCCCTTTCATCATGCGGGTCCTAGGGCTCACACTAAAACTGTAAGTTATCTTCAGGATCTCACACCAATCTGCAGACAAAAGGAAGTATTGATATGAGAAGAGAGATGGATTCTAAAACCTAAGATAAAAATAAATTTTGACACAATAGCTACTTGGCATCAAAGCTTAGTTTACCATCATCCCTGACTCAGTCAGGGCAGATATTAATTTCATTCATCTGTTTGGTCTACAACAGCTCCTTCTCTTTCTGGCAACTACACGGTATACAACAGCAGGGGGAAGCCAACAATGGAGAGAAAGTTCTGTTTCACATCCCTTCTCCAAACCACATATTGTTCATAAGGCATTTCCTCTTCAGAAAAAGCACCCACCTCCTACATCCAGTTTTCAGAGGCCTCCACAGGATCTTTACCACACCCAGTGACTCAGCTCACCTGCTGTGACAGTTCAAGTCACCCCTCAGGGGTGGGTGACCTTCTACTTCTAAGAGCACAATGTGAAAAAGTTCCATGGGCAGGGGCAAAAGCAATACCGTGTTCTCAGATCCTGCCAGTGCTGGCTTCCCAGGCAAAGCTTTCCCCAATCCCCCTTTGGCAAGCAAGTCTTAGTGTGATCTGGTTTACCTTCTTCCTAGCCCCCATGGAAAGAGGTGAGGATGCTAAGCAGGGGTGGAGCTAGTGTGGAACACCCCTCAAACCCACATACCCAGCAGTTACTTGCCATAGGAAGAATTATAGAAATAATAAGGTTTATTTCAGCTTAGAAAAGATCACTCTCACAAATAATGAAGATGCAAACAGATGTCACCGACAAGCAATTTTAAGAAAACACGAGTAAATGCAGCACAAATGCTGCTCTTTAACCTTCTGCTCACAGCCACAGCCACAGCCACAACTGAAGGCCTGCAGGCTATTAAGCTGTTTAACATCACCCCAGGTCACCACCAGACACAGCAGGGAGGCGGTCAGGACTCCAACCCTTTCTTTTCCTCCCTGACAACCTGGTCTGTTTCCCTCCCTTCCCCTTCAGGACACACAGCCCCCCTCTTCCAAGCCATCTACTTGGGACGTCTGCTGAGAGAACAAATGCTCTCCCTCAAGAATGAATCTGCCAGGCTTGTGTGTACTTTAAGTCTCAGGCCCTTTATTATTCTCCTTGAAACCTGACCCCTTGAAACGAGGACCAGGACACCAGAAAATGGTTTTTGTTTTGTTTTTTAAGAAAAACTTACAGGGGAAAAAATACAAAACAAAAACAAGGAGTGTGTGTAGGGGAGGGGATGTTTCCAAGATCAAGATCACAATCTCTTCTTCCCCTGTCCTCTTGAAATGCCTGTCACAAAACTCTGTATCCTTACACCAAAGCAGGAATCCAAACCTTTAATCCCAGTACTTGGGAGGCAGAGGCAGGCAGATCTGAGTTGGAGGCCAGCCTGGTCTACAGAGCAAGTTCCAGGACAGCCAGGGATACAGAGAAACCCTGTCTCAAAAACCAAACACACACAAAGTAGCGACCCACCCAAGACAATCAACTGAAAATACAGACTTGGGGGTAGCTCACAAACAAAACAAGTTTGTTACTGGTGTTCTCTGGCTGCATTTACTTCAGATGTCAAAACAAATCTGCATCAAAATGAGCATTGTTCTTCACATCAGCATCTCAGCCCAATTAACCAACTCAAAGAACAACAGAACACCCCCCTCCAGTCTGTAACAACCAATCTGAGAAAGCTCGCATACTCTAAATTCAAACAAGCCCTAGAAAACTAGCTCTACCTCCAACTTCAAAATTAGAGTGAATAAAATTCTATTTTGTCCTTTTCAGATGACTGTAATTTTGCCATTTTGTTAAAAACAGGAACACAGGGATGGAGGACACCCAGTGGCCTTGCTTCGGTTTCCCAGAAAAGGTGCAGCTTCTTAGGACCTGCAAGCCGGAAAGAAGTGTGCATGCCTGGAGGCCAAACCTACCATAGGTGTTTCCTTCACGATGTGAGGGAAATAGCTGTTTAATGACATCGAAAGGCAGCTTAACTGAGTGTTGCTTCACAAGGGGAGTATGGTAAAGCCACCTCTTCACCAAGTCCTACTTATTTCCTTCTCTAGCTATTATTGATTGCAAAGAATACACAAGGTCCAGGGTTCAATATTCAAGACACACACACACACACACACACACACACACACTCTCTCTCTCTCTCTCTCTCTCTCTCTCTCTCTCTCTCTCTCTCTCTCACACACACACACACAGAATATATAACGCACGACAGTCTTGTTATTTAAAATTTAAATTTTTCATGGTATTCTGTTTTGTGTCAGGCTAATTAACAAATCTGGCATAAACTCAAAATGAGATTACCCCATATTGCCACCAAACAAGTGTGAAAAAAAGCTCTGAACCAAGAATAAATAGGCTTCCAAGATGACCAACACCAAAGACCAACACCGCATATACAAAAATGGAGTGAGAGGTGCAGCTCAATGGCAAAGTATGCTTGTTTGCCAGTCGTAAGACAGAGTTCCATCTTCAGCACCAGCAAAATAAATGCCATTCCTACACTGCCACCTCCCAGGGTTATGTTCACTTACTTTAAGAAGTATCTCTGACCAGACGATGTCTTGGCCATCTCCCAGCCTGCGGGCAGCGGTACATCATCAGGGATCTCAAAGGAAGACTGTCGGAGATGCTGTGCTGCAGGGGTAGCGGCTGGACCAGAGACCACAGTGGGGGTGAGAGTCCCAGGAGAAACGGCCCCCAGCTGCAGGGAAGCTGGAGAGGAGTGAGCCCGGACGTGCTGTGGAGTCAGACCTCCTGCAGTGCCGGCATCAGTACTGGCCTATTAGGAATAGTAAAATGAGAATTCACACAACTGAATTCACACAGCAGCACCTACCCCAAAATTCTCATGGCAAGCAAATATCTAAATATCAAAAGCAAACTTTGATGTTCAAGTTCTGACGCTAAGAAACACAGGTGTCCAAAGGGACCATTTTTAAATTATGCAAATTTAATACACACTATAAATGTTATTCTGAGGAGCAGTCAATCTGAATCAAAGTCTGCCTCCCAGACACTGTGAAATAGTTAAAAACTGGGCATTAAAACCCATTTTCAAAAAAAATGGAGGCAAGAGCTGTTATTTGTTGGAACATGTGTGTTCTATACACACCAAAACAAATAAATCAGTTCACTTTCCAAGCAGTATGGTTGTTTTTCAAAGTCCTAGAGCAAAACTCTGGGAATTACTATGCATTTCCCACTTTGTTTTAAATAACTAATGCCCTCATTTGCCACTTTTTGTCTGTGAATCCATTAATTTGGGATTTTTATTTTCCCTTTTTATTTAAGTGCACTGGTGTTTTGCCTGCACGTTGTTTGTGAAGGTGCCAGCTCCTTTAGACTTGGAGCTACAGACAGTTGTGGGCTGCCACATGGGTGGGAGCTGGGAATTGAACATGGGTCTGGTGGAAGCCCAATCAGTGCTCTTCAGTCTAACTTTCTCCCCACTGAGCTATTTCAGCTGTGTGTGAATCAATAAATCAACCATTATAAATTAATGAATTCAAAGGCTCAGAACTGCAACAAGGCTATAAACTAATGAAGAGAATAAGCTAACCCTCTTTGTGCCTACAAGATAAAGATGTAATCAATTCAACTATAACTTAAGGATCCACACAAGAGAAGGAAAAAGAAAAACTTGCACAGACCCCAAGGATTCGAATCTGGGTTTAACCAGACTAGTGTTAAACGAGGTACCAGAAATGAACTTGTCTTCCTTTCTGTAAATTAGTTTTTCCACGCCAGAAGCGCATAGGGGTATAAGAATTCTCAGGCAGGAACCTGTAGACAATTGTTTACAACATCTAATACTTTTATTATAATTAGGATTTATCAAAAACGTTCTGATTTCCTAGATTCATGAGCATAAGGAAACTGAAAGGACCCTGCAGTCACTTAAAGCTCCACAGCAAAGGCAGTAGCATTTCTGAGTTTCAGATCAGATTAAATTTAGGGCTAGGAAATCATTAGCACCCAGAAAGGGTAAATTTCTCGATATACGGCTCTCTTCAAATGCTAGTCAGAAGGAAAATGTACCCCACAAACGGCCGGGTGGAAGTCGGGTATTACAAGTACACTTTCCCGTGGTCGTTCCTACAAAATGGAGCATTCAATCTGCGTGTTCCTTCGAAGTTTCCGCGGCCGTTCAAGATTGCACGCCAACATACATTTAGCTCAGTGAGTCCAGAAACCCACTTGTGGGGGAGGGAGTAATGAATAGTACCTAAGTCTTCTGTTGTTACAAATTAAGTGTTTAGGCTAGCGGCTAAATAACCTTTCCTTCCTCCTTCACTCGGCTTTTTGTAGCTGAGGTTAATCGAGCTTTTCGGAGCTCCAAAACCCTGTTCTGCCGCAGGCCTGCCTAGGAGGGGGGTTGGATTGGGGGCGGCAATTCTGTCCACTCAAGTTACAGCCCGAGTGGGCTAACGACGGCAGTGTTTGGAAAACCAATTAAGTTTTGGGCAAAGTTCCTATGCTGGTTTAGCCTAAAGCAAGGTCTTTAAAAATTAAGTAATTAAATGGAGGGGAGGGGGAAGCGACACTAAAGAAATCTACCAGGACCTATCGGAATGTTAATACTTTGAAACGGTTTCACTTCTGTGTAGGATCCAGTTGGGAAAACAAGCAGGCGTCGTGGATGTGGCTAAGCAGCCATGTTCACATCCGCAGTCAGTTAAAGAGCAATGGCGAGCCTGGAATTAGTCATTGCTTCCCAAACATTACCTTTAATCACAGTTGAGCCCGGCAGGACTCGGCCTATGAGTCAACCTGCAACGCGCTATCAAAGGCCGGCGCCGAGCTCTGCGCCCAGAGCGCAGCCGAGTTCCTGCGCAATGCCCAGATGTGGCCAATTTAAGAGCTCTGGGCCCGAACGGTAAATAATAGGTCGCGATCGGGCAGGCGACACGTGAGCCCACCGAGTGTGACAAGATCCCGCCCGCCCGCCGGGGTTCCAGGGCACGGCGGGGGCGAGCGGGGACCGAGGAGCCCGAACCCTGCACTCGATCGGACCGCGCCTGGGCCGAGAGCACAAGCTTTGGCGAGAGGGAGGGGGAGGGGACCGAGAGAAGCAACCAGAAACTCAATGGACCGGTTCAACCCCCACCCCTCACCAAGTCGGGAAAACAAGGGGACAGTAAACGCGGCGCCACGGGAGGCTCGGAGGCGCGGGCAGGGGAGGCGGGGTGTCACCAGACTGGGGTCCCCGCACGATGCCGCCCCCTCCCCCTCCTGCCCTCCCCTCCCCCTCCCCGCCGACGCGAAGGTGCGGAGCGCAGCGGAGGCGCGCTTATTGTGCAGCCCCCCGCGGGCCGCCGACTGCGGGGAAGCCCGGCCCAGCCCCGCACCCCACGCGGCCCCGGGCCCCCGCGGCGCCGCTACCTGTCGCGAGTGGGACTTGGGCTCGGGCGGCTTGAAGAAGGAGTCGGGCAGCTTGCGCAGCCGCATGGGCACGGTCTGCGGCACGTTGGCCGTCTTGGGGTTCATGACGGCGTTGAAGAGCGCCTCCAGGTCGGTCTCCGAGTCCCCGCGGACGTGCACGACCTGGTGGCCAGCCGGGGGCGCGGGCGGGGCCGCGGGGGTCCCTGGCGGAGGCGCGGGCGCGGACGGCGGCGCGGGGCCTTGCGGGGCCGGCTGGGGCGGCGGCTGCTGCGCGGGCTCCATGGCTGCGGCCTCGCTCGACGCTCGCCCGGGACGCTGCGCTCAGGCTCGGGGGGCCGCGTCGCGCGCCCGCATCGCCCTGCACTCTGTGCCCGAGGCCGCCGAGCCTTCCCTGCCCTCCCCGATCTCCCTCGTCCTCCCTCTCCTCGGCCCCGGCCGCTGGCCGCGTCCCGACTGAGACGGAAACTTGGGCTCCAGACGCCCAAACTAAAAAGTTGCGCGGAGCGCCCGCCCGCGCGCCTCGCGGGCTCCGCCTCCTCGCCGCTCTTCCTTCCTCTGCGCGCCCGCCCGCACCGAATCTGCGGCCCGCGGCCCCCGGGGAAACTTTCTCTGCGCGGCGCTACATTCCTGCAGACTCCGCGGCGCACGTGACCCGGAGGCTGCGGCGCTGCGTGCGCACCGGCCGGCCTGGAGCTGCGCGGCCGCGACCCGACCCCCGGTGCACGCAGAGCCGTCCGGTCCACATACACTGGTGTTAGTCGCGTCTGCGTTTAAACATCCATCCCAGTTTTGCCATTTCCCAGCGAGTTGGCAGGAAAACAAGCACAAACAAAACGCTTGGGAGCGCAAATGATTACAAATTGAAGCTTGGAGACAAAAGGAAACACGATTAAGTTTTGTTTGAAACTGGCTGACTGTAGCCAAGGATATCCTTCAACTGTCGGCAAACTTTTTGTGTCTCAGCTTCCTGACTGCTAGGATTTCAAGCAGGGGCCTCTGTTTCCCCGGGCTTTGGAATTGGTTTGGCTTTGTCGCTTTTTGGTTTGTTCTTTTTTAATTATTTTTTTTTTATTACGGTCATTATGCAGGAGTGAGCTCCACAAGTGGAGGGCACTCTGTGGGGTCTCCGAAATCGAACTCAGGCACCCTGAGCATCTCAACCTGCCCTGTTTCCCTAATCATGTAGCACAGGCTGACCTCCAACACACTATGTAGCTGAGGCTGGCTTTAAATTCTTGTCCCTCCCGCCTCAGCCTCTACAGGGCTAGGTTGCAAATGAGGACCACCTTACCCAGCAAACCATTACTTTTTAAAAAATTGGATATCAAGTCACATTTTTGGTTTGGTTTGGTTTTTTCTGTTGTACCTCTGGCTGCCCTGGAACTTGCTCGGTAGACCCTCTGCTGGTATTAAAGACGTGTTCCACCACGCCCAGAGTCAAAACATATTTTTTTAGCACCAAAACTTGCCATTTGGTCTCTGAGAACTTCAACTCAGAACATAAGCTCTAGGGAGCATGTCCCTTTCCTCCTGTACTTGGAACAAGGGCAGACTGAGAGAGACTTTTAAGAGAATAAGCGATGACAGTCAGCTTAGCCCCGAGTGTCAGTCTACCAGGAACCTATCTAGAATCACTCAAAAACGATGAAAATCTGTGGTGTTTGTTAATTGTTTGTGTTGAGTGATTTGTCTGTGTCTTTACATCACATGATTCCCTGGGTCCCACAGAGGCCAGAAGATGTTAGATTCTGTGGAACTGGATGTGAACTGCCATGTGGGTCCTGGGATTCAAACTTGGGTCCTCTGGCAGAGTAGTCGGTGCTCTTAGAGACTGGCTATCTCTTCAGCCCCTTGTTGAAGCTGTGAACAACAACAACAAAAACTTTTATTGAGATGCAACTCCCATACTACAGTTTTTCACTTAAGCAGTGTGGTTCTTTTTGAGTTCAGGGTTGTGCAACGCTGATTTTTAAACACATAAATTTCTTCTCCAGAAATCTGGTTTCTTGTTTTAATGATTTTGTCTGTAGTGCAACTGAAACGGGTATAAATAGGATTAAGCAAAGAAAGGACCCTTGAGCAAAAAGATAATCTCTCCCTCCAGCCAGGACATGCCCGGGAGAATTCTGAGCAGCAATCTATTGCTTCGTGGAGCGGGTGAGCCAGCTTCAGACAGGCAAGATTTTAATCAGCTGCTCGGGAGCCCCAGTTTCCTGTCCAAGAGAGGAAGTAGGGTAAATATCCTCCCAGCACTGATTCCAGGATTGGGCCCCACCCCCACCGAGTGCCAACAGCGTTTAACCACACTCTTGTGGGTTCTGGAACTTCAGAGTTTAGAGTTCAGGCCCTGGTTCCCCACGCAGCAGCTGTGAGATAAATAGTGAGCAAACTGCTTCCTGCCCTCTAATTTTGGCATCGGGGTGATGACATCCACCTAATGTTGTTGAGACATTAAAGGAGTCAATGGACATAAAGCTCGTGGCCCAGTTTGTGGCACAAGGTGAGTTCTCAGTCGCTGTCAGCCATTATCATTGCCCCATGTTTTCAGGTTGCTTCATTGGAAGCAACCCAGCCTGTTGTGCCACAGCCCTTTAGAATCCTGATAGCCTCCCTCCTTCTCAGGGCCAACAGCTAAACCATAAACAAAACCTTTGGGTGAGACAGTCTGCAGAAGAAAGACACACTGAGAGAGGCTTGGTGGTACATGTGGTACAGGCAGGTGGGTCTCTGTGAGGGCCAGGTCAGTGTGGTCTCCACACTGAATTTCAGGCTAGCCTGGTCTACGTAGGAAGATCGTCTAAAAATTAAAAAAAAGAAAAAGAAAGAAGAAAAAAAAAAAAAGAAAGAAAAGGTTGAACTGAAATTCTCTAGAAATTTGGAAGGCCGAGGCAGGAGGATTGCCACGACTTCTAGGTCTGACTGAACGACACAGAGAGACCCTGTCTCTACTGGGCATGGTGGCATGGTGGGAAGCACTGGGTAAAAGTTTAAGGACAATCTCAGTGATCCAGTTAAGTGTGAAGGAACATGAAGCCCTGTCTCAAAAGAGCAAAACTTTGAGCTGAAAGGAAATGTGTAGAACAGACGTAACTGTGGCCACAGGTTGCAATGGATGCTGCTCCTAACTACTATGGACACTGTAACTAAAGGGCTTGGGGACTTTGGTCATTTGTTCCACCGGCCTTTAAATGGAAAACAAAGTTAGTGTGGATTACAAGGCTTTCTGGAAGAATCTTGTGTTCAGTTAGGACCTCTGCAGCTTCATAGAAAGAATGCCCTTGTCATTGTTTCCGGCATTTCAGTCACAAGTCAGCAAGAGGTGAGGACTATGGGTATTCAGTCTTTTGTGTCCCGGTCTGTCACCCACCCTCAGCAGTTATTATTTTAGGGCAGCTTTCTTTGTGTGTGAGACAGAAGATCAGGCTCTAGTCTAGGATGGCCCTGAACACACAGCCTTCCTGCCTTAGCCTCCTGATTGTTGAATTTACAGGCATATATCCCCCCACCCACACACACTTGGAAGGCATCTCCCTACAAAGACCTGGAGGGGGCTGGAGGGATGCACGGGGGTTAGAGCACTGGCAGCTCTTCCTTCCAATGGACTCCAGTTTGATTCCCTGCGCCCACATGACAGCTCATAGCCCCTGTAACTCCAGTTCCAAAAGAACTGACAGTCTCTTGGCCTCTGCAGTCACCGGGCAGGCACATGATGCATGTAAATACACTCGGGCAAAACAGTCATACAAATAAGACATTTTAAAAATGAGCCATTGTCCTGGACCATTATCAATGTCTGTGTAGGTCACTGACGTTACAGTTAGTTGGACTGACTTGGTGGTGGAGGTGCACACCTTTAATCCCAGCACTCCAGAGACAGAAGCAGGCAGATCTCTGAGTTCAAGGCCAGCCTGGTTTACAAAGTGAGCTCCAGAGCAGCCAGAGCTACACAGAGAAGCCCTGTAGTGAAAAGGCAAACAAATATACAGAACAGAACAGAACAGAACAGAACAGAACAGAACAGAACAGAACAGAACAGAACAGAACAGCTGGACTCTGCAACCGTAGCCTCTCACCTTTGCTTCTTTTTAGCCCCAAACCCACTGTTGTCCTGGACATCATCGCGTTTGGGATGTGACCGCCAATAGGCAGCGTGGTTTCAGGGTTCCTGTCTCATTTGTCCTGCGCCTCTCTCCTGAACCACCCAGCCCACTCGCCCTGTTCTCTAGTGCATCAGAACTTGCCCCCACCTGGAAGTTGTGAGAATCTTTCTGCCTCACCCTTCCAAGTGCTAGGATGATTTCTGTTCAACGATTTCTCTTTCATGTTCCACCTGGCCTGGCACATGGGGCCTGGACTCCCATCGATGAAAAGCTTCAACCAAGCATTTGGCACTGTCGAGGGGGCTTGATATGTCCGCTTCAGTGATAGGATGGCGCTGTGCAACTGTGTGCTCATTCACTGTAGAGCTGTGAGTCCGGTGCCATCAGATGGCACCGTCTGGGGTGCCTTAAACGAGTCCTGTAAGAACCTTCTGTAACTGCCTGGTGGCTAGCACCTTATTTCTTGTAAGAATGTATCATGTCTTTAAGGTATTAAACTTAACATTCAGGAACCAAGCTCATGAGGGTGATCCCAGCACTTGGGAGTTTGAAACAGGCTGATTTCAGCAAGTTCAAGGTCAGCCTGACTGCCTAGTTATTTCCAAGCTAACCTGGCTACAGCATGAGACTCTATCTCAAACAAACAGGGATAAAATAAATAAGCAGCCAAGAGTGGTGGTGCCTATCTACTATACCAGCATGGAGGTTGATTCATGATGGTCACAAGTTTGAGGCCAGCTTGGCAATAGTGAATTCCAGGTCATCTGGGGCTACATGGGGGTAATGTGCACAAAAATGAAAAGTAATACAGGTATGGTGGCACATGCCTTT
Organism: Cricetiscus sungorus; assembly: GCA_030556225.1. Classification (NCBI taxonomy): domain Eukaryota; kingdom Metazoa; phylum Chordata; class Mammalia; order Rodentia; family Cricetidae; genus Cricetiscus; species Cricetiscus sungorus. Next base: position 31,584,218 of record JANBXA010000491.1, on the reverse strand, counting down.
ATATCCCAGAATTCCGGAGGCAGAGGCAGGCAGATACATCTCTGAGTTCATGTCCAGCCTGGTTTACAGAGTAAATTCCAGGACAGCCAGGACTGTTATACAGAGAAACCCTGTTTTAGAAAAAAAAAAAAAAAAAAAAAAAAAAATCAAAAGTAACCATTTGGAATGTCCCTGGCTTGGTAACCCTTTCTTGGTGTTTTGGCATGTCTGAGTACACCAGAAAAGGAATAGAGGTGACTAGATCTTCCACCAGACTCATAGAATCCTGCTTAAGGGACACCCACAGCTGGGTGGATTGGTGCACCCACATTTATGATGTCAAATCATATTTCCTGCTGTCTGTAAGTAGCCCCTACTCACACCCTTATCACATTTATTCTTTACCTTTCTCCCCCTCCAAAAATGACTTCATTTGTGACTGCACTGAGACATAAGGCCACGATGCTCAAGTCTCCCGGAACCTGCTGAACCGGAACTACTCCAGCAGCTAGGAGTCCTCCCCTGCTCAGCTGGTGCCGAGGCTTGTGCTGGGCACCTTTTGTTCATCCTAACACACTGAGCTCTGTACTCCCACCCCACCCCCCCTCAAACTCCAGCAGCACACCTATCCAGCCACATCCTTCTGATTCACCACGTTAATGCTAGCACAATCCATCCATTTGTTCAGGCCAGAGAGCTGGGTGTGTCCTTAACCATACGTCCCTTTCTCTATCACTTGCCCTCAACCCTTCCTAATATGGGTTAATTTTCTGTTGGAGCTCTGAATATCTGCCACTCAACTCCAGAAACCTGTTTCCGATTCTGCCCTGCTCCTCGTCAGAGTACCCGGTAAGTCATGGTCCGGCTTCTAATTGTACCTGACTCGGAAGGACAAGTGCTCTGACATCAGCATGGCCTTTCCTGGGTATGAGCTGGTTCCTGGAACCCTGCAGACTCAGCTCCCAAGTGTGCCATGTTCCAGCCCTTGCTTACCCTCTGGCTCTTGCCTCTCACCTGCACGTGCTCTTCATCTCTCATCTCTCTCCTTCTCTCTGTCCTCTCCTTTTCTCTTCCCTTACTACACAGCCCAGGCTGGCCTCAAACTCCTGGCACTCCTGTGTCAGCCTCCAAAGTGCAAGGATTACAGGCATGCACCAACGTGGCTAATGGTTGTGTTCTGCCTCCATGCATACTGAGCCACGGTGGTTCCTTGAACAGTTTTGACTCTGACCCTTGTCTTCTGCAGATGTGATCAGTGCTGCCTGGAACTCTCCCCACCCCCCTCCCCACCCCCCCACCCCCCCACCCCGTTCATGAATCTCCAAAATTTCATCAGGGTAGTAGTTACTTTGTCTCTTCCCTTCTCACAGAAGGCAGAAGCCTCATCTCTGGGCCCAAACAGAGCCACTGCTTGCTGTAACTGTTTATAGCTGCCAGGACCACTTAATGTTTCTGCAAAGTATTTACAAAAATGTCACAATAAAGTGAATAACTGCATAAAAAGCAAATAAGACACAATTAAAATGTAAAAATCAAGAAAAGCATGCCTTTAATCCCACTCCTTGGGAGGCAGAGGCAGCCTGTACATTTGAGATAAGCCTGGTGTACATAGTCAGTTCCAGAGCAGCCAAAGCTACCCTGACTCAACTAAACAAACAAACAAACAAACCAGCAAATGGAAAGAAAAAAGAAATGATTGGACTGGAGAGGGGACTCAGCATTTGCTGCTCTTCCAGACCTGAATTTGGTTGCTTGCACCCACATGACAGCTCACAATTGTTTAAACTCCAGCTCCAGGGAGTCTGACACCTTCTTTTGTCCACTGTGGGCACTAGGCACATGTATGACACAGACACACATAGACATACATACAGGCAAGATTCATATACATAAAGAAAAATAAAACATTTTTAAAATGTAAATTTGGCTTTCTGAGACAGGGTTTCTCTGTGTAGCCCTGGCTGTCCTGGAACTCTATGTAGACCAGGCTGTCCTTGAACTCAAGAGATCCACCTGTCTCTGTCTCCCAAGTACTGGTATTAAAGTTTGTACCACCATCACCAGTTAAGAATGCCAGGGTTCTTCTCTGTTAACTTGGCTATGTTGACATAGATTTGTGTGGTTGGCTAATCTACCCAGTCTTGCTCTTTTGTATTTTGATGTTGGGCCTATTGCACAAAGCCCCACCCCTTTCAGATATGTGTATTGTTTGGTATTGTAACAACTATAGATGGATGTAAAATACAGTTATATATAGGAAGCTGAAGCAGAGAGTTTGGGCAAGTTCAAAGTTAGCTTGGGTTAGAGAGTGAGACCTTTATCAGAAAATAAAAGCAAAAAGTTACATATACTGTAGTGTAATGTTCAGTTAGAATTTGTGTTTGCGTTGTTTTGAGACAGGGTCTTTAGCCCAGGCTGGCCTCAACTCCTGGCAGGCATACACCACCATGTCCAGGTGCAATCTGGGGCTTACTAAACCATCATGGTAATCCTGTTACATTATAACATTTGAAAAGCAATACATTATATTGTTACACAAGGTTTCTTGTCCCATAGCTGTTAGCCCTAAATAAACACACAGACTTTTGGCTAATGGCTAGGGCTTCTTATTGGCTAGCTCTGTCTTAATTATTAACCCATTTCTATTAATTTATGTATTTCCATGCGGTCTTATCTTACTGGAGAATGCCTGGTGTGTCCTTTCTTCCTGGTTCTTAATTGGCAACTTCTTGGCGGGCTCCCTCTGCCTACCTTTCCCAGGATTCTCCTTATCTCCTAGTCCCACCTATCTCCCTGCCTCATTGGCCAAACAGTGTTTTATTCATTAATCAATAAGAGAAGCATATATACAAAAGGGCATTCCCCATCATATCCTCTTTTCTGTCTAAATAAAAAGAAAAGTTTTAACTTTAACATAGTAAAATTACATATAGCAAAACAGTTATCAAGTAAGAACTATAGTTTTCAATATTTAGTTTATATACATTTGGCAAAATTTATAGAAAAATCTTATCGTCTATCCTATCTTTGTGAGTCTAAAGTTTTATATGTAATTTAACTTACATCATAACTAAGGAAAACCATAACTATAACTATCTGTCTTCAACTACATCAAAGGCCACAGAAGGATAATATATAAACTCTAGAATTGACAGATACATTTAGCTGTCTGGACAGTCATCCAAAGTCCTTCTGTAATGTTGAAGCATCCATCTTCAGCTCATAGGCCATAGTGTCTGGCAGCCTTCTCAGTGAAGCAGGAAATTTTAAACTGTCCACCTGTATTGGCAGTTTTGTTCTTAAAATAAGGTCATTTGTGTAAGTTTGTGCATCTAAATAAACACATTCATTATCTCACCACTTATTCCAGAAATATTTATATCTAGTACATTATATATATTTAGTTGATTGCTGAAAATAGTTGATAACATTTGTGTTGTAGAGGATCACTAAAAGTGGCATTCTGAATGTTAGCTAAAAACTGACAGACAATATTCAGAAGTTTGAATGTTTGAGAACATGAGTTTGTTGTTGTTATTGTTGTTTTGTTTGTTTGTTTGTTTGTTTGTTTGTTTTTAAAGGCAGGGTTCTTTGTGTCACAGCTCTGGCTGTCCTGGAATTCATCCTGTAGACCAGGCTGACCTTGAAATCACAGAGGTCCCCCTGCCTCTTTCTCCCGAGTGCTGGGAATAAAGGCTGTACCACCACTGCCCAGCTTGGAAATAAGTCTTAACACCTATGAGATTTCCTAGGGTTCTGTCTGATGCATGAAGAATGGCTGATATGATTTAATAACTTCTTCTATGCTAAAACTCCATGACAGAGCTTGCCTCTCTGTTTCTCTAAACTGTATCAATTGTTTAACCTTGACTCAGGCTCCTCAACTCTTCTGTCATCTTCTCATAGCTCTGACTTCTCTTCCAATACACCATGAATTTCTCCAGTTTCTGGTACAGTATGCAGACCATGGACAGTCAAAAACATCATTTATATACAACTGATTAATATTTGTTCACTTCTCTATATGTACAAAGTATAACATCACATTCTTTGGTGATGCATTTTGTTTGGGGGTGTCAGAACTTGCTCTCTTCTGGGAAGCTCTTGCATTTGTGCGAGCTGGAATGGCAGTGTTGGAACTAAAAGAACCTGAATCACTGTTTCTTCCTTTGAAGATGAACCTGAGGTTTCCGGGGTTTGTTCTGCACTGTTTGATAGGGCAGCCACAAAAGGCACTGAGAACTTCACACATGTGGCTGTGACTGTGGCATTGTGTGGTGCTGATGTGAAACAGTCCCTTTAACCACAGAGGTCTCTGGGACATACTGATGTGAGTGATTTGCTCAGAGACATAAAGCTGATGAGTGACACTGATGAGTGACAGAGAAAAATTCTGGGTTCTGAGGTACATCAATAGACAAAATATAATTACTTCTCTACTGGACTTTTTGTATGTTTTCTTGAGACAGAGTTTCTCTGTAGCTTTGGAGCCTGTCCTGGAACTAGCTCTGTAGACTAAGCTGGCCTCAAATTCAGAGATCCTCCTGCCTCTACCTCCTGAGTGCTGGGATTAAATGTGTGCACCACTACTGCCCGGCTTCTGCTGGACATCTTGGTACATGCCTACAATAGCACCATCGAGGAAGCAGAGGTGGGAGTATTGTCATGAATTCCAGGCCAGATTACTTTCCTTCGTTCATTTGGTTCTTCCTTCCTTCTTTCCTTCCTTCCTTCCTTCCTTCCTTCCTTCCTTCCTTCCTTCATTCCTTCTGTCTTTCCTTTCTTTTTGATGTAAAAAGTTTTTGAGATGTGCCCTCTTATATTCACTTTTTGCCATTTTTATTGAGCTATATGTTTCCCCTTCCCTTCTACCCTTCCACCTTCTACCCTGCCCCCCACAACCCTTCAATTTCTTTCTTCGAAGACTTAAAGTTCTTGTCATACAGGTCTTTCATTTGTTTGGTTAGAGTTACCCCAAGATATTTTATGTTATTTGTGACTATTGTAAAGGGTGATGTTTCTCTGATTTCTTTCATAGCCCATTTGTCATTTGTGTATAGGAGGGCTACTGTTTTGTTTTTAAACTTGTATCTTGTTACATTACTGAAGGTGATTATCAGTTGTAGTAGTTCCTTAGCAGAACTTTTGGGGTCACTTAAGTATACTAAAAGTTTGATTTCTTTCCAATTTGTATCCCTTTGATCTCCTTTTGTTGTCTTATTGCTCTAGCTAGAACTTCAAGTACACTATTGAGGAGATATGGAGAGAGAGGACAGCCTTGTCTTGTTCCTGATTTTAGAGGGACCGCCTTGAGTTTCTGTCCATTTAGTTTGATGTTGGCTGTAGGTTTGTTGTGTATTGTTTTTATTAAGTTCAGGTATATTCCTTGATTCCTGCTCTCTCTAAGACCTTTATCACAAAGGAATGTTGGATTTTGTCAAAGGCGTTTTCAGCATCTAGTGAGATGCCCATGTGACTTTTTTCTTTCAGTTTGTTTATATGGTGGATCACATTGATGGATTTTCTTATGTTGAACCATCTCTGCATCTGTGGGATGAACCCTACTTGGTCAAGGTGGATGATATTTCTGATGTGTTCTTGGATTCAGTTTGCCAGTATTTGAGTATTTTTGCATCAATGTTCATGAGGGAGATTAGTCTGTAGTTCTCTTAGTTGTGTTTTTGTATGGTTTGGGTATCAGGGTAATTATAGCCTCATAAAAAGATTTTGGCAATGTTCCTTTTGTTTTTATTGTATGGAACAATTTGAAGAGTATTGGTATTAGCTCCCTTTTGAGATTCTGGTAGAATTCTGCACTAAAACCAATGGCCCTGGGCTTTTATGGTTGGGAGACTTCTGTTGACTGCTTCTATTTCCAGATGAATTATAGGTCTATTTAATTTATTTGTCTGGTCTTGATTTCATTTTGGTATGTGGTATTTATCCAGAAAATTACCCCATCTCCTTTAAATTTTCCATTTATGTGGATTACAAGTTTTTGAAGTATAACCTGATGCAATTCTTTGGATTTCTTCAGTGTCTGTTGTTATGTCCCCCTTTTCATATATGATTTAGTTAATTTGGATATTCTCTGTCTTTTGGTTATTTTGAATAAAGGTTTATCTATCTTGTTTATTTTCTTGAATTACCAATTCTTTGTCTCATTGATTCTTTGTTTTGAGAAAAAGTTATATTCTTTTGTGTTTGAGTGAAATGTTCTATAAATGTTTGTAAGGCTCATTTGAGTCACATCTGTTAGTTCCTTTATTTCTCTGTTAAGTTTCTGTCTGGCAGATCTGTCCATTGGTGAGAGTGGAGTGTTGAAGTCTCCCACTATTAGTGTGTGGGGCTTGATGTGTGATTTAAGATTTAGTAGTGTTTCTTTTACAAATGAGGGTATCCTTGAATTGAGGGTATAGATGTTCAGAATTGAGACTCCCTCTTGATGGATTTTTTTTTATTAATTTATATTTTGCGTTCCAATCCCAGTTCCCCCTCCCTCCTCTCCTCCTGGCCCTCCCACTCCCATCTGCTCCTCAGAGAGGGTGAGGACAAAGGCACCACTCCACACCCATACCCCTGTGTTTAAGTGGAGCAAGGTGTCTCTCTATATAGAATGGGCTCCACCAAGTCAGTTTGTGCATTAAAGTTAGTTCTTAGACACCCTGCCAGTGGCCTCATATATTGTCTCAGTCACACCATTGTCGCCTATATTAAGAGAGACTTATGCAGGTTCCCCATTTGTCAGACCTGAGTCAGGGGTCTCTCACTAGCTCAGGTCAGCTGATTCTGTGGGTTTCCTCATCATGATCTTGACTCCTTTGTTCATATTATCGCTCCTCCCTCACTTCACTCATACTCCAGGAGCTTGGCCCATTGGTTAATTGTGGATTTCTGCATCTGCTTTCATCTGTTTCTGGAAGATGGTTCTAGCTTCTCTGGGATAGTGGGTTGTAGGCTGGATATCTTTTGTTTTATGTGTGGTATCCACTTATGAATGAGTACATACTATATTTATCTTTCTTGGTCTGGATTACCTCACTCAGGATGGGTTTTTTTGTTTTTGTTTATATATATATATATATATATATATATGTACATATATATATATATATATATATATCACTGTCCTATTGCCTATGAATTTTAGGATGCCATCGTTTCTTAAAACTGAGTAGTACTCCATTGAGTAAATATACCATATTTTCTTTATCCACTCTTCAGTTGAGGGACATCTGTGTTGTTTCTAAGATCTGGCTATTGCAAATAATAGTGATATGAACATAGTTTAGCAAGTGTCCTTGTGGTGTGAATGTGCCTTCTTTGGGTATATGCCCAATAATGGTATTACAGGGGCTTGAAGTAGGTTGATCCCTAATTTTTGGAGAAATCAACATACTGATTTTCACAGCAGCTGTACAAGTTTGCACTCCCACCAGCAATGGAGGAACGTTCCCCTTTCTCCACATCCTCTCCAGCATACGCTGTCATTGGTGTTTTTGACTGTTGCCATTTTGAATAGTATAAGATGATATCTCAGAGTTGTTTTGATTTGCATTTCCTGATGACTACAGATGTTGAGCATTTCCTTAAATGTGTTTCTGCCATTTGAGATTATTCTGTTGAGAATTCTCTGTTTAGATCTGTACCTCATTTTAAATTGGATTATTTGGTAGTTTGATTTCTAGATTTTTGAGTTTTCTGTATATTTTGGAGACTAGCCCTCTGTCAGATGTGGGATTGCTGAAGATCTTTTTCCATTCTGTAGGGAGTTGTTTTGTTTTGTTGACTGTCGTTCTTTGCTTTACAGAAGCTTCTCAGTTTCAGGCAGTCCCATTTATTGTTATACTCAGTGTCTGTGCTGCTGGGGTTTAGTAAGTGGTCTCCTGTGTCTATGAGTTCAATTGTATTTTCCACTTTGTCTTCTATGAGGTTCAGTGTGGATGAATTTATGTTGAGGTCTTTGATCCATTTGGACTTGAGTTTTGTGTTTCCTTGGGGCAGAGCAGTGTGGCAGGACCAGCCGGGCCAGAAAAACCTCATGTTACAGTTTTCTGTGTTTCTAATTATTGATTTCAGCCTTCAATTTGACTCTTTCTTGCCATCTACTCCTTCTTGGTGAGTTTGCTTCTTTTTGTTCTAGTACTTTCAATTATCTCTTAATTCACTAGTGTGGGGTTTTTCCTCCTCCTCCTCCTCCTCCTCCTCCTCCTCCTCCTCCTCCTCCTCCTCCTCCTCCTCCTCCTCCTCCTCCTTCTTTTTAAGATTTATTTATTATGTATACAGTGCCTGTCTTCATGTATCCCTGCAGATCAGAAGAGAGCACCAGATCTCATTTCAGATGGTTGTGAGCCACTATGGTTGCTGGGAATTGAACTCAGGACCTCTGGAAGAGCAGCTAGTGTTCTTAACCACTGAGCCATCTCTCTAGCCCTTTTTCAGCTTCTTTATGTAGACATTTAGTGTTATCTTGATGGACTTTTGTGGTGATATATTATTTATGATTTATTAAAGCTTGCCTGAGGATTCAGGAAGCAAACCCAGCCTCAAGCTATAGATATCAGGCAGTGGTGGTACATACCTTTAATCCCAGGACTCAGGATTAAAGTAGGAGCAGCTATGAGTCTGAGACAACCATGGCGTACAGGAGAGTGAATCAGAGTTCCTGCCTTTAATCCCAGGATTTGAGAGGTATTCAGTCTGAGAGTCAGTCTGTAGCCACATTGAGGAGAGCGTAGCAGTCTAAGTGAATCTGAGGAGCAGTGAAGTCGGGAGCAGTTTGAAGATCACCCTTTTGGTCTGGCCTGAGGTATAGGTAAAATCTACTGGCTTGTCTGCTTTGCTTTTGAGATCTACAGCTTGAAGCTTAAACCCCAATATCAGTCTCTGTGTCGTTATTATTCATGCTACAGATTTTTCTTGTGACGAATATGAAATGACCTTCTTATTTGTGGATAAATATTTTTTATATCTGGTTTTGTCACGGGATGTCCAGGTCTTGCTGTTTCTGGTCATGCTCTATTGCTCTTTGGGTTGTCGAATGTACTCTTATTTATTTACCCATCTTTTCCTTCAGTTGGTAGATTAAGCCTGTGCTTCAGTGGGTTCCCTTCCTCCAATCATTTGGGGGCTGTGGCCCCATTGAGTGTTCCCTCGGGTGCGGGCAGGGTTGAGCCTCTGGTGATCGCTCCTCCAGGTGAAGATGGGCCCAAGGTTCAGATAGCTCCTCCTCAGGGTGC
>JANBXA010000491.1:31340000-31572500 GCA_030556225.1 Cricetiscus sungorus | reverse complement strand
AGTTCTTCCCACAATACTTCATCCTTATAGAAGCCATCTAGCTCAACTGCTTTCCATAGTCATTAGTTCATATAATGTTTTCCCACTTCTACATGGCTTCTTGGACCCATTGATTACGTAATGGTCACAGGGGTCTTTCAAAATGTGCAATACTCCCATACTTAACACTGACATGAGAGCTGCAGAGACAGCTCAGGGATTAAGGGTGCTCACTGCTCTTCCAGTGCATAAAATTCAGTTCCCAGCAATTACATTGGGTGACTTAGATCTGCCTGCAACTTCAGCCTCAGGGTTCTGACACCCTCTTCTGGCCTCCTGGAGCACTTGGACACGTGACATACTCACACACAAAAATAAAAATACACCTTTAAAAAACACACTGAACTTTAACCTCTACACTCAGCCGGGAGTTAGATATAAATTTCATATATATGCAACACTAAGTTGATACACCAGGGTGTGTTTGTGTGTGTGTGTGTGTGTGTGTGTGTGTGTGTGTGTGTGTGTGTGTGTGTGTGTAACAATAATAAAAAGAACTTGGGAATCAGAAGCAGGCAAAGCTCTGAGTTCTAGGTCAGCCTGGTCTACAGAGCAAGTTCCAGGATAGCCAGAGCTACACTGGGAAACCCTGTCTCACAAAAACAGTTTAAAAGCCAGGTGGTAGTGGCATACACATTTAATCTCAGCACTTGGGAGGCAGAGGCAGAGGCAGGTAGATCTCTGTGAGTTCAAGGCCAGCCTGGTCTACAGATTAAGGTCCAGGAGAAGATCCAAAGCATTACAGAGAAACCCTATCTCAAAAAAACAAAAAAAGAGAACGCAGACTCTGAAAAGAATTTTATGTATAAAGTATGTGTACGCGTGTCTGTGTGCACATGCATGCATGACTGGGGCAGTCAGAAGAGGGTGTTAGATCCCTGGATCTGAGTACAGAGGACTGTGAGTAGTCACACGTGTTGCTGGGAAACACATTCAGGCTTTTTATGAGCACTGATGCCTCTTAACTTCTGAGTCAGTTTCCCAGCCTTTGTTTGCTTTGTCTCCAGTCAGGCTATCATTTTGTAGGTCAGGCTGGTCTCAAACCTTGGCCTCTCTGGTACTAAGACTACCAGCACAACTCACCATTCCAAACCATTATTTGCCCATACTATGTGGATCCTGGCTGGAACATGCTAGGATATTATAATAAACACTTATGGAATGAACGCTAACACAGAGTGAATGCTAGGTTTTTGTTTGTTTTGAAATAAGGGCGCATTCTATTTTTCCAGGCTGTCCTGGAACTCCCAGGATCCTCTTGTGTCAGCCTCCCAAGTGTTTGGATGTAGGTGTGTGCTCTCACACCCAGCTACATGAGTTTGTACCATTGAGTGCTGAGCAATTGGTTAAGAGAATTTAGGATAGCGTGTTCCTTAAGAAGCCTCCAAGCAGCTATTAGGGGGCTGCAAAGCTGTTTTCAAAAGTGTGGAGACCAAAGCTGGTTGCGCATGGTTGAGAACAATGCCTACCGGCTTGTGAATCAGAACAAGGGCTCAGAGAATAAAAAGGAACAGGGAGGGCTCAGCTGAGGGACTTCCCCTGTCTAACCACAACTTCCCCCCACAGATCCCACTTCCGGGTCCTTAGAGCCCTGTCACCTCAGAACTCACTCAGTTGGCTACCTCTTTCTATTTTGGGCCACATTTGATTTTATCTAGTTCTACTTTTTTCTTTTGCAATTTTGGGGTTGAACACAGGAGCTCACACACTATAGGCAAGTGCTCTAGTGTGGGGCTATGCTCCCAGTCCTGATTTAAATTTATATGTATTTATTGTGTGTATGTAGACAAGCAAACAAGTATGAGCCATGGTATGAGTATAGAGGTCACAGGTCAACTTGCAATCATTTTCTCCCACTATTTGGGTCCTGGGGTTGAAATCAGGTCTATTAGTCTTGTCACCAAGCACCTTTCCCACAGAGCTATCTTTGTCATTTTGTTGCTATTTTTTGTTCCCTTTGGTTTTTTGAGAACAGGGCTTCTCTGTGTAACCCTCCTGCCTCCAGTTCTGTTTCCTGAGGTGCTGGGGAGCAAACCCAGAATTTTGTGCCTGTGAGGGAGCATTCAACCCACGGAGCTACACCCCCAGCCCTGTCTTTCCCCCACCTCCCCAGCACTCCCTGCCTTTTCTTCATGATGTCCAAACTTGGTGTAGACTTAGAGCCAGAGGCACGATGCTCTGACAGCTCCCAGCATGCCTCTGCCATCAGAACCTCCTTCCTCTCATCAGTGCATGTGTAATCTTTCCAGGGAGCTGGGTGACACTCCCACCCATCTCAGTCAACTGATGATGGCTGTGTTGCCAATACAGAATGAACTGTGTCTCTGTGGTTCTGCCTTCCTGACGCATGCAGAGTCCTGGCCAGGATGCCACCAGCTCAGCTACCCTTTCAGGTGCACCTGTGCTTCCCAAGCCTCCCATTCTGCTGTAGCTTTGTTTGCTCACGGGAACTACAGTGCCCGGTATTTCCCCACCTTCACCCATGTCTCTATCTAATGTCCGAATTACAATTCTGTGACCTCCTCCTTGAGTAGCAGCTGGGATTTCTAAAGAATGTTTTGAAGTACCTATTCATATGACCATGGGGTCGCATAGTCAGCTATCCAAACCAAGACCTTTCTACTCTCAGTTGACTCAGCCTGCTTTTTTTTTTTTTTTTTTTTTGAAAATGGCTTCTGCAGGCTTCAGCTATTATCCAGGGATTGTGTGGCCTGAGGCATGTTCCCAGGCTCCATATCTCACCCCACACTGCACAACTAAACCCAGGTCCTGACAGTTCAAAAACTTCAATAATACTTCAGATATAACTGGAGGGACTGAGCTGAGACAGAGCTTAGGATGGGCATGTAGACTGTGGCTGACTCGAGCTGATGTGCTGATGCTTTACAGAGGCGCTCTGTGCCTGTGCCCCCTGCAGGAGGGACACTCTACCTCACCCAAACTCAACAAGTTCACTCTAAGGATCAGCTCCCCTTAGCCAGTCAGGGCTCGGGGATTTGCTGAGTGTCTCTCCAAGGCCAGGTGCGTCTCATAGACACTGGGATGAAAGAGTCTATGAAGAGTCTATGAAGGGATACCACGGCGAATAAAGAAGCATCTGCTTCAGGGTTGCTGGAGGCAGAGAGAGGGAGACTGAAAGCTTGGAGACCAGCTTCGTCTAAGTAGTGAACTCCAAGACTCTGCCTCAAGCAACAAGCCTTCGCATATAAAACAAACTAATTAATATAAAAACACAACTAGACACAGGCCGTGGTTTTTTGTTTTGTTTTTTGAGACAGGGTTTTTCTTTGTGTAACAGCCCTGGCTGTTCTGGAACTCACTCTGTAGACCCGGCTTGACTCAAATGTACAGAGATCCACCTGTCTCTGCCTCCCAAGTGCTGGGATTAAAGGTGTGCACCATCCCTGCACAGCTAGTAGCCTTAAACGATATACTTGGCACCATCGGAACCCAAGATATGCTTTCATTTTTAGAATTTTCAAAACTATTTATGAAGGAATCCTATTATTTCCTCCACTTTACAGAAAAGGCAACTAAGGAAATCAAGGTTAAGCATCCCCTCAGCATCACAGAGTAAATAATTGTGGAATTAAGAATCCAAGAGCTAGCTGAGCAGTGGTGGTGCACACCTGTAGTCCCAGCACTTGGAAGGCAGATGCAAGCAGATCTCTATGAGTTCGAGGCCAGACTGGTATACAAAGCAAGTACTAGGACAGACTCCAGAGCTACACAGAGAAACCCTGTCTTGAAAACAAAACAACAACCAAAAAAAAAAAAAAAAAAAAAAGACAGTCATTCGTGGCTAACATATCAGGTTTGAGGCCAGACTAAGCTACTGACATATCACAGTGGCTAAAGCAATTGCCTAGCATGCACAGAGTGCCGGGTTCCACTATCTGAAACACCATCTCTGATGTACTCCATACCATATGCATCACTACTGTGTATTAATTGGAAACTGTATGGCAGCAAGAGTTTTAATATATAATAAGAATTTATGATTATTTTTAATTGAGGATTTTAAGTGGAAAAAAATAAAGCAAAAGAATTCAATGTTTTTCTAACTGTAGAGATATAAACTTCCATTTCTCTATGTAGCTCTGGCTGTCTTGGAACTAGCTCTGTAGACCAGGCTGGCCTCAAACTCACAGAAATTTCCCTGCTTCTGCCTCCCAAACAATTTCAAAGTATAGGAAACTGAGACTGGGTGCATCTCGACAGAACAAACATAAACGGTGCCTTTCTGCTCTGTACAGGGCCCATCGGGGGTCCCTGCATGAGTCTGCTAGGCAAATGTAGAGACAGGCACTTCACGTTTGCCTTCTTCAGCTTGAAATCTGTCCATCCGTTACTGCTGACACAGAGACACCACAACTAAGGAGCAGCACTGGCGATGGTTTAACAACACTAGGCCATCTCCCCCACACCGTAGCAATGGTATAAGACATTCACATGACGCTTGATGGGATCCACGACAAAGTAAGAGAATGTCTGCTCATGCTCTTTAGCTGAAGGGTAGCACACACCAGCAGAGTCCTGAAAAGATAAGCCCGGGTTATGGGAAGAAGTCTTTGACTATCACACATTTTTCTGCCCAAGTATCATGAAACATAGGCAGGTGTAGTAGCACACATCTTTAATCCCAGTCCTTTAGGGGCTGAGGCAGAGGACTGAGACTGAGGCCAGTCTGGAATGCAGAGCAACATGTCTGTCTCAGTAAACAAAAGTCATGAAACATACATAAAATTTTTTGATAATAACTCGGCAATAAACTGCCAGTAGTATTAACAGTACAAATCTATTACACACATGTACCACAACTGTAACTCTTGCCCTTAAGGAATGTACAGTGCAATCATATTCTTTCCATGCTATTTTTGCTGTTTTGTTGTGCTTCGTTTAATTGTGTACCCAGGTAGGGCTTTCCCAATGTAGAGCAGGTTATACTAGAGCTCAGTACCCTCTGCCTTAGTTGCTTGGGTGCTGGGGCTCCAGGTTTATGCCTTTCCTGACTATCAGTTTTAGAGAAGAGCTCCATGAACTAGTGAGACGCTCAGTGCCTGCCACGTGTGCTGTTTGGTTTTGTCGGTGTGGCCCAAGCCTAGACATATCTGGGGAGAGGGGATCTCTCTTCAGGAACTGCCACCATCAGTTGGGTCTGTGGGTTTTCTTGACTCACGATGGATGTAGAAGGACTGAACCCACTGTGGATGGTCCCAACACTGGATCACACAAGAAAGCAGGCTCAAAAAGCTGTGAGACAAGCTGCTAAGCAGCACTTTCCCATGGCCTCTGCATGAGCGACTAAGGCTGGGACATGTGAGGCAAATAAACCTCTTCTCCCCTAAGCTGGCCATCACAAAAGAGAGCAAGCCGGTATAGAACTTGATACCGGAGAGTGAAGTTCTGCTGTGACAGACCTGACTGATGCTTTGGGGAGGACTGTGGAAGGAGTTTGCCGTTAGTGTTCAAAGTGTCGTGTCGTGGGCTGTTCTGTGCAGACTCGGAAGATACTGAGAGCAATAGACTCCTCTTCCATACTGTCTGCATCTGCTCCCGGCTCCAGGTTCCCACTTGACTCCCGTGGAGCTATCTATACCTATCACGTTTGAATTTTATAACATACTTAGCATCACCATCTTTTCTCCCAGGCTAACAGTGCCTGGCTTCCTAAGCCACAAGCATAGCAACAGCATCCACAATGAGTAATCAAGATGCCATGTACTCACATAGGCCTTCACTTTAAATACAGAAGACGTAATTTGTATTTCCTTGGTTCGAGGATGTTTCCGAACACTAAGATGAAGAAAACAAGGCACAATTAAAATATAAGAAGCCTGAAGGCTCAGCAGTTATGAGCACCCACTGCCCTGACAGGGGATCTGGGTTCAGTTCCCAGGATGCACACAGCAGCTCACAAACACCCTTCCCACCAGTTCCAGGGGATTTGACACCCTCTTCTGGCTCCCTGGGCACCAGGCATACATGTGGTATACAGACATGCATGCATACAAAATGCCCACATAATAGTTTGAAAAAAAAGAGACTGGTTGCTGTTTTGGCAGGGAAGCTGTGTTTGGTTCCTAGAACCCACACCAGGTGGCTTGTAACCCCAGCTGCAGGGATCCAACACCCTTTTCTGGCCTCCTTGGACTTGTGCATACATCCACATACAGATAAATCTTAACAAAGTAATATACCCTCAGTTAGCTGATCTTTTTTGTGAACAGTTGTTACTCTTTATGTCTTTTTAAAATTTTAACATGCAGAAAATGTAGAAGAAGACAACAGGGAGAATACAACCAACATACACTACACACATTTACATTAAATGATGGTGAAACCCCTTATTCGGTACAGTCAATAGACACCAATAAAGCTTTGTAAGTGTAGAGGAAGCTGCAGGTTCCATTACGAGGAGGGTCTGGTGGGAAACAGCTTTTCTGCAGTGTTTAAGACCTAGAGCTATTTGTTTCAAATACCCCAGTGAGCCCTTCCCACCACACACAGCAGTGAGACATTCCACAAGCTCCTGTGGCAGGGCAGGGTGCTAGCATGTGCTTGTATGGCTGGCATGCAGTCTCCTGGGTTCACAGGAGCTGCAAATGCCCAAAACACACTGCAGTCTGACGTTGGCTGGGCACGCATGCTTTTCCTGGAAATGTTTTCTTTTTATATGTTTTCTTCTCCACAGCATCAGTCGTCAGCTTTGTAGAGTCTGTTCTCTCCTCCCTTCACATGGGTTCCAGGAACTGAGCTCGTGATGGGCTAGTAGGGCAAGCATCTTTACCTGCTGAGCCATCTTGTTACTTCCATGTTTCCATAGCCTCCCTCCCTTTCTCTCTTTCTCCCTCCCTCCCTCCCTCCTTTCCCCTCCCTCTCTCACTCCCTCTCCCTCCCTCCCTTCCTTCTTTCAATTATACCTCCCTCCCTTCCTTCTTCCCTCCCTCCCTTTCTCCCTCCATCCCTCCCTTCCTATCTCCCTCCCTCTCTTCCTTTTTTTTTTTTTTTTTTTTTTTTAAAGACAATCTCACTATGGAGCCTAGGGTGCCCTGGAATCAGTATGTAAACCAGGCTAGCCAGAACCCACAGTGATCCTCATGCTTCTCCCTCCTCAGGGCTGGAATTATAGGCACAGCTCCCAATTCCTAGTCTTGAAATTATTTCATTTGAAAAGATTTCTTTGCTTATATTTTATGTCTGAATGCTTGCCTGTATGCATGTATGTACAGCACATGTATACTGTACCCACAGAAGCCAGAAAAGGGCATCAGACCCCCTGGAAGTGAAGTCACAGGTGGCAGTCAGCTGCCATGTGGTTCTGGGAGCTGACTGGGGTCTTCATAAGGAAGGGGAGGCTCTCAAGTGTTCAGCTTCTCTCTAGCTTGGAAATGGAAGGAAGGGTGGGAAGGAGGGAGGGAAGGCTAGAGGAAGGGAGGGAAGGTGAGCCTAGTAGAATACTTAAAATTAACCACATGTCCTTGGGATTAACTTGGAAGAGTAAAGATTACATCTAAATGAAAATTCTTCTTGTTCTTTAGAATAAAGGTTTTACACACACTCACACACTCATACTTACACTCACACACTCACAACATAAACACTCACACACTCACAACATACACACTCACACACTCACACACACACTCATACACACATGCACACACTCACATACTCACAACATACACACACACACACTCACACACTCACACACACTCACACCATACACACAACATACACAGTCACATACATACTCACACATACTCACACACTCACAACATACACACTCACACACTCATATACACATGCACAAACCACACATGCACACATACACTCACACACACACACTTATACACACATACTCACAACATACACACTCACATACTCTCACACACTCACACACACTCATATACACATGCACAAACCACACATGCACACATGCACTCACACATACTCATACACAATACTCACACACATACACTCATAATATACACACTCACACACACACACTCTCACACACACATACACACACACCTACCTGAGCAAACTCATAAGTCCTTTGGGGGCTCTTGTGTTCCTTTGGAATTTAAAAGAAGAGTGGAGGGAGAGGAGAGGAGATGGCAGTTACTAACACAGGACTGGGTGGGACAGAATGAAGGACAGTGAAGGACATATCTAAACAAGGAAATGAGAACAGTGAAAGAACGGGGAACTAAGTCTGGGGAGCTGGGCGCTGCAGTAACGGCTGTCTCATCCTTCGATGCAGGACTGCCTGGGTCACAGTGAGTTCTAACGCAGCTTACTTTGCAGTGTAAGGCTGTCTCACAAGAAAGGACACCCCCAACCACACAAAAACTGATGATAACCCTAAAGATAGGGCTGTTGCCTAAACGCTAGAATGCTCGCCTATCAGTCAAGGTCTTGAGTTCAGTACCAGCACTGGGGAGAAAAAAAATTATCCCATGAAAAAACAACAAACAAAACTGAAAATAAAAACATAGTCACAAAATCCTTCTGGCC
This sequence comes from Cricetiscus sungorus, assembly GCA_030556225.1. Taxonomy (NCBI): domain Eukaryota; kingdom Metazoa; phylum Chordata; class Mammalia; order Rodentia; family Cricetidae; genus Cricetiscus; species Cricetiscus sungorus. The sequence goes on along the minus strand of JANBXA010000491.1, from coordinate 31,563,941 downwards.
TGGAGAAGAGCGAGGCAGGCTACAAAAGGGCCTGAGGAGTTGCCTGTGTTAACTGGGTGATTCCACTGGATTAAACAAAATAGACTTTTCTCTCCTGGCTAGAGATGTACACACTGAGACCATTACCTCACCAGATCCTTGTAGATCAGCTTTGCTGTCTCCAGATATGGCTTAAGCATATCTTCATACTGACAAAGGGACCCTCCAAGGCAGAGATGCTTAAAAACACAGAACAGGAACTCTTCTCTTTCCTGTGGGCTGAAGATTTCATACTTTTCAGAGTCTTCCATGAGCAAAACCTAAGATGAGACGAAGCATCGCAGACAATGGAATGTATAATACAGGGTTATGATTTTAAGCTTTTGGAAGTTTTAACATATACTTTTTGTGATGCTGGGGATCACACGCAGAGTCATGTTCTGATAGGCAGGCCCCCCCCCACCATTAAATTATACTCCCTGACCAATCTTAGGCTGTTTTGAGAGGCAGTCATGACAGGTGCAGTGGTGCTTTCTGTAGCCACCATTAGGAGACAGAAACATGAGAACCAGAAGGTCAAGGCCATTCTAAACCACATAGTGAGTTCAAGGTCAGCCTGGGACACAGGAGGTTGTCTCAAATGAACAAACAAACAATATTGGGGTTGGAGAGAGGGTTAGTTCCCATCTCCTGGAAAGGACCCAGGCTCAGTTCCTAGCACTCACACAGTAGTTCATAACCATCTATAACTCCAACACCAGGGGATCCAGACCTCGTCTGGTCTTCATGAACACTAGGCACATGTGTGGCATGTACACATAGAAACAGTTAAAGTATTCATACACATAACACATACCTTTTTAAAAAACCAAAAATTGCTAGTTGGGGTCAGTCTTGTAGGTCTCTGGACATTTCTCTAGATTCAGTTCTCTCTTCAAACCTATAATGGCTCCCTCTTATGGTCCCAAACACTCTCTCTCTCTCTCTCTCTCTCTCTCTCTCTCTCTCTCTCTCTCTCTCTCTCTCTCTCTCTCTCTCTAATTAACAATTTGAGCAACAGTGGAAACCATAAATGTCCTTTCCTGATAATGAGATCAATGACTAACTTATCCACAGTCATAGAGCCCTCATCTAGTAGATGATGGAAACAGAAGCAGACACCCACAGCTAAACACTGAGCTGAACTGGAATCCAGATGCAGAGAGGGAGGACATGACCAAGCTGTAGAAACCCACAGAAACAGCTGACCTGAACAAGGAGGAGCTAATGGGCCCCCAGAATGATAGCTGGGAATCTAGCATTGGACTGACTCAGACCCCCTGAACATGGGTCTTAGCTAGAAGGTCTGAGCAGTCTAAGGAATCTCGGACAGTAGAACCAGGATGTATCCCTGGTGCACAAAAGGACTTTGGGAGCACAGTCCCCATGGACGGATACTTCCTTAACCTAGAGGCAGGAGGGAAGGCCTAGTCCCTACTCCAAATGATTTGAAAGATTTGGATGACCCCTCCTGGAAGGCATCACCCTCCCTGTGGAGTGAAGGGGTGGGGAGGGTGGTGGTGGGGGCATGGGAGGGTGGGAGAGAGGGAAAGAGGGAGAGAGAGAGAACTGGGATCTATATGTAAAATAAAAATAAAAAATAAAAAAATTAAAAAAAGGAAATAAACTTTGAAAAAAATTGCTAGTATTTTTTTTTTTTTTTTAATTCTTGGGTAGGGTCTCATGTATCCCAAGCTGACCTTGAACTACATAGATGAGGATGACCTGCAACCCCTGATCCTCCTTTTTCCTCCTCCCAAGTGCTAGGTTAGTAGGCATGTGCTACCATGCCATGTTTGTGATATACTGAGGATCACTCCAAGTCAACTGTGCTATGTCTCAAGTTCCATTTTTAGTTTACTTTTGTTGGTTTTGCTTTTGAGGTAGGTCAGGCTGTCTTTGAATCCCTGATCCCCTGCCTCTACCTCCTGCTGGGATCGCAGGCAGGGGTCTCTATCACCTGTGAATGGTTGGCACACTGGGCCAGGTAAGGGTTGGGAGGGAATGTGCATGACTGTCAGCCCCGTCTTCAGTGTCATATCATCCGTGTCTGACTGACACAAACACAAGCCCACACTAAGTCCTCCACACTGGCCAGATCGGCTGGCTAGAGGCAACTTAAGTTTTAACCAGGCTTAAGGTTTCAACATTTTTCATTTCCTTCAATACACATCCACTGTGAAATTCTGCGATTCTGCACTTACTTTTCTTAGTTCATCTGAAACGAGAAACGGATCACAGAAAGAATCGAAGCATTTGACAATGTGTCCACTTTCCCGTACAATGTTTTCATCGTATAAGCGTTGGAAGAAAGACATGGAAAGCTGTGTGCATGGGACATTCACAGCTTCAATTTTTTTCACTTCAGCTCCTGAAAAAAGATGTTCTGTAATGAGTGACAGTGCCAAGGATACGTTTTCATTTTTTATTTATGTATGTAGTGTCTGCCACGTGTGTGCAGGAACCCACACAGGCCAGAAGGCAGCATCAAACTCCCTGGGACATGGATTCAGACTCCACTCCTCTGCTTTGAATATTTGAGTCAAGGTCTTGGTATATAGTTGTGGCTGCCCAGGAACTCACTGTGGACATTGGGTTGGCCTCAAACTCACAGGCAGTTGCTTTCCTCAAGTGCTGGGATAAATGTTGGGTGGCATCATGCCTGGCTCTAGACCAGTTTTCTGTTATTTCTAAAATCAACCATTATGCATGGATTCTAAGAAGTAGCCAAACACGACACATGTCTTAGTGGATAAAAGCATTACACAAAGTCCCCAGTTAGGTCCCCGAACGTCCAAGAAAATAAGAGTGCTCACTGCTCTTCTAGACTGCCAGAGGTGGAATCCCAGCACCCTCCTCAAGTGGCTTACCTGTAACTCTAGCTCTGAGGACACTCAGTAGATGCCCCACCCCAACACACAGATACAAAATGAAAATACATCCTTTTATTTATTCAGGTTGTTGGAGCCAGGTTAGCTAGTGGCAATAATGTCAGCATCCAGGAGAGTAAGACAGGAGGATTCATAAGTTTGAGAATGGGCTGGGCTGCACAGTGGGTTCTAAGCCAGTATGGGCTATAGGATGAGTTTAAAAACAAAACCAAATTTATAATAAAACCTTGCTAGGTGAACATAAACTAGACCAGTGTTTCTCAACCATCCTAATGCCGTGACCCTTTTATACAGTTCCTCACACTGGGTGACCCCAACCATAAAATTACTTTCATTAGTACTTCATATCTGTAGTTTTGCTACTGTTATGAATTGTAATGTAAATATCTGATATAAAAGATATCTGATATGCAACCCCTGTGAAATGGTCGCTCCACACCAATGGTCTTGACGCACAGGTGAGAATCACTGAACTAGAGACACCTTAACACAAAATACTTTGTGTGTTTAGTAAGGGGTTTATAGGTGTGTGTGTGTGTGTGTGTGTGTGTGTGTGTGTGTGTGTGTGTTACACACGCGAGCACGCGTGCGCACATGCCTGTGCAGTGTTATGAAGACAAAGCTTCAATAGCTTCACATAGCCCATGCTAACCCTGAAATCACCATGCAGCAGGGATGAGCTTGACTTCTGGTCCTCCTGATTCTACCTCTTCTGTAGTAGGGTTAGGTATGCACTGTCATACCCAGCTTTCATTGATGTTGGGGACAGAACCTGGCATGCACTCTACTGAAATGCCTATGTCAAAATTGCCTAGAAAACTTTGCTGCTTGGCCTTTTGGCAAAGATCAAGTGTATAATTGCCAATGAAAACATAAGATTCCTTCACATAATTTTGGATTTCCATAATGCTAAGTGCTCTATAATTTATATTACACAAGTTTAGAGCTAGGTTTGATACCGCATACCTAGAAGGCCAGTACTTGAGAAGCTGAGGTAGACTAGCATTCTCAGACAGCTACAGGATAGGCCCCAGGCCAGCCTGGGCTTCAAAGTGAAACCCTGTCTCAAAACAGGTGGGTGTGGGTGCAGTGGGGTCATTATTGGGAGCTGGCTGGTGGGACAGACAAAGACTCTTTACAAAGATGACTTTTTAAAAATGTGGTGTGTGTGTGTGTGTGTGTGTGTGTGTGTGTGTGTGTGTGTGTGTGTGTATGTAGGCCTGCAGAGGCTAGATGTGTTGGAACCCCTGCTCTGAATGGCCTAACATGGGTGCTGGGAACTGACCTCCAGACTTCAGGAAGAGCAGTACAAGCTGAGTCCTGATTCACCTTCTGGGTCTTTCCTTAACAAATAGCTCATGTTGGCAGATGAGAAGCTCTGTGACCCAGCCCCTAGGACCTAAGAAGCCGGGAGCCCTTTAGTATCAGCCAGCAGCATCTTTACTGATACCATCCCATTCTACTTTTGGTTTCTGCTGAAATGACTGATAAAATCCATGAGTCATGCCCAGATCTCTTTATCAGATGGTTTCCTACCATATCCTTGGTGTTCTCTTCAGAACAGGGTTTCTCGTTTCTCAACCTAGCAAGGCCATAAACCTGACTTCAGTAGTCTGTCCCCTTCCAGTCCCTTCTTGCTTGACAATGCCTCTTTCTCAGGCAGCAGACAGCTCAAGTGGTAGACTCCCTCCTTGCATTCAAGAAACTGTGAATTCAAATCCCAGCACTGCATAGAATGGGTGGTGCAGGCCTATTACCCCAGCCACCGTGCTCCCTGCCATGGTGATGATGGACTAAACCTCTGAACGGTAAGCTACCACCTCAGTTAAATGGTTTCCCTTATGGAGATGCCAAGGTCATAGTGTCTCTTCATGGCAACAGAAACCCTAACTAAGACAATGGTGGAAAACAACAGAAAACACAAACAAGAAAAACTTAGGACCAAGTCAGCACCTATGCTGCCAAGTCTGCGCAGAGATGGGAGCGTGGAGATGGGAGCAGCACCACACACTCCTGTGAACCTTGTTTTCTTTTTAACAGACTGGCTAAAGTTACTGTGAACATTTTATTAAAGACGCTGGTTATTCTTTCTTGAAAAATCCAAGTTGGCAAGTGTAAGAGCTTAGAAACCGAGTTTAATTTTGTACATTGTCTGCAGATCAGGCTCTACCAGCTTTCTGCTCTGCAAATTTGGCAGCAGTCCTTGGCCAAAAGCAATAAAATCTGACCTGCTGAGGCTAACAGGAACCTTTTTGTAATTTTGTTCTTGCCTAATACTCTCAAAACGTTACTTTGTCTTGGGGCTTCTTAGAATACCGAAGACACACTTCGTTTAACAAAAGGCCTCTCTTAAACAAAACATCTCATTTCTAAACAGTTTGCATTCTCTTGTGCACACACTGGTACTCCAGATATTTCTCTAAGTGGAATGGGTTACCTGTCCCATGGTTGAGACCTCAAACTTGAATTTAAAATATATTTAAAATTTATGTTGGTTTTCAAAACAGTCTTTGGGGTAGATAGTGGCTCAGGTGGTAACAGTGCTGGGCATGCAAGCTTCATGACTCAGTTTGGAAGAAAAACTGAAAGCTGTCCTCTGGCTTCCATATGGCGTGCTTGCACGTGATCTCACACGCAAACACACACACACACACACACACACACACACACACACACACACACACACACACACACACAAGATAAAATTCCAGGGCAGCCAATTCCCATCAAAACTCCATGTGAGCTGCAGCAGTGCTCTGCCCAGTGACCTTATCCTGAACCTTCCCCTATGGGTAGCATCGACTGTCTTCCTCCCAAGCTCTCACCTCTGTGGAAAAACCTGGAGCACACTATTACAGTCTTCCTTTCACTTTTTCAAGATTTTTAATTATATGACTATGTATATGTCCACATGGGAGTGTGTACCTGTGTGCCACAGAGGCTACAGGTCCTGGACCCCCTGGAGCTGGAGTCACAGGCTGTGAACCCGTGGAAGAGAAGCCAGTGCTCTTAACCTCTGAGCCATCTCTCCAGCCCTATTCTTAATGTTTTTATTATTATTTTAAGACAGGATCTCATATTGCTTGGGGTGAACTCAATTTGCCATGCCGTATATGAGAGGATGGCCTTGAACTTCTGGTCCTCCTGTCTCTATCTCCCCCCTCCCGGCCCCCCCCCCACCCCCGTTTTGGGATTACAGGTTGTGCTACTATACCTGGCTGTATGTGATTTTCTTAGTCAGGGTTTCCATTGCTGTGAAGAGACATCATAGCCATGGCCACTTTCATAAAGGAAAACATCTATTTGGGGTGTTGGCTTATAGTCCATTATCATTATGGCATGGAACATGGCAGCTGGGGAGTATGGCAGCAGTGTAGGCAGACAATAGGAAGTGAACTATCTCACTGGATGTGGCTGGAGCATACCTGAGACCTCAAAGCTGTGACACTTTTCCTCCAATAAGACCACACCTACTCAGACAAAGCCACACCTCCTATAATGGCACTTCCTTTCAAAACCCCACAGTGATGCTGGGACTGAACAACCCACGTCTTTGTGTATCAATCAACACACCGAGCCCCATCTCCCTTAATGAACCAATGGATTCCACGGGTGCCCCTTTCTTCCTACGCATCTTGGTGTGATGTGCATTTATTTAGCAGAGTAAATGGAAGGTACAGGATGTACGTTTTCAAACTACTAAGAGAAAGTTGCTCTGATGTGCCATGCCACGGTGAGGGCAAGAGATTTCCAGGACAGAGATGCAGGGCAGGCCTGACACAGCTGGTCATACATTATCATGAAGGCTGTAATTTGTATTTTAGTGACACAAATCACTAGTGATAATTGCTGAGGCGAAATTTTATTAAAATAGTTAATTTAGAAAAATAAAAATTAATTTTCTTTACCTAATGTGGTCCACTGTCCAGAAGAATCAGAGAGTAACTGCAAATTTGGAATAACATTTGGGTCTCTGAAAAAAGCCTAAAATACAAATTGCAAGGGAACATGTTAGAAACTTTATTATAAGTAAAATTAACTTCTGAAACAAAATTAATAACACATCATTTAATCCAAAATAAGAAGAGAAGCTGGGTTTTAATTATTGTTTTTGCTTTTTTCCTCTAAGGTACTGGACACCAAACCCAGGAGTTTGTCTACACTGAGCATTGCTCTATTCCTGTGTTATTTCCCCAGCCCTTGGTTTTTTTGGATAGGGTCTCCTTATATAACTCAGGCTGGCTTTGGATTTGCTATGTAGCCCAAGTTTCCCTAAAAATCTCAGTTCTCAAGCCTCAGTACTGTGTGCTGGGATCATAGGTATGAGCCACTATGTAAAGCTTGAAGGACTTTGTGTTTTCTCCTTCTGAGATAGGATCTCACGCATCCAGGCTAACCTTTTGCACACACATGTAACTCGCTGTATACCCAAGGATAACCTTGAACTCCTGAGGTCCCCACTTCTATCTTTAAAGTGCTGGGTAATATGTGTGGACCATCAGACTGGCTACAATAACTTTATTGATTGTGTTCTTTTGTTTTTGTTTTTTGAGTCAGGGTTTCTCTCTGTAGCTTTGGAACCTGTCCCAGCACTCACTCTGTAGACCAGGCTGGCCTCGAACTCACATAGATCCCACCTGCCTGTGCCTCCCAGTGTTGGGATTAAAGGCATGCGCTACCACTTCCTGGCTGGCTGGAAGAACTTTAAATCAAGGAAAAGGTTAACGTATTTTTTTTAAATAAACAAAAGAAACGAAATCAAGAGACAGTGAGATGGTTCAGAGGATAAAACGACACAAGCCTTATGCTCCAAGTTCAATCCACGTTCCACATGGAAGACAAGAACCGACTCCCAAAGTTGTCTTTCAGCTTCCACATGTGCACTGTAGCATAAGCTCACCCATGCACATGAACACACACACACACACACACACACACACACACACACACACACACACACACACCACCTGCTAGGGTCAGTGAGATGCCGTCATAGGCCTATGTTCTTTCCCCTAGATGTACACAGGAGCGTGCACAGGCCTCCAGCAAACTCTGCAAAATAAAAAGCTTGTTACTGTGCACACGGAAAACTCCTAATTATCTGCACATGCCACTAGGATGAGGCCCTGAGCACTTGCACCTTGATCTGACCATGCTCTCTTGAGACCCTAAAGTGAGACCTTCCAGCCAACAAGCTAGGAGACAGCTTCCTGTATGTACCTTGTGGCTGAGCATGCCTAAAATGCTCAAGTTATTCTCATCATGTACTCCTCATCTTCTGTGTTTAACAGTGTAATCAGATACTCCAGTCAACTACATCAGAAACCTGGGCCTCGACCAACATGTTCTCTCTCTCTCTCACCATCTCATGAGTCCTTAAGCCTTCCTCATAGGTACTCATCTGAGTCATTTTTAGGGTTAGTCTAAAGTGAGAACTTCTCTAAACACTGTCCAGAAGGCGGCCATACTCATCAGAATACACCCATGCAGACACTGAACAGTGTCCGGAGGTGATGTCCAATTCTGTTTCACCGTTTCCAGACTATGAAGAGCAATTGACCTTTCACACAGCTGCCAAACTGACATCAATGTTTTAAGCAATTGTTCTTAGAAAACAGGGTCTCACACCTGGTGTAGTAGCATGCACCTTTAATCCCATCAGGCAGATCTCTGAGTTCAAGGACAGCCAGGTCTAGAGAGTAAGTTCCAGGACTGCCAGGGATACACAGAGAAACGTTGTAAACAAACAAATAACAACAAAAATCAAACAAACCTTCCCACCCAAAAGAAAGAAAATATGGTTTCACTATGTAGTCCAGGCTGGTCTTGAACTTATATTCTTCATGCCTCAGTCTCTGGGTGCTGGGAATATAGACATACAATATCAAGCTCGGTTTTAATCACCTTATTAAAAAGATACCTTTGAGCCAGGCCAGATGGTCAAGCCCCGCTTGGACTCCCCAGTAAAATGAAAGCTGGCTCAGTGGTTAAGAGTGCATATCGCCCTAGCAGAGGACCTGAGTTTGTCTTTCTGCCTCAAGCTGGCCGCTCACAATATCTCCTGCAACTTCAACTGCAGAGAGACAGAGTCCATAGGTGCTACCTAAACATATGCCCTCCACACACGTATACACACAATTAAAAATAAAATAAAACATCTGTAAAAACTGGCTGGAGAGATGGCTCAGTGGTCATCTTGCTGTTCTTCCAAAGGACTGGGGTTCAATTCTTAGCAACCACATGGCAGCTCACAACTGTCTGAAACTCCAGGATCTGACACCTCCCCCCCCCAGACATACAGACAGGCAAAACACCAATGCACATGAAAAAAAAAAAAAGAAAGACCACAATTGCTGCTCCATTGTAAGGACTGATATACTGAGGCTAGCCTCCATGTAAGATGGCTCACAAAAGCATGCAACTCAAACTTCAAGGGACTCCATATACTCTTTTGTTCTCCAGCCCAGGCGGTGGAGAACCTATGTGTGACTCACAGAGACACAGATACATGTAAATGTCATCATTTTGGTTGTGAACAACCAAAATGTCTTTAACAGCCAAGCCATCTCTCCAACCCCACAGACAGATCTTTAAAAATACTTCAAATAATTGCATTTATATTTTCTAGTGCCAGAGTTAGAACTCAGGTCTCTGTGTATAATAAGCAAACACACTCTACATTGATCCACTTCCTCAGCTGCCCAATACTGCTTGTTTGTTTGTTTGTTTTTGTTTATTTATTTTAGACAGGGTCTCTCTATGTAGTCCTGGCTATTCTGGAATTCTCTCTGTAGACCAAATCCCAGAGATCCACCTGCCTCTGCCTTCTGCGTGTTGGAATTAAAGGCGTGTGCCACCACACTGAGTCTTATTTTGGCTTTTGAGATGGCTTGGGCCAAAGATGACCGTGAACAGATTCTGATCCGCTCGTGTCCACCTTCCCAGTGTTGGGTTACAGGTCTGTCACCATGCCGGGTTTATGCAGAGCTGGGGATTCATACAAAACCAGCACTCAGTAACTCAGTAACATCCTTGGCACGAAAACTGTAAAGCAAGGAAGAGATGCTTGGAATTATGAAATCTGTTGAGTGTTTATGGATATTTAATAGGAAGAAATGTGCACCTCCTATCACCTTGCAACAGGGGGCCCTGCCCTCTGTGCCCAGGACACTTTCTATAGCATTTATTAAAACACCTACTTACAGGTGCCACCGAGACTGGTTTGCTGAGTTGTGTGTGCTTTACAAGCTGGGATGAGGTCTCATCTTACTCCCAAGCGGGATAAAGAAAACATTAAACAAATATTTACTGAATAGACAGGGATATTAAAAGTCACATATGAGTTGGGTGGTGGTGGAACACACCTTTTATCCCAGCACTTGGGAGGAAGAGGCAGGCAGGCAGATCTCTGTGAATCTGAGGCCAGTCTGGTCTACAGAGTGAGTTATAGGACAGTTAAAAGAAGCTCTGTCTCTAAAAATTAAAAAAAAAAAAATGGAAAGAAAAAATGTTATATATGAAAGCAAAACCAAACCAAACAGGTATTAAGGAAAAAAACAGGTGTGGTGGCACATCCCTTTAATTCCAGGACTTGGGCGGGAAGATCTCTGAGTTTGAGGCCAGCCAGGGCCACACAGTTAAGAGCCTGTCTTAAAAATAAATAAAAAGAAAAAAATTTTACAGTACTTCAAAATTCTGAACTTAAAAAAAATTGAAATTGTTGACTAGCCGAGAACCCGACACCGCCTGGGCTCATAGGGGCCCACGAGACTGCACCAACAACTGAGGAGCCTGCATGGAACTGACCTAGGCCCTCTTCATACATGTTACAGTTGTGTAGCTTTGACTGCTTTCGAGATCCTTTAGTGGGAGTGGGGGGTGTCTCTGACTCTTTTGCCTGGGACTCTTTTCTTCCTACTGGGTTGACTCTGTCCAGCCTTGCTGTGAGGGTTTGTGTCTAGTCTTACTGCATCTTCTTATTCCAGTTGATAACCCTGGGAGGCCTGCTCATTTCTGAAGAAAGACAGGAGCAGTGGATCTTGGGAAGAGGGGAGGTTGGGGGGTGGGAGGAGGGAGGGGATACTGTGTTCAAGATTTATTGTATGAGAGAAGAATAAGGACAAAGTTGACAGCTAGTACTATTAATTATCAGAATCTATCCATGAATAAATAAAGACAGGTCATACTCGTATCATTGTATAACAATGGCATTATAACCCTATCACAGTTAAGAGAACTGGACCAATTTAGCTCAAAATTCATGTCCTTCCTTCAACACCAGAAAGAGGGTCACTGCATACGTTAATGTTACTCTGATATAGGGTGGGTCCCTAACTCAGTAGGACTGGTGTCTTTAGAAGAGAGCAAGTCATGACAAGGACTATGGGAGCTGGCCAGCCAGAGCCAGGAGTCAGGGAGGACTCCCTTCTGCAGGTGTCAGCTGAGCGAATCTTTTGATATTAGAGTTAGGAGACAGCCTCTCTTCACTATCGGCCGTGCCAAGATGACCTATGTTATTTGCCGGCATTCTTGGGAAGGATCCAGAAACTCTTCAAAGAGCATCTTTTGATTCATTTTTATCTTTAGTAATTGAGAAGTTCCTAGCACACAGTGGGCCTTCAGAAAGTGTCAGTGAATAATACATGCCAACTATAAGCTAACTAAAGGCAACACTCAGAGGACAATGGCCGAGAATGAGCGTCATTTCACAAAGCTAATGATACAAGAACAGCAGGGCTGAGTTTTAAGGCTCACTCACTCCTTTCAATGTGCTTTGCCTTCCTCAAAGGATTCCCCTCTACCTAAAGCCTTTCCCCAAACAGGCCATTGCTCAAAACCTTTGGGAGGAAGTCCTGTCTGGGCGCTGTGTCAGAGCTCGAGGTCCACTTCTCAAGATGAATGTGATTTTCAGAAACCAGAATCATTTGGAGTTAAGCCTAATAAAGCCAGGGTTAAAACCAGATAATAGTATTTCAACAAGATGTACTTCCTAAAACAAAACAAAACAAAACAAAGCAAACAAACGAACAAAAAATACAAAACAAAAAGCAAATACCCCTCACACTCTTCTGTCACAATCGGTAACACAGCCTGTGTGCCAGCACAGGAGATGCTGAGGGATGCTTGACTTGCTTAAGACCATCATGAATTACACAGTGAGATTGTCTAAAAACATTACACCATAAAGTTATCTAAGGTACAATCCGGAAGGTAGGTAAAATATACTATTTGCAAGGCGGTCGTGGTGGCACTTGAGAGGCAGAGGCAAGGGGACCCGAGTGAATGCCAGGCCAGCCTGGACTACAGAATGAGACATTTTCTCAAAAAGCCCCTGAGAAACAAAACAAAACAAAAGAAAATCCAATTTGCACTTTTTATTAGTCCATGAACATGTCATGGAGTGTTCCCAACAACATCGGGAGAGACCCCTATACCAACCATGATGAAATCATCCTTCTGGTAGGGCTGGAACGTCTGGTCGAAGCTGAACGCTTGCGCCTGGATTCTGCCCAGCATGGACCTGGCAGAGAGGGAGAGTCAGTGGCCAGAGGCGGGAGTTTGGGGAGTTTGGGGACGGAGTGCGGAGCCTGCAGTGCAGATCCGCTTCCCCAGCCTGACCTAAGCCCGGTGTGGCCGCCCCCGCCTCGCCCTCGCTCTCACCACTGGCGGAGCCGGCTGGTGCTCTCCCGGGTGCTCAGGGATGAGAAGGTTCTCTGAGGCAGGAATCTGAAGTAGAAGCCGCCTGGACAGCCTGGCTCCCCGGCCGCCATTCTGCTGGTGGACCCAGGAAAGAGGAAAGCAGGAGCCGTTTCCATAGAGACTCAGCAGCGGGAGCCTCATCACGCCCAGGGGGCGGGGCGCCGCCCAGGGGGCGGGGCGATCAGGGGGCGGGGCCTGAGAGCGGAGGCTTGGCCACTTACTTAGCTCAACCCACCCTACCAATGAGGACTCCGGGCCTGGCTGTTAGGAGGTGGAGAAAAGTTGCTGGTTGCTCTGTGTGACTGGAACTCTTAGTTACTTTGCAAGGCCAACGACCCAGTATCAGAGTCTACAGTCTCAAGCTGACAGTTTCCTAAGTGTAAAGAAGCTTTGCAGGAAGAAAATGTCTAATTGGGTTGGTTTGATTTGAAAGACAAAAGAACTTCTTAGGAGAATATTCAACTTTCCCTTTTGAAGTTACATTTCAGGGCTAAAAAGTAAGCAACATGTTGAAAATCGCTTTCGGGAGCCAACCGACAGCTTTTGTCTAGGAACTGGATAGGATTTAGGTGGGGGAATTTTATACCTTTACTAATTTACTTTTTTCCTTTCCTTGGTTCCTAAGCACCAAGAGGACGGAGAGATAGAGATAGATGAGGAGAGGGAAGGGGGATGAAGAGGGGAAGGAGGGAGGGAGAGGGAGAGGGAGAGGGAGAGGGAGAGGGAGAGAGAGAGAGAGAGAGAGAGAGAGAGAGAGAGAGAGAGAGAGAGAGAGAGAGAGAGAGAGAGAGAGAGGAGCCTCATTGCTTTTACCATTGCTTTGTGTACCATCCATTATTATGCCACAGTTTACCTCTTTTAGTCATTGTTACAATTTGAGGCTGTTAGGAATGCAGTTGTGAAATTCTTATATAGATTCTTTTTTCTTTGAGTCTTCCCACTATTCACAAGTTTATAATTTTTTTGTTTGTTTTACTTACTTTTTTAAAAATGTGTATACATGTTGGTTGGTAAACATGTCCCTGTACTATGTGGAATCCTGATACCCTCAGAGGCCAGAAAATGGTATCAGACCCCCTGGACCTGGAGTTATAGACAGTTGTGAGCTGCCATGTGGATTCTGGGAATCCCTGTCCCTTGCAAGAACAGAAAGTCCTCTTAACTGCTGAACCATCTCTCCAGGCCCTTATAAATATTCTTTTAAAGGAAACAGAAAGTCTTATTATTATTTGGTGTAAGTACAGACTGTCTTAATTAAAGTTTCCATTGCTTCAATGAAACACCATGACCAAAAGGCAAGTTGGGGAGGAAAGGGTTTCTTTGACTCATGCTTCCAAATTACTGTTCACTACAGAAGGAAGTCAGGACAGGAACTGAAACAGGGCAGGAACCTGAAGGCAGGAGCTGATGCAGAGGCCATGGAGGGAGCTGATTATTGGCTTGTTCCCCATGGCTTGCTCAGCCTGCTTTCTTATAGAATCCTGGAGTTTGCTCTGTGACCAGGCTGATCTCAAACTCACAGAGATCTGCCAGCCTCTGCCTCCCAGGCACCCTCATGCCCAGCTAAATTATATATTGCTCTAGTTAAAAGTTGAGCTTTTCATCACGTGTCTGTGTGTTTATGTGTGTGCATGTGAAGGTCAGAGGACAACTCTCCTCCCAGCTTTTCGTGGTTTCAGGGATTAAACTCAGGTGTTCAGGGTTGTTCAGCAAAGGCCTTTCCCCTGAGCCATCCCCTGTCCCAGACTTTTACATGTTCAAATTAACCCTGTAGGCAATGCATCGAGTATAAACTACTGTATAGATCTCATAGTCAGACCACTGATTTGGGGGTTAAGCCTAAAATCTGCCAGCCTCTCTACCTGACTGATTGTGATGGTGCCTCAGTGTGTGTGCATGTGCTCTCTCATGGGTGTGCACGCATTCGCATGCATGTCTCTGTGAATGTTGGTACTTTCTGATAGAGCGTGGTGTCTGCTGCAGCACTGCCAGTCTTGTCCACTAGATTTTGCTTAGTGCAGCAGCAGCAGCAGCAGATTTACCACGGAATGTATCTTTGGGTAAAGGTTGCTGTTAAATCTGACTGCTTTCAGTTTCTGGAAGACAGATTTTCTGGGAGGAGTCAGGGCCCCTGGAAGAGGTAAACAAGCAGGGACTGGAACCTGTCTCTTTCGTGACAGGAATGCTGGCTGGCTTTCCCATTAGCTTTTAGTAGGGAAGACAAGCAAAGCTGCTCCTTCAACTTCCTACCAGTTTGGTGTCCTGTTTGGTTTCTATAAAATTAGATTTAATTATAGAATCTCAGCTTTTGGCTTACAGTTATTTAGCATAGTTTAAAAAATGATATAAAGCAAGGTACCCAATTTCCTATTCATATGAATTTCAGGACTTTGGAGGGGGCTGGGCCAGGGTACGTGGCTAATACAGGGATTATATCATTGTCCCAGATGCAGAAGAGAGCTAAAGACATGAGTCAGGGGGTTTAGCCGGAGAGAAATTGGTGGGTAAAATTAAAGTTTTAATGGGAGAGAAAGTGACTTAAAAACAAAACAAAACAAAAACATTTTATTTGCTTTGAGAGAGGGAGGAGTTAGAGGGGAGGGGGAGACATCTCGCATATGTTTGCCTGAAAGTCAGGACAACTTTAGGGGACAGGTTCTCTCCTTTCACCACTGGGAACCAGCCTTGGCAGCAGGTGCCTTTGGCCGCCCAGGCGACTCTCTTTTCTACTCTGAAGCAAAGTCTCCTGTCTCCCCAGCTAGCCTTGGGCTCAGCTGTGTAGCTAAGGAAGTTTGGCTTTCTGATCCTCCATCTACACACTAACCCTGAGGTTATAGGAGCAAGCCTGCTTGCTAAGTTTTATGTGGTCCCTGGGAATCAACCATTTGTACACGCTAGGTAAGCTACCAAGTAAGTGCTAAGCCACACCCCATCCCAGGCCATTAATTTGCTTAGACTTTTTTTTTTTTTTTTTTTGAGACATGGTCTCATGTCTCCCAAGTTGGTCTTGAACTCACAATTAGTGGAGGCAACCGTTACACTCCTGATCTTCCTGCTCTCCCTCTCAAGTCTAGGGTTACAGATGTGGGTCACCTTGCCCAGTGAGAAGTTGACTCTTGGTTGTTATGCTTTTCCTAATGGATCAACCTGTATCTGTAGTCACCCAGGAACTCAGCTAATACAGAAAGATCAGTGCCTTGCCCAGCCATCATTAGAGATGTTCCCTCTGTCAGCAGGGGGAACAAATACAGACATCCCAGATGGGCGTTGTACAGATAGAGAGGGACCTTGGAACACCCGGCTCTAAATGGGGTGTCTCCATCAAATCCCTCCCCTCAGAGCTCAGAAAGCCCTGCAGAAGAGGAGGCAGAAATTCTGTAAGAACCAGAAGGGATGGAGAACACCAAAAACAAGGCCCTCTAAATCAACAGGATAGACTCACACTTGAACTCATAGAGACCGAGGCGGCATGGCTCTGCACCAGGTGGGGTGCTAGAGCTGAATGGAGAAGTGGACACATGCCCCCATCCCTAACCCAGAAGCTGTCTCCAACTGATAACCATGAGCAAATGAGAACTTATTCTCCTCCAAGGGAGTCTCACTGGAGAAACAAAGTAAGGATAGGCTGTATGCCCAGCAGTAGATGGCCAATAGCAAATGAACTCGGTGGCATCTTTGGAGAGTCCTTGCCTCATCATTTCCTGTCAGGGATCTTCCTTTTCAAAATTAAAAAAATTAAATCATATATGTATGTGATAAATTAAATTATTTTTTTTAAAAATTATGTTTACAAATTAAAAAAAATACAATTTCTCTCTTTCTACCATCCAGGTCCTTTGCAAATCTATTGTGGCTTTTAGTTTAGTTTAGTTTAGTGTCTTATGAGATTCCTGAGTATACAAACAATTGTGTTTCTGTTTCTGTGCCTACTGCTGGGCTTTTTCCTGTGTGCTTGTTTTGTCCAATTTTGATGTATTAGTTTTTGTTTCACCTTATTATATTTTATTATTATCCTATAGAAACCTGTGTGTTTTCAATGAGAGACAGAAAGGGGGTGGGTCCCATTGGGGAGCAGGAGGTAGAGCCAGGAGGAGTAGAGAGAGAGGAATTGTAACTAGGATGTATTTTGTGAAAAAACCCAACCTATTTTCAATAAAAGGAAAAAAAGAAAAAAAGCACCTCAGCCAACTGACAGAGAAAAGGGTGATTTGGGCTCACAATTCTGCTGGCTGTGATTTTAGGGCAGTGGCTCCATGGCTTTGAATTCTTGCTGAGGTCTGTGGTAGAGTGAGCTACTTACTACCCCATCCAGGAAACACAAAGCAGGGTGGGTTCCATGTCCCTCATGGAGGTCAGAAGTCCCAGCTGCATACTTCTTATAGAGTCCAGCTTCTGACAGCTCTCAACTTTCCAACACTGCCAACCCCGGGGGAATGAGCCTTCAGACATGTAGAGGACACTCATCAAAGCCAGATCAGTTCTGATTAGCTGGTCTGCAAAGTCTAGTGTAATGTTTTCCTGTTTGCTTGACAAGGTCTCAAGTAGCTCAGGCTGGACTTGAATTCATTGTATAACTGACAATGACCTTAATTCCTGATCCTTCTTCCTTCATCTCCTGAGTGCTGGGAATGCACACGCCTGGTATATGCTATGCTCTTTAGGCAAGCACTACACCAACTAAGCTGTAGCCCCAGCCCTGGACCACGCTGCTGTGTGTTAAAGCTGAATGTTGGAGCCCCATCACATTGGTGATGATGAGCACTTCAGCACATACCCCTGTGTCTGTCCTCACCCTCTGGAACTCCAGGTGTTGTTTTCACATTTGGAACTAAGGCCCTATCTCTAAAGCTCAGGTGGTAACTGTTCCCCAGGGCCTCTTGCATGTGTGATGTTTATCTTGCTTCCCAGTCAAGGAGGTGCAGCTGCTTTCAGGCCAGTCTTTTCCATTTGTGTGTTGCAACATCACATCTCTGCAGGGCAGGTTGGGAGAAGCCAACACGTCTCTTTGCAGATACCAGATAACAAATTCTTGAGATTTTTAAATAGTTATAGATGTATATTTCCAGAAAGGGAAGGGCTTTTGCTGATGTGTATGAGAGATTGTTATGCTTTGAAATAAAAAGCTCTGCAGAAATACAGTGGTTTTGTCACACAAGTCCATGTAGGGTCCTAGAGATGGTTAGGTGTTTGCTCTTCTTTTTGGCTATAGAATCAATAGTCTTCAGGTACGTGTATTTCGTAGCCTGTAGCTCACTGTCAATGTTACTTTAAATCCCTGTCGAGGCAAGGATGCTAAGGCATATGAAACTGTATTTGGGATTTTATTACTTGTTTCCTCTCTGTCCCTCTGTGTCCACACAGATTTAAGATTCTTGTGTGTATCTGGGCCCCTATGACCTAAATAAATCTATTGCCTCAAAATCAGCCAGCTAATGGAGATGGCAAATTTTGAGGATTCGTGAATTGATGCACAGAGCATACTCAGACCAATCTCAGCACACAGTGGGCACTCAGATTCTAGCCATTGTTGTTTATTGAAAGCATAAGGAAACCTCCTGTGCAGGATTGTGATTAGCTGCTGAGTGCTCTCCTGTCAACTGAAAAGGCAGAAGGAGACGGCATCAGGAGTAACCACTTAAATAATTTGGGGGTTTGGGTGTGGCTCCCTGAGTAAAGTGTATGTTTAGCAGGCACAAGACCCTGGTTTAATCCCCCAGAACATTCTCCTGCTCTAACAAAAACAAACATCAACAGCAACCCAAAACATCTGATCATGCACTGTTGTGTTTCTGTTTATTTGCTGGTTTGTTTTTCTGAGATAAGATCTTGCTATGTAGCCCAGACTGGCTTTGTACTCATGGCAATTCCCCTGCCTCAGTCTCCTGAGTGATGGGATGATAGGAATGAACTTTCCCACTCAGCCAGCCATAGTATTAGAATCCTGAAACTGTGCCAGGACATTAGCATTCTGTCCTCTGCCTACCTCTTTATTCCGTCTAGAGTCATACTGTTTCACTTTTCTCCAAACTCTGATACACTGGCTCCTTTCATTGCCTGACTGAGAACTCTGCAGCAGAGACTAGCCTTCTGTTTTGGCTCAGTGATGGAGCTTGAGCACTTAAGATGTCTGGCACAGAGACTAGGAGTAGCACGTGGATTTGTGGGATGAAATTCAGGATTCGTATTTGCTGTCTGACTTGAGCCACCACAAGCCCTGTGTTCACTGTGGTGATGTCTGTTTCTCTCTCTGGTCTGAGTGCATCACTTCTGTAGAGGATCATTCCCTGACACCCTCCTTTGAACTGCCCCTTACATGCCCCTCTACTACCAAGAGCCAGTAAACTAGGACCCGGGGGTTAGAAAGTGAGTTTCCAAAAGCCCACACAGCTCCCAATCCTCTCTCTCCCTCTCTCTCCCTCTCTCCCTCTCTCCCTCTCTCCCTCTCTCCCTCTCTCCCTCCCTCCCTCCCTCCCTCCCTCCCTCCCTCCCTCCCTCCCTCCCTCTCTCTCTCTCTCTCTCTCTCTCTCTCTCTCTCTCTCTCTCTCTCTCTCTCTCTGTGCCAGTGGGTCAGAATGGACGCTCTCAGCTACTGCTCCAATGCCATGCCTGCTTGCCTCCTGCCATGCTCCCCACCATGATGGCCTCTGAAACTGAGAGTTCCCCAAACCCTTTTTTTTGTAAGTTGCCTTGATCATGGTGCTTCTTCCCAGCAATAGAAAAGTAACTAGGACACCATCCATAGGCTGCTTTTTACAATCTGAACTTGTATCTCACCGACAATGCCTTCCTAATGTGTGACACTGGTGTCTAGCCAGCACTTACTCTCACATGGCCAGCACTACCCACCCTCGCCTTCTGTTTACCCCCCACTTTTCCAGTTCTCCATATAACTGCAGCTTGAGTTCAAATATAGGAATTAGGGGAGCCTGGGCTGTTGCAGCAGGACCATGACTCAAAACCGAAACTCAACAGCCAGCATGGTGGCTCACAGTTACATCTCTGGTATTCAAGAGACAGAGGAAAGAGACTGCTGTGTATTCAGCTATAGGAGGAGACTGGCCTCAAATACAGTAACACAACAAAACTTGGGTGTGGTGTGGGGAGCCTCGAGCTGCCGCCATTGCAGGATGGCGACTGCTCCCCTACAGGATGCAGTGAACGACTCCATGTTGGGCAACGCCTCCTCGGACTGCGAGTCCCGTACTTCCTGCATGCGCAGTAGGAACGGTGTCTCTGGCCAATCCCGAGGCCTCCAGTGTCTGCAGTTTGGCTGTGACCAATCCATAAGGACCAATCCGTGTCCTTTTTCCATAAGCAGCTGCATTTGGGTTTTCGGGGGCCCTCGCTTCCTGCTCTCCCTTCAATCAAGAGGCTCTCCAATAAAGCGTGATTTGAGAAGAATCTTCAAGGTGTGGTTGTTCTTCCTCGCTGGTCGAGGTGTGTGCCGCAGTGTGGTGCCCCAATCTGGTAGTTACAGCATTTGGGAGGAAGAGGCAGCAGGATTACCACAAGTTTAAGGTCAGTCTGATGTACATAGGGAGTGCTAGGTCAACCAGAGCTACACAGCAAGAAGCTGCCTCCATATATGAATGTATGGGGCTGGTGAGATGGCTTAGCAGGTAAGGGCTCCTGATGCTTTGATAACCACACATGTCCACACTCAGGCACACAAAACAAAAATGTAACTTAAAAAAATTAATGTTAAGTACATAAAACAAAACAAATTACCTTAGATTCCTATCTCTTCCTTGTGCAGTTTCTATAAACCATTTCTAGAATATTTTGAGTCTGCTCCCTTCCCTGTCAGGGACTTGGAGGAGGAGCTCCTAACTGAGCTCTTATTCTGCACTTATTTCATTGCCATCTCCTGTTAAGAGACGTTGTCACTCCATTTAAAGTTCCCCACAGGATCGCAGAGCTGAGCTATCTGAAATAGGACACATGACTAGACTAGATGGATCACCGAAGGTGTGAAATGGTTGGGAGAGCCCAGTCAGACCTGAAACCACAAGGCCACATGAGACCTTGTCACTCCCTTGTTTTACACTGCCCAGTGAATATTAGATCCTAGTGTCAAAAACCAAGTTGAGGAGTGGATTAGTGCTTTGAAGAGACACTCACCCCAGGGATAAATGGAAGGAAAACAGCACAAGAGAGAACGGACACCTCAGTCCTTAGGGAAATGCCAAATTAGAACACAATTACATCACCCCTCTGCTTACACCTGTCTAATTGTCCATCACTCCTCACCCGAACTACAAGCCTACATTATCTCTCTTCTTTGTGTGTTCTTTTGGGAAACATTTTATTACATATAGTGTGTGTGTGTGTGTGTGTGTGTGTGTGTGATAGAGGAATTATGCTTCCCTTATACTATGGGAATTCTTTTCCCTTATGCTGAATGGGTCCTAGGGATTGAACCAGCTCAGGCTTGGTGAAAAGTGCCTTCATCAAATGAGCATTACTCCCACCACCACCACTGTTGTAGCCCAGGACCACTTGTAATTCTCAGCAATCCTTCTGCCTCAACTTCCCCTGAGTGCTGGGATTTCGCTCCTTTTTTTTTTGTTTTTATTGTAATTAATTCTCCTTACCGTAGGTACATGACATTGTTTAAAGGACCTTGTCTCATCTCTGGCTGGAGTGTCTTACTGGACTATAGACTTAAATGTAAAGATTCCTTTTCAAACAAATGGAATGATTAATTGTGAATAAATAATCGATGCTTTTGAATTATACTGTGTCATATACACAACAAGCTCAAAATGGCTAAGACTTAGATTATGCAAAAATCTAAAATTATGAAACTTCTATATAAAAGGAAAACCAAAAACAAATGGGAGAAAAAGAAATCTTTGTTGAGTTAGCAAAAATTTCTTAGGAAAGGTCCTAAACCATGAACTATATAAAGAGAGAATTGCTCAAATGCACTTAATGAAAACCTAACACTGTTTCTTCAGAAGGCACTATCCAATGACTTCTAATGAACGATCTCAGTAGGCAGATTCCTTCCTAGCTGCTTCAAACTGGAAGCAACATCAATGTGTGTGTTTGTGTGTGTGTGCACATGTAAGAGTTTTAGTATGGAGGACACGGGTTGATGTAGCATGTTCCCCAACTGCTCTGACATGTCGTCTATCTGTTAAGGCAGGGTCTCACACCTGACCTAGGTGAGTCTAGGTGTCCTGCTTGCTCTGCAGATCCTATTTCTGCCTTCAGCTCTTAGCTTAGAGGTGGCTCATCACAGCCACTTGGCATTTGGGTGGCTCTGACCTCCAGTTCTCATGCTTGCACAGAAACTCTTTGACCACCCCTGGCTCACATATTCAGCTAGGCTAGCTTCCGGTAAAGCAGTAAACACGGGACTTCCTGCCTCTGCCTTCTCGGTGTTGTAGTTACAGCTTTCTATGTGGGTGCTGGGCATTCAACTTCAGGTTCTCTTGCTTGTGAGGCAAATACCTGTGAACTAAGTGTACTGATACATTTTATGTCAACTTGATACGAGCTAGAGTCATCAGGGAGGAGGGAGCCTCAGTTAAGAAAATGCCTCCATAAGACAGGGCTGTAGGCAAGCCTGTGGGGGTATTTTCTCAACTGGTGATTCATGGGGAGGGTCCCAGCCCATTGGGGGTGGTGCCATCCCTGAGCTGGTGGTCCTGAGTTCTGTAAAACAACAACACAAAATAGACTGAGCAAGCCAGTAAGCAACATACCTCTATGGCCTCTGCCTCCAGGGTCCTACTCTGGGTTCCTGTTCTGACGTTTTCTGATGATGAACAGTGATGTGGAATTGTAAGCCAAATAAACCCCCTTCTCCCCTTGAATAAAAAGATAAAAAATAAAAAGGAGAGAACATGGCTGCTCCTAGGTGTGGTGGAGGAGAAAATTTATTATAGATATATGGGAGAGCATGGCCAGAGGCAGGGACATCTGGAACTGTCCAGGGCTGACATATAAGGAGGCAGGGTAGGAGGTGAGGGAGTAGGAGATGAGATGATGGGATCAGATACAACAGCCAGGAGGCCCAAAGAGAGTAGACAGGAATCCCAGATGGTTGGATTATATAGGGAACGACAGCTGGGGGAACAGGAGAGTTCAGGGTTGGGGTGGGGTGTGCCAGCCAGGAGGGCCCTGTAACAGGTGGGGACTGAGGGGTACAAGGAGAACCTGGCTGGTGTCCATTTGATATGTGAAATAGGCTCCTCACCTGGTTTGAAACCTAAGACCCCAAGTTGCTTTTATCGTGTGTTTCATTATAGAAACCCAAATAAGATACTGCACTGTCTTCCTGTAAACAGAGTTCTTAATTGATCTAGATAATAAAAAGCCGGAGTCAGAGATACAGGGAAATGCTGAGAGATCAGAGAGAAGGAGCAAGCCACAGCATTATCGTCTCAGTAGACAAGAGAGCGAGTTCCTGTTTCTCCCCGCCTATATCCTGTTTCTGCCCAGCTACCTCACTTCCTGTTTGTCTGTACAGACCTCCAGACCTCTGTGGTTAGCTAGTGGCAAGCTCCATTCTCTGACCCCCAGACAGGCTTATGTCTGTACCACCATTATCTCCCCAGCTCTCCTGAGGACTTTTTATTTAAGAATCTCACTCAACATTTTCATCAATGAACTCGTAAGAAGGCATGCCTATGGACAAACAAAAAGCAGTTTTTGCTGTTGTTTGTCTATGGGGTCCATACCTGAAGGGTTATTCACCACCAGGAGGTAGTAGGACCTCTAAGAAGCAGTATGTACCAGGAGAACGTCCAATTACTGGGAACATGTTCTCAAAGCGAACAATGGGACCCCAGCTTCCCTCTTCCTTCCTTTCACACCACAGCTCTGGTGTGAGTTCTCGGCCTGCTGTGCTGCTCACCTGCCACTAGAGGTCCTCATGCAATGATGTCTGCAGGCAAGGCCTGACACCTCCAAACTGTGAACCACAGTAAACTTCCAGTTAACACACACAACTTAACATTATCAAACACAAGAAAGCAGTGGACCACAAGCAGTTCATGGATAAACACTGAAAAATTATTTATTGATAGACAGAATCTCATGTAACACAAGGTGCTTCAAACTCATTATGTAGCCAAGGATGACCTCGAACTTAAGATCTTCATGCTTCCTGCTCCCTAGTGCAGGTGACCGAGGCGGGAGGGAATAACACACTAGGCAGACAGAACTTAAATGACTTTATTTAGAAAAGCAAGTGAGGGAGAAGGGGAAGAGACATAGAGGCACCAGGAACAGAAGAGGAGAGAGAGAGGGAGGGAGGAGGGGGTATGTGTGGGGTGCTTGCTTAAAAAGGGAAGCCCGCGTGCATGCGTAACTGCGTCCCTACACAGCCCTGTAATGAGTGACATATCGATAACATGGCCATGCGTGTCCACCCATCGTTATCGTTTGGGGGCGTGGTCAGCAGAATGCCACTTTCCAACACTGGGGATCGAGCATAAGGTCTTGTATTTATTAGGCAAGCACTTTACTAACCAAGACCTAGGTCGGAAGCTTGGGTGGAGGGGAGAGGCAGCTCTGTGGCTAAAAGCACTGGCTGTGCTTGCAGAGGACCCAGATTCACCCAGTCCACAGCACCCACAACCACCTGTTACTCCAGTTCAGGCCTGTTTGGGTACTAGGCATCCATGTGGTGCATATACATGTATGCAGGCAAAGCATTCATATACATAAAAATAATAAAAATTAAATGTTGTCTTGTGGTGATGCATGCCTTTAATCCTAGGGCTTGGGAGGTAGAGGCAGGCTGATCTACAGAGCAAATTCCAGGACAGCCAAAGCTACACAAGAAGCCTTGACTCAGAAAACCAAAAAAGAAAAAGAAAACAGATTTAAATGATTTAAATGTTGTTTTCTGTGCCTGCTGTGCGCATGCATCTATGTCCTCACCGCCAACAAACGTCTTCCTTCAACAGCTGATTCTATTGGCTGCCACCAGTGGTGTCTGAGATTTGCCACCTTTTGTACTTTTCCTGCCGTTTAGTTCTTTAACTGGCAGAGAAAACAACCTCAAGAAAGATCCCTGGACTGTACCTTTTAGGGGCTCTTCTTGATAGTCTTCTGAAGATGGTATCACTTAGGATCTGTGGTAGGTTTCTTTTGAGGCTCACCGGAGTCGTTGAGACGCTGCTTGGCTCATATGATAAGCTGCAGAGATTCGAACCCTCACCAGCTGACTGTCTTCTGCTTTGCATCCCTGCTGCTGTTTTATTGCGGATCCTCTTCTGAGGCACCAGACTGCTGCCTCTCCATCAGCTTAAAGCAGTCAAGACCTCAGAACAGTTGGGTGCGGGGAACCTCTGAGAGGGTGGTGTGACTCTGACCCCGGGGGGGGGGGCAAAAGACTGGGAGTTCTACAGACTCCTTGGTGGACAGACAGACAGACAGACAGGGAAGAGGCCTTGGCTAGGCAATACAGGTGACAAATTTCCAAGAAAACACACACACACACACACACACACACACACACACACACACACACACACCAGAGAGAAAGGGAAATTTTCCCCATCACAAGGAGTGATCTGAATCTGGATTTGTTTTTTATTTTGCTTGCATAAAGTACCTATGTTAAAAGTTCAGAGTTGACTAGACACAATTCTTTCCAGACAAGGAAAACCAGTCTTTTCCTGGTTGACCCAATGAGAAATTACTGTTAAGTTCTGGGCTGGTCTTGAAGTGACTGCAGACACACAGGACTACTTTCAACTCCAGGCATCCTTCCAGATTCATTAAGATCTGAACTCACGCCAGGATCCCAGAGGAGATCTTATGTGTATCTGCTTGGCATTCTGTGATCCATCGCAGATAAATTAAGCTAGATATGAATGTGGGGTTGAGGGCCTATTTTCAGCTTCCCCAATGAAGCAAAGTAAAAGCAGTGTGAGAGAGATAGAATCGTTACAGTGGGAACATCCCAGGGCTAGTGATTCCCACAAAGAGAAAAACCCCTCCCTGACCAGAGAAAAGGCTCAGCAGGTGAAGTGTTTGATGCATAAGCCTGAGCTCATTCCCTGGGGCTCATATATATAGCTGGAAGGAGAGAATGAACTCTATAAACGGTCATCTGACCTTCTCAACAGTGTTGAGGCAAATGTGGGTCAACACACAAACACACAGACACAAACACACTACATGCACACATATATAGGGACATACACAGAGACACATACATGCATACACACACTACATACACACAAATGTATATACTACACTGCAGAGGGAGAGGGAGAGAGAGAGAGAAATGTTCAATATCTGGTTGATGCCCTCTTTGTTGTCTGTATTGTTTTATACTGGATGCACAGACAAATGCTATCTCCAGGAACAGCTTCTTTAGGCTTTGTATCTACAAAAGTTTTTTTTTTTTTTTTTTTTGAGACTGAAAACCCTCTAGAAATGTTTAGAATGATAACATATGCTTACAATATTAACTATTATTATACTATCATCATCATTGTCACCCCTGGCACCTGGCATTCCTGGCACATCCAGAACATCTTCCATGGCAGATCCGGGCCAGCAACTGGGGTGGGAGCATGGAGACAGCATGACTTTGAAATGGGAATGTTTCAGTCCAGATCCAGGAAAAAGACAATGCCAGATCCTCAGAGAACATGAAAATCCTCTTTACTTTTTAGTCAAATATTTTTTTATTTTTATTTATGTGTATGCATGTGTGTCGGTGTGAGTGTATGTAATGTGTGTGAGTGTGCCTGTGAAGGCCAGGAGATAGCACAGATCCCTTGGAACTGGAGGTACAGGCATCTGTGAACCACTCTACATGGGGGTTGACGGCTAGCTAGCAACTGACCTGAGCTCTATCCCCAGAACATGCATGTTGGAACCAACTTCTGAAAGTTGTCCCCTGACAACATGTGTGCTATGCTGGCCGTTCTGTCTCCCACGCCCTCCTTCTCTGTTCCCACATACAAATAAGTGAATATGTGTAACAGAAAGTTCATTTCAAACTGCCTCATGTATCATCTTCTAATTGCCAGTTCTAGACTAATGACTAGTCATGCTTCCTGAAGGCTGAGGCTGGAGACTGTGTGTTGGATCACAGCACAGAAGAGGAAATAATGACCTCAGATGGTCACTCAACCGCTGTCCAGGAAAGGTGGCACAAAAAGAACGCTAGACTGATAAAATCTCTACAAGTCTGCAGCTATATAAAGATGAAGAAATTGGCTTGTGCACTTGGGTAGAGAATATATGGCTTAGACCCTGACCTCCAGCTCTGTTTCAAAATGATTAATTTGGGGCGTCTCTTTCATCTCCTGGGAAGACTCAGAAAATAGCTCATGTCAAACAGTTTTGTCCAGGATTCAAGGCTCATGGAGTGCTGGAAGCTGAACTTCTATTTGCAGGAGGTGTAGATAAGGCTATTAGCAGAATTCGGCAGTAAGAGGGCCAGTGAGACAGATCTGTGGGTAAAGCAAAATCCTGACAACCAGAGTCCAGTCCCTGCTCCCAGGGAAGAGGCAGATGCAGTGGTGTGCAAATGTCATCCAGAAGTCCTAGAGTAGATGCCAGGTGGAGAGTTACCGGAAGCTTGTGGGCTAGCTAGCCTGCTGTGGAGTAGTAGAGACAACTGGAGAGATCTAGGCTCAATGAGGTAGAAGGTGAGGACCAACTCCTGGCATACGTTTGCTTTCCCAAGACACTGTCATCTATGTACCCCTGAATTCCCTCCCCATTCCTCTGTCTGTCTGTCTCTCTCACACAGAGTAATAATAAATAAAAAATCTACTGGATTAAAAGAATTCCATTGTAAATAAAGTGTAGGGTACAGGTTACCAAGCACAAGCAAATACTAGTCAGAGAAATGCATGCAACTAACTTATTCCCTCCCTCCCTCCCTCCCTCCCTCCCTCCTTCCCTCCCCCTTCATTGTAACTGGAGTTTTTCTGATCCCCCAGCCCTGCAGCCATTTCTAAATAATCACTCAGAGACTTAATATTAATTATAAGTGTTTGGCAGATGGCTCAGGCTTATTATCACACAGCTCTTACATTTAAATTAACCCATTTCTATTAATCTGTGTATTACTACATGGCCCATGGTGCTCTGGCATGTTGCTCCTTGGGAGACTGCTTTACATGCAGTATCTACTTATGAGTGAGTACATACTGTGTTTGTCTTTCAGGCTCTGGGTTACCTCACTCAGTAAGACTTTTTTTTTCTAGTTCCATCCATTTGACTGAAAATTTCATGATGTCTTTGTTTTTATATCTGAGCAATACTCTATTTTATAAATGTACCACCTTTTCTTTATCCACGGGTTGGCTGAGGAGCACCTAGGTTGTCTAGAGGCTTAGGGAAGAAAGAGAGAAGAACCTAGCCAGCTGGGCAGTGACTCCAGCTGGAGCCCCACATGCAGCTCCAGCCTGTGTCAATGTCTGCAAAGCCACAGGCAAGCAGCTTTGTTATGAATTCGTGCTTTAAAGTTGGGTACCAAATGTAGCACGAGTTCTAATTGGCTTTAATAATAAAAACCCAGAGTCAGATATTGGTGGTGAAAGGTGAAAGATGAGGGTAGCAGAGCAGCCAGACACTAGAGATCTTACTTCCATAAAATCCTCAGACTCAAAAGAGACCACCTTCCCTCCACTTGGTGCGAACCTATTTCAAACCTGTGCTTCAGCTAGTATGCATGTTTGGAAAGCAATCTGAGCAAATTAACACATAGTTTGCATTAACTAGATTTTCCTAGGATTACCATATCTGCTTGCTAAGCCTGTGGTTTCAATGGTTTCTCAAAAAAAAAAAAAAAAAAAAAAAAAAGAAAGAAAGAAAGAAAGAAAAAGACATCCTTTTTATCATTAGCTTTTTCTCAAGCCAAGGAGAAATATCCTTACTTCACTGTTTATTAAATAACCTTCTTGATAGTATGCATGTTTGGAAAGCAATCTGAGCAAATTAACACATAGTTTGCATTAACTAGATTTTCCTAGGATTACCATATCTGCTTGCTAAGCCTGTGGTTTCAATGGTTTCTTAAAAAAAAAAAAAAAAAAAAAAAAAAAAAGAAAGAAAGAAAGAAAGAAAGAAAGAAAAAGACATCCTTTTTATCATTAGCTTTTTCTCAAGCCAAGGAGAAATATCCTTACTTCACTGTTTATTAAATAACCTTCTTGATAGCTTTGAATTTGAACCCATAGTCTTAAAAAGGTTATTTATGGTGCTTGTGTGGTTGTTTTGAGAGTCTCACAGTCCACAGTCTAGGCTGGCCTCTAATTTACTGTGTAGCTAGGACGGCTTCTGATCCTCCTGCCTCAGCATCCAAGCACTGGAATTACAGATATGTCCCACCATGCCTGGTTTAATATCTAGCCTTTCAAAGTGTACATTTATTTAAAAAAAAAAAACATTGCATTAGCAATTGGCATGTGAAATAGAATGGACTCCAGGCTCCCGATTCTTCTGCCTCTGCCTCCTGAGTGCTGGGACTGCAGGTGTGAGCCAGCTTACCCTGCTCATACACTTATTAAGAGCAGAAGATACATTTTCTTGAATTGTTTCATTTTTCTTCCCTTCTTTCTTCTCTAGTTTTACTTTTCCCTTTGGGCCTGCAGATCTTATTGCTGCTGCTTCCTTCATCATCCTCTCTTTACTGACATCTTTTATGGTTCTAAACTGTTTAATAGCAGATACTCTGAAATGTAATTCTAACACCGAAACAACTGTCCGTGTAAGTTCTGTTAACTCAAGGCTTCCACAGCATTCACAGACTCAAAACCCTAACACTTATTGGAGAATGTTTGCAAATCAAACACTTCATTTTGTTTTTAAGACAGGGGCTCACTGTCCTGGAACTGGCTGTCCTGGAACTAGCTCTGTAGATCAGGCTGGCCTCAAACTCTGCCTCCTAAGTGCTTGGGTTAAAGATGTGCAACCCCACACCCTGCTTTGTTGAAGTCTTATTAAAAACAAACAAACAAACCTCCAATTGGTTCTCATTTCCAATTAAAATAATTTTCTTTCTGTTTTTGTTTGCAACTTTAAGCACTACATTAAATGAGAAACAAGGATGTCTACTTTCTTTTTTTTTCCATATTTCCCTATCCATTCCAGTTCCCCCTCCCTTCCTCCCTCCCTCCCTCCCTCCCTTCCTCTGTTCCACCCTGCAATGCCTCTCTCCCATTCCCCCTCCCCCACACCACATGTAGGGTGATGCCTTCCAGGAGGGGTCATCTACATCTGTCAAGTCCTTTGGAGTAGTGTCTAGGCCCTCCCTCCTGCCTCTAGGTTAAGGGAGCATCCCTCCATGGGGAATGTGCTCCCAAAGTCCTTTTGTGCACCAGGGATACATTCTGGTTCCACTGTCAGAGGTCCCTTAGACTGCCCAGGCCTTCTAACTGAGACCCATGTTCAGGGGGTCTGAGTCGGTCTTATGCTGGATTCCCAGCTATCAGTCTGGGATCCATGAGCTCCCCCTTGTTCAGGTCAGCCGTCTGTGGGTTTCTGTAGCCTGGTCTTGTCCTCCCACTCTGCATCTGGATTCCACAGTGTTTAGCTGTAGGTGTTTGCTTCTGTTTCCATCAACTACTAGATGAGGGCTCTGTGATGGTGGATAAGTTAGTCATCAATCTCATTATCAGGGAAGAGCATTTGTGGTAGCCTTTCCACTGTTGCTCAAATTGTTAGTTGGGGACAGTCTTGTAGGTCTCTGGACATTTCTCTAGAGTCTCTCTCTCTCTCTCTCTCTCTCTCTCTCTCTCTCTCTCTCTCATCTATTCCTCTTCTGACTCAATCATCCTAGTCTCACATGCTTTCCTCTTCTCTCTTTCTCTTTGTCCTAGCTCCTTCTCCACTCACTGTCACCCCCTCCTCCACTCCCAATATGCTCAGGAGATCTTGTCCCTTTCCCCTTCTGTGAGGGACCTTGTATGAAACTCTCAGAATACACCTTGTATCCTAGTCTCTCTGGTGGTGTGTATTATAGGCTGGTGATCCTTTGCTCTATGTCTAAAATCCATATATGAATGAGTACATACCATGTTCCCCTTTTTGTGACTGGGTTACCTCATTCAGGATTGTTTCTTCAAGTTCCATTCATTTGCCTGAGATTCAGTTGGTTTTTTTTTTTTTCCCCACAGAATAGTATTTCATTGTGTAAATGTGCCACATCTTCTTTATCAATTCTTCCATTGAGGGGCATCTAGGTTGCTTCCAGTTTCTTGCTATTACAAGATAATGCTGCTACGAACATAGCTGAACAGATGTCTTTGTTGCATGGATGTGGATCATTTGGGTATATGCCTATGAGGGGGATTGCTGGGTTCTGTGGTAGACTAATTCCTATTTTCCTGAGGAACCACTGCACTGATCTCCAAAATGCTTGTACAAGTTTGCACTCCCACTAGCAGTGGAGGAGTGTTCCACTTTCTCCACATCCTCTTCAGCATAAGTTGTCAATGGGTTTTTCTAATTTTAGCCATTCTGGCAGGAGTAAGATGGTATCTCAAAGTTGTTTTGATTTGCATTTCCCTGATAGCTAAGGATGTTGAACACTTTCTTAAGTGTCTTTCACCCTTTTTGATTTCCTTTATTGAGATTTCTCTCTTCAGTTCTGTACCCCATTTTTAATAGGGTTATTTGGTGTTTTGGTGACTAGTTTCTTGAGTTCTTTGTATATTTTGGAGATCATCCCTCTATCAGATGTGAGGTTGGTGAAAATCTTTTCCCAGTCTGTGGGCTGCCATTTGGTCTTGTCAACTGTGTCCTTTGCCTTACAGAAGCTTCTCAGTTTCAGGAGGTTCCATTTATTAATTGTCGATCTCAGTGTTTGTACTACTGGAGTTATGTTCAGGAAGAGGTCTCCTGTACCAATTCATTCAAGGGTACCTCCCACTTTCTCTTCTAAGAGGTTCAGTGTAGCTGGAATTATGTTGAGGTGTTTGATCCATTTGGACTTGAGTTTTGTGTATGGTGATAGACATGAATCTGTCTCCAGTCTTCTACATACCATCATCCAGTTGTGCCAGCACCATTTATTGAAGATGTTTTCCTCCTCCCATTGTATACTTTTAGCTGTTTTGTCAGAAATCAGGTGCTTGTAGGTGTGTGGGTTAATATCAGGATTTTCTATTCAAGTTCATTGGTCTACCTATCTATTTTTGTGCCAATTCTGGGTTGTTTTCAGGACTATAGCTCTATAGTTGAGCTTAAAGTCAGGGATGGTGATGCCTCCTGAAGTTCCTGTACTGTACAAAGTTGTTTTGGCTATCCTGGGTCTTTTGTTTTTCCATATAAAGTTGATTATTATCCTTTCAAGGTCAGTGAAAAATTGTGCTGGGATTTTAATGGGGATTGCATTGAATCTGTAGTTTGCTTTTGACAAGATTGCCATTTTTAATATGTTTATCCTACCTATCCAAGAGCATGGAAATCTTCCCATTTTCTGGTATCTTCTTTAATTTTTTTTTTAAAGACATAAAGTTCTTGCTATGTAGGTCTTTCACTTGTTTGGCAAGCGTTACCACAAGATACTTTATGTTGTTTGTGGCTATTGTAAAGGGTAACGTTTCTCTGATTTCTATCTCAGCCCCTTTGTCCTTTGTATATAGTAGGGCTACTGATTTTTTAAAACTTATCCTGTAAACTACTAGTTTGCTGAAGTAGTTCATCAGCTGTAGGAGTTCTCTGGTAGAGTTTATTGGGTCGCTTATGTAAACCATCGTATCATCTGCAAATAGTGACAATTTGACTTCTTCCTTTCCAATTTGTATCCTCTTGATCTCCTTTTGTTGTCTTATTGCTTTAGCTAGAAGTTCAAGTACAATACTGAAGGGATATGGAGAGACTGGGCAGCCTTGTCTTGTTCCGGATTTTAGAGGAATCACATTGAGTTTCTCTCCATTTAGTTTGATGTTGGCTGTTGGTTTACTGTATATTTTTATTTTATTATGTTTATGTATGTTCCTGTTATTCCTGATATCTCCAAGACCTTTATCATGAAAGGGTGTCAAAGGCTTTTTTTCAGCATCTAGTGAGATGATCATTTGGTCTTTCTTTTTAGTTTGTTTATATGGTGGATTATATTAATCTATTTTCATATGCTGAACCATTCCTGCAACACAGAGATGAAGCCTACTTGGTTGGGGTAGATGATTTCTCTGATGTGTTCTTGGATTCGATTTGCCAGTATTTTGCATCAATTGTGGCCTTGTAAAAAGAGTTTGGTAATGAGCCTTCTGCTTCTATTGTGTGGAACAATTTGAGGAGTATTGGTATTAGCTCTTCCTTGAATTTCTGGTAGAATTCTGCACTGAAGCCATCTGGCCCTGGGGTTTTTTTGGTTGGGAGGCTTTTAATGACTGCTTCTATTTCATTAGGGGTTATAGTTCTATTTAAGTTGCTTATATGTTCTTGATTTAATTTTGGTAAGTGATAGTTATCCAGAAATTTGTCCATTTCCTTTGAATGTTCGAATTTTGTGGAGTACAGGTTTTCAAAGTATGACCTGAAAGTTGTCTGGATTTCCTCAGTATCCATTGTTATGTCTCCATTTTCATTTCTGATTTTGTTAGTTTGCATGTTCTCTCTCTGCTTTTTGGTTAGTTTGGATAAAGGTTTGTCTATCTTGTTGATTTTCTGGAAAAACCAACTCTTTGTTGCATTGATTTTTTTTTTGTAATGCTTTCCTGCTTTCTACTTTATTGATTTTAGCCCTCAAATTGATTATTTCCTGGCATCTACTCCTCCGGGGTGAGTTTGCCTCTTTTTGTTCTAAGGCTTTCAGTTGTGCTGTTAATTCTCTAATGTGACTATCCTCTGTTTTTTTCATATGGGCACTTAGTGCAATGAACTTCCCTCATAACACTGCTTTCAAGGTGTCCCATAAGTTTGGGTACGGTGTGTCCTCATTCTCGTTGAATTTTAGGAAGTCCTTAATTTCTTTCTTTATTTCTTCTTTGACCCAGGTATGGTGCAATTGTTTATTGTTCAGTTTCCATGAGTTTGTAGGGTTTCTGCGATTTATGTTGTTGTTGAATTCCAACTTTAGAGCATGGGTCTGATAAGATACAGGGGACTATTCCAATTTTTTGTATCTGTTGAGGCTTGTTATGTCACCTAGTGTGTGGTTGATTTTAGAGACGGTTCCATGTGGAGCAGAGAAGAAGGTATATTCTTTTGTGTTTGGATGGAATGTTCTATAGATGTCTGTTAAACTCAGTTGAGACATAACTTCTGTTAGTTCTTTTGTTTCTTTGTCAAGTTCCTGACTGGTGTTCCTGTCTAGCAGTGAGAGCGGGCTGTTGAAGTCTCCTACTATGAGTGTGTGAGGTTTTATGTGAGCTTTGAGTTTTAGTAGAGTTTCTTTTACGAATGTGGGTGCCTTTGTATTTGGGGCATAGATGTTCAGAATTGAGACTTTGTACTGATGGATTTCTCCTGTGACGAATACAAATGACGACTACAAAATGACCGTCTTCATCTCTTTTGATTGATTTTGGTTTGAAGTCTAACTTGTTAGATATTAGGATAGCCACTCCTGCTTGCTTCTTGGGTCCATTTGATTGGAAGATATTTTCCCAAACCTTTATCCTGAGGTAATGTCTGTCTTTGAAGCTTAGATGCGTTTCTTGTATGCAGCAGAAGCATGGATTGTGTCTTTGTATCCATGCTGTTAGCCTGTGTCTTTTTATAGGTGAGTTAAGACCATTAATGTTGAGGGAAGTAAGGACCATTGATTGTTAATGCTTGTTTGTTTTAGATTTGTTGTTGTTGGTGGTATTGTGAATATATTTGCCCTGCTTTACCTTGGGTTCTGGTGTAGTGGGATTATCTGTTGCCTATGTCTTTGTGAGCATAGTTAACTTCCTTGGGTTGGAGTTTTCCTTCCAGAACTTTAGGTAGGGCTGGACTTGTGGATGCCTATTGTGAAAATCTGGCTTTGTCATTAACTATCTTGTTTTCTCTGTCTATAGTGATTGAGATTTTGCTGGGTATAGTAGCCTGGGCTGGCATCTGCAGACTCTTAGTACTTGTAGAACATCTATGCAGGACCTTCTAGCCTTGAGAGTCTCCATGGAGAAGTCAGGTGTATTTTTGATAAGTCTGCCTTTATATGTTTCCTGGCCTTTTTCCTTCGTTGCTCTTAATATTCTTTCTTTATTCTGTATGTTAGGTGTTTTAATTATTATATGTCGAGCGGGTCTTGTTTCTTTGGTCCAGTCTATTTGGTGTTTGGTATGCTTCTTATACTTTCATGGGCATGTCTTTCAGATTTGGAAAGCTTTCTTCAATGATTTTATTGAATGTGTTTTCTGCACCTTTGAGCTGGGCTTCCTCGCCTTCCTCTATGCCTATTATTCTTAGGTTTGGCTTTTTCACAGTGTCCCACATTTCCTGGAATTTTGTGTTAAGGATTTGTTGGATTTAAGATTTCTTTAGCCGATGAATCTATTTCCTCTAGTTTATCTTCCGCGCCTGAGATTCTGTCTTCAATCTTTTGTATTTTGTTGGTTATGCTTGAGTCTGTAGTTCCCAATAGTTTGCCCAGTATTTCTATTTCCAGCATTCCTTCAGTTTGTGTTTTCTTTATTGTCTCTATTTCAGTTTTCAAGTCTTGAACTGTTTGAGTTATTTCCTTCAACTGTTTGATTTTTTTTTCTTGGCTTTCCTTACTTTATTTAAGAGAGTTGTTCATTTCTTGCATTTTTTGTGTGGTCTTTTCCTCTATTTCTTCTATTTTTTTTGTTTGTTTTTTTCTTCAATTTCTTTAAGGGATTTTTCTCATATCATCTTTGAGCTCCTGTATCATTTTTATGTAGATATTTTTAAAGTCATTTCATTCTCTTCTGCTTCATCAGATTTGGTTTGTTCAGTTGTAGTTGGTGTAGAGTCCCTAGATTCTGGTGGTGTCATCTTGTCTTTTTATTGTTTGGTGTTTTCTTGTATTGTTGTCTTCCCATTGCTTCTTCCATTGGGTGCAGGTGGGGTCTCTCTCTCTCTCTCTCTCTCTCTCTCTCTCTCTCTCTCTCTCTCTCTCTCTCTCTCTCTCTCTCTCTGTCTCTCTGTCTATGCTACTCTTCCGGTGGGCTTAGGTGGGTCAGAAGTTTGATGTCTGTAGCTCTGTGTGGTCTCTCCTCAGGTAGGGGCTTCGGGATGGTGGTCAGGCAGACGGGGACTCAGGGTGATCCCCCATCAATAGGCAGGTCCAGTGTGCTCAGAGCAGATCCAGGAAGTTCCCTGGAGGTGGAGGGGTTGTTGGAGCCACCCTTGTTCCAGTTCTCAACCAGAGCAGTGGGACAATAGGTTAGGTAGGGCACAGGGTGGGGGGACGGCAGGCTCTGTGTGTGTGTGTGTGTGTGTGTGTGTGTGTGTGTGTGTGTGTGTGTGGATTATGGATCAGAGCACCAGGAACACTTTCACTGTGGACAGGACACAGGGGGGAGCAAGATCCTGGGCCAACCCAGGAGTTCCCAGGGAAGGGTGCGTGTGGGGGGATTCAACCTGAATTGGTCCCAGACTTACCTCCAGCAGAGGCCCAGCGATGGGGGTCAAAGATCAGGCAGGCAGGGGCCCAGGGTTGTCTCCAGCAGGGACCCGGTGCTCTGGTGTGGGTCTACTTTTTTCACAGAATAAATTTTTACTTATGTTTTGGTTTTTGTTGGATCAAACCCATACGCATGCTTTGCAAATATGTCCCCAGCTCCAGAATGTAGTTTTAATTGCTCTCAATGTCTGGAAGCTCTCCTCAGTGCACTTTGATTGGGAAATTAAGAAGTAAGGGTGCACAACTAGAAGGGTAACTGAGTAGGTAACAAAAAGGCCTATTGGGAGTGGAAGAGGTGGGGAACGGAAGGTATGGGGTGAAGACGCTCAGTGTGTAAGCTAATGTGTACATGTCCTATATAACAGAGAACCGTGTACAATGAATACACACAGAAGAAATTTAAAAAGATAAAACCCTTGTGTATTCAACTTTAAAACCAGACTAAACCCAACTGCCAAATCTACAAGTTTTGTCTGACAAGACCATTTATTTTTCTGTCACCTCTAGGGGGCAGCACATTACATTAATACTCAGCAGCTTAACACTGGCATCCCTGACTTTTACAACTGTTCTTGACCGGTGCCATGTCACTGTCAATGTATTGGTACTTGAGAATTTACTAGTTGCTTGTTGACGTAGGCACACATGGATAAAGAAAACTGTTCCATTACTTGATAAGGTGACAACTGTGCCACCAAGAAACCCTGTGTTGTTTTGCCTTGGTTTTCTTTCTTTTTTTTTTTTTTTTTTTTTTTTCCCATCATGTTGGTCCTGGAGTAAAATTCAAGTTGCCAGGTTTGGTGGGAAGTACCTTTATCTACTGAGCTATCTAGTTGCCCATTTTAACCTATCATCAGTTAATTTAGTACTGAATTTTTGTTCAGGTGTAGTATTCTCAGAGATCTGCTAAATTTTACTTGTCTTCAAATATGAGTTAGAACAAATATTGAGGAGGATTGTAACTCCTATAAAACTTTTGTTGAGAAGATTGTCCAGTCTCAATGAATGTTCATAGTAGCATTTTAAAGAGTGTTGGTTGTGGTGCCTGAGTCCATGCCTTAGGTTTTGACCCTTTGCTGGCATGCCTGCCTTTATGCTCAGATTGGGATTTTGATGGTGAAAGCGTTGTAGTATGTTTGGAAGCTATGTTTTAGAATGATTTTTGCTAAAAATGGTTTTACTATTTTTATTTTTACAGGAGTTTCAAACAAAATTTTCAGTTTATTTTCTAGTTCTATGTAGACTGTCGTTGGTATTTTGATAGGGGCTGCACTGATTATCTAAATTGCTTTGTATAGTCTGGTCAATAATATTTATTATTCCAATCCATGAACATAAGCTATCTTTCAAGATTTTTGTGTTCCCTTCAATTCCTTTTATTAATGCCTTTTCATTTTCATTGTAATCTTTTACCTCTTTGGCTAAATGTATTCCTAGCTATTTTATTTTTTTATTTTTGGTAGCTATTGTAATGGGATGTTGCTCCAGTTTTGTTTCAGATAAGTTACTAACACTACTAATTTTTTTTTAACATACCAATCACAGTTCACCCTCCTTCCCCTCCTCTTCCTCTCTCCACCTTTTCCCTATCCCCCATCTGCTTCTCAGAGAGGGTAAGGCCTCCCATGGGGAGTCAAGAAAATCTGTTCCATCACCCTGTTGAGGCAGGACCAAGGCCCTCTCCTCTGTGTCTAGGCTGAGCAAGGTATCCCTCCATAGGGAATGGACCCCATTTACGCACTAGGGATAGATCCTAGCCACACTGCCAGTGGCCCCATAAACTGTCCAAGCCACCCACTGTCACCTGTATTCAGGAAGTCTAGTTTAGTCCCATGTAGGTTTCCCAGATGTCAGTCTGAGTCAATCACTAATTTATTTTTTTATGTTGATTTTGTATCTTAAATTTTTATTGATTTTACTGTTAGTTCTTTAGTCTTATGGTGGTGCTTGGGTTTCTATGGGGAAGAAAACATCACTAGAAGCTAGATATAGCAGTGCTTATCTGTAATCCAAAGCCAATCTTGAACACTCTCCTTTTGGGTCATCTCATCCAGTCTTGTGGCTATTTACATCATTCCATGTCCATCTTTCACCATGTCTCTGCATTCCAGACAGAAGTGTCTGAGGGAGTAATCAGCCAAGTCACCATGGGATTTCCACCATTCTCATAGCCAAGATGACCACAGTCATCAATAGGATCATCCTTGACTTCTCCTTTCTATTCTATACTTCAGAACCAATTCATAAGGAAATAAGAATTCAAAATATATCCATGACCTTATTGCATCTTGTTACGAGCAGTTTTCCTGCCAGTCTGGTCCCACAGACCAGTGTTTCTTATTGGCTAGGGTTGTCTTAAATATTAACCCATTTCTATCAATCTAAGTGGTTCCATGTGGTCTCATTTTACTGGAGAGAGGGTCAGACTTCTTCCTCTGAAGTCCCTACATCTTGAATCCTTTCCTACCTTTCCCCTTCTAGTCCCGCCTATCTTGCTTTCTTATTGGCCAACAGGGCTTTATTCATTAACCAATAAGAGAAACATATTTACAGAATGACATCTCCCATCAGCATCTTGCAAAAGCTTTTTCCTGGGCCTTCCTTAAGTCTGTGCTTCCTCTCCACAAGAACACACAGAGGACTCCAAAAGGCCCAAGCTCGCTTCAGTGTCTAGTCCTTCATATTCACATCACCTATTTCAGCAGCTTTCTCCCACCACCACTGAAACTGTCTTACTTCATTCTGGGCTCTGCTCAAAACTCAATTTCTCAGAGCTTCTTGGGTGTTCCATCTTCCCACTGTTATCCAAACTTCATTTTTTAAAAATTTTTATTAATTTTACTTTCCAACCACTGTAGTTCTCCCTCCCTCCCCTCCTCCTGCTCCTCCCCCCTTCCTCTATTTCCCCTTCTCAGGGCAACCCATGCACTCTCTCAACCCACCCCCATCCACTCACTCCTCAGAAAGAGTAAAGCATCCCATGGGGAGTCAATAAACAGGCATATCAGAATGAGGCAGGACCAAGCTCCCTCCCCCCCAATCAAGATTGAGCAAGGCTTTCCACCATAGGAAGGGGGCTCCAAAAAGCAAGCTCATACATCAGGGATAAATCTGGTCCCACTGCCAGGGGCCCCACAAACAGATCAAGCTATACAACTGTCATCCACATGCACAGGGCCTAGTTTGGTCCCATGCAGGTTCCCCAACTCTTGGTCTAGAGTTTGTGAGCTTCCACGAGCTTGGGTCAGCTGTCTTTGTGGGTTTCCCTGTCTTGATCTTGATCCCCCTTGCTCATACAATTCCTCCTCTCTCTCTTTGACTATATTCCCAGAGCTCAGCCTGGTGCTTGGCTGTGGATCTCTGCATCTGCTGCCGTCAGTAACTGGATGAAGGCTCTCTCATGACAGTTAGGGTAGTCACCAATCTGATTACAGGGGAAGGCCAGTTCAGGCACCTTCTCCACTACTGTTAGGAGTCCTAGCTAGGGTCATCCTTGTGGATTCCTGGGAATTCCTTGGCATCAGGTTTCTCCTTAACCCTATAATGACTCTCTCTATTAAGATATCTCTTTCATTGCTTTCCCACTCCATTCTTCCTCCAACTAGAGCATCCTGTTCCCTCATGTTCCTATTCCCCCTCCCCTTCCTAATGCCACAGTTTACCCAGGAGATCTCCTCTATTTCCCCTTCTCAGGGCAACCCATGCATTCCTCTTAGGGTCCTCTTTGTTACCTAGCTTCTCTGTGGCTGTAGATTATAGCCTGATTATCCTTTGCTTTACATCTAGTATCTACTTATGAGTGAGTACATGCCGTATTTCTCTTTCTGGCTCTGGGTTACTTCACTCAGTATGATTCTTTCTCTAGTTCCATCCATTTGCCTACAAATTTCATGATGCCATTGTTGTTTTTTTTTTCACTTGAGTAGTACTCCATTTTATAAATGCACCACATTTTCTTTATCCATGCTTTCACTGAGAGGCATCTAGCTTGTTTACAGGTTCTGGCTATTATGAGTAATCTGCTATGCGTATAGCTGAACAAGTGTCCTTGTGGTATTGAGTATCCTTTGGTTATATGCCTGTGGTGATATCTTGGTTGTACTGTAACAAATAAAGCTTGCCTGAGGGCTAGTAGTTAGCTCAGAGGGCAGAGCTAACTACTAGCTAACCATAGAGGTCTGGAGGTCTATATATACAGACAGGAATTGATATGGCTGGGCCGAGAGAGGAGTATAAGCTGGGAGGAGACAGAACTTGGTCTCTTTTCAGTCTGAGGATTTTATGGAAGTTAGAGCTCTAGTGTCTGGCTGCTCTGCTACCCTCATCTTTCACCTTTCACCACCAATATCTGACTCTGGGTTTTTATTATTAAAGCCAATTAGAACTCGTGTGACATTGGCGCCCAACTTTAAGGCATGAATTTATGACAAAGCTGCTTGCCTGTGGCTTTGCAGACATTGACACAGGCTGGAGCTGCATGTGGGGCTCCAGCTGGAGTCACCCAGCTGGCTAGGTTCTTCTCTTTCCCCTCAGCCTCTAAAGAAGGTTTTTTTCTTTTCTTTTCTTTTCTTTTCTTTTCTTTTCTTTTCTTTTCTTTTCTTTTCTTTTCTTTCTTTCTTTCTTTCTTTCTTTCTTTCTTTCTTTCTTTCTTTCTCTCTCTCTTTCTTTCTTTAATTTAATTTTTGGCTCTTTGCAACAAACTTCATAGGCCCCAAATACCAGACGTACCTGGGCTCCAAATGCCATAGGACTTACCTGCCTTAGACCAGCAGGTTCTGCCTTCAGGCAGCTCTGGCAACACATGCTTCTTCTATGCAATCCTGTGTGGCATTTTTCAGACATCCAGCCCCCTCTCCCCTATGGGTTGTGGGCTTCCCTTAGACTGCCCTCTCCTGAGGCTGCCACCCGCAGCTCACAGCTATACACTAGCAGCTGCAGCTGTCCTCAGCCAGGCTGTTCACCACCTGTGATCTCCACTCAGACCTGCTACACCTTACACTACTCTGTCATGGTCAGCAGATTTGGTAAGAAATTGTGAGTGCTTAAAGGGAAGAGTTATTTAAAAGAGAGAGTTTTTGCCCACATTGAAAAAATGGGGAACACTGTTATGATGAAGGGATTTAGGTCTCCATATGATAATAGGCTGGAGTGATGGGGATGTCTTTCTGTACAAATGTTTCTCTTATTGGTTGTTGAATAAAACACTGTTTGGCCAATGAGGCAGAAAGATAGGTGGGGCTAGGAGACAAGGGTGCTGGGGAGAAGCAGAGAGGCACCAGGAAGAGATGCCATGTAGAGACTGGGAAGACAGAATGTACCAGGCGTTCTCTGGTAAGATAAGGCCATGTAGAAATACATAGCTTGATAGAAATGGGTTAATAATTAAGACAGGGCTAGTCAATAAAAAGCAGTAGCCATAGGCTGCTGCACCTGCACAGCCTGGGACAGAGCTTGGTGGAGGGTGTCGGGATTGAAACACTTAACAGACCACCATGAGAAGTTAAGAAGAAGCTGCTGCCACCACCGCTGTTTATTACAGAGAGTAATGGGTTTATATACCCAAGCCAGGGGATGGACTAAGCATAGGAGGAAGCCATGCACCACCCACACCTGGGGTCAAGGCATACCTGCACTGCATGTGCACCAGAAAGTTTTGAAAACAACCTTGTTTGCTCAACCTTGTTTGCATGAAGTTCTACAGCTGGGTGGGGAGAAGACAGCTGTAAGGGACAAGTACTTAAATTTCCCAACAATATGCCACCAGTTTTATAACTAATATGAACCTGACAGGACAAGAAACTCCAGTTACACTGGAGGGTTTTCAAATGGAACAATTAAATGAGGGGATAACTAATTCAGATGGGACTTATGTAACATCAATTATCAATATTATCAGTATTATCATTTTTGCTTTATCACTAAAAACTTGGTTAATGTGAGTGCTAAGATACAAACTTTAGAAAAACATAATAAAACAGATCACAGAGATATTCAGAACCAGAAAGAGGAATTTAATGGTGAACCAACTTCAGCACTGCATTGTAAGGTTAGAGAGGAACAGCCTAAGGTTTTCAACCAACCAGCTTTAATTTAACCAGTCACATTAAAAGAACAATTGCCAAATGATAGATATCCCCAAAGCTGTGCAAGAGTTAAATGGACTTCAGTGGAAGTGTTGAATTTAAGGAGATTCAAAGAAGCCATAGTCCCATACGGCATGCATTTGCCTTTTGTGAAGCAGATGTTAAACTTGTGGTCAACTTGTAGTAGAGTTGTCCCCACAGACTGCAGAGACTTGGTTGTCTGGTTCCCAATTACAATGAAAGACCTGGTGGAAAGACGAGCTTCAGTGAGCAATGAGGTAGGGCTAGAGTTAAGAAAATCTCCCTACTTCTAGGAGAGGAAGATTGTGCTGATGTACAAAGAAAATCTCCATATGATGACCACACTCTGAACTTACGCCACACAGCAACTTTGAATGCTTGGGACACAATGGGACAAGTAGGAAAGAAAATTGAGTCATACAGGGCCCAAAGGAAACCTTTACTGATTTCTAACAAAGACTGACCTCAGCAGTAAATAGAATGGTACCAGATTCAGAATTTAGACAAGTAGTAATTGAATCTCTGGCTTCTGAAAATGCTAATTCACAATGCAAAAAGGTAATTAGGCTATTAAAGGCAGGATCAGCACCTTTGGAGGAATCGATCTCAGATACAATCAGTATTGAATCTCAATGAGGATGAGGTGATTTCCAGAGGTTTGAAGCAAAATGGAAATACCAAGTGTTTCAATTGTGGCATGCAAGGTCGCCTAAAAAGGGATTGTAAACAGGGCATTCCTAGAAACGGTATTTCTCCAAAGCATAATTCAAACAGAATGCCCCTCCCTCTGGCTTATGCAGAAGGTGTGGTAAAGGCAGGAATTGAACTAATGAATATAGAGCAACAAGTTATTGGTTGATAAATGAAGTTATTTTAGTAAAGGACAGGGAGGATTTAGCAAGGTGTGAAATCCAAACAAGGATAGAGAAAGGTAGTAGGTGGAGTCAAAGAGATGCCATGTAGCTGCCAAGGAAGCAAGAGAAAGAGGCATTGCCAGTAAGCTAAGACTACATGGAGATACACAGATTAACAGAAATGTGTTAACAATTAGGTGAGAGCAAGCCAATAAGAAGCCTGAGCCATTGGTCAAACAGTTTATAGTTAACATAAGCCTCTTTGTAGTTATTTGGGACAAAAGGGCTGCAGGAACTGGGAGGGGCAGAAACTTCCATCTACACGTGGCACCCAAACTTTTGGCAAAAATTTCCACGTAAACCTGACAAAGGCTTAAAAAGGGTTCTCAACACAAAAGAACATGGCTCCATGGTTGCAGCATTTTCTTGGGTGGGCTCTGTTTGCTAGAGGCAAGCAGAGACATGGCCCCTTTAGGAAACTTCCTCAGTGTTAGCAGCAAAAGCTCAAAACTCTTTTTAAAAAGCCCCTCTACCAAACACTAAATGGTGATCATGGGCAGCTGGAAGCAGGCTTCTTGTTGGTGGCATGAAACTAGAAATTCCAAAGATTGGTGGCAATAAACATGGCTCCCACCAGAACCTCTACAATAAAGCTAGACTCCCACGAAGCCAAGGAAAAGGAGCAGATCCATCCACCACTTTAATCCTAGCCATGCTGTTTAGCAGGTTAAAGACTCATGTGGTCAGATAAAGGTAGAGATATATAGTAAAGACTGATTCAGATAAAAACTCTAAAAGTTTATGGTGTGTTTGAAAATATACATAGGCTTGGGAGAGAAAAGAAAAAGGGTAGAGAAAGTCCTTA
The DNA here is from genome assembly GCA_030556225.1 of Cricetiscus sungorus. NCBI lineage: Eukaryota > Metazoa > Chordata > Mammalia > Rodentia > Cricetidae > Cricetiscus > Cricetiscus sungorus. Next base: position 31,519,998 of record JANBXA010000491.1, on the reverse strand, counting down.
AAAAAGAAATAGAGCTGGGTGGTGGCAACACACACCTTTAATCCCAGCACACTGATGAGAGGTATTTAAGATAGGAACAGGGTCTCCGAGCTAGCCACATTGAAAAGGATGGGAAGACACTGAAGTGTCAGGATTCTCCAGACACTCTGAAGAGAGGGAGCAGTCTGAGCTTTTCAGCCTGAGGAAGAGTGAGAGCTAGTGACCAGTTGCTTTGCTTTTCTGATCTTCATCTTGAAGCTTGAACCGCAATATTTGTGACTGGGTTTTTTATTTATTTGTGTTATAAGGGACAGTCAAGGCAACCCTTTGCCATTGAGAAACACCTTGAAGAGGCTCTCAAAGGCCCCGATGTCAAATTTGGTTCAATCATTTTCTTTCATCACAGAGGAGTCTCCTTCCAAGAGCAATTAAAGAACATAATGCCTGTTGTAAGAAACCATGCTGCTCTGGATGATAGAAAAGCTATAGGAGGGAGAACAAAAATTCAGGAGAAGCCATAAAGCAAATATTTTGGCAAATGTCTACAAATAAACAAAGGCCAAAATTAAAAAATATGAATAAATGGCATTGTCATTGAAGATCTTGTAGACACAGGTGTGGATATAACAATAATTGCACCAGAATCTTGGTATCCAAATTGGCCTCTTCAGGAGGTAAATGTTCAACTTTTAGGGATTGGAACTTTACCTCAGGTAAAACAGAGCTTGAGACAGGTCAAATATACAGGAGCAAAAAGACAGAGAGAAAAAGTAAAGCCAAACGTGGCTAAAATAGCAATGAATTTATGGAGACATTATTTGTTACAGAAATGGAATACTTTGATTACATTCCTCTGGTCTCAGAAAAACAACATATGTTTCTGGGAAAAATATTAGAAGGTATCATAAAGAACACCCACCAACCATTCAGATTGTACAAGAACAGGGCACAACAGCTGTTATTCTTTCAAAGGCACCAGCACCCCTACCTTTAAAATGGTTGAGAGACGAGTCTGTATGGGTTGAGCAATGGCCTCTAACAACAGAGAACTGAAGGCCTTAGAACAGCTGGTACAGGAGCAACTACATTCTCAGCATATTGAAGAACCACACAGCCCTCACAATTCTCCTGTACTGATTAAAAATAAATCTGGAAAATGGGAACTGTTAACAAATCTAAGAGATGTTTATAAGATGATTCAGCTAATGGGCTCTCTACAGTCTGGAATTCCTTTGCCTTTTCTATTGCCTAAAGGATGGCCTCTTATAGATATTGATTTAAAGGATTGTTTGTTTCTTCACTACGCTTCTACAAGAAAAAGAGAAAAATTTGCCTCCACACTGCCTAATTATATAATTCTCAGCTTTCTAAGAGACATCAATGGAAGATTCTCCCACAGTGAATGTTAAATAGGCCCACCCTGTGTCAATATTTTGTAAGTCATCCATTGGAAAGATACTTAAGCAATTAATTAATTAATTAATTAATGATATGTTACTACTTGATTCAAATGTAGATACTTTATAAAGAATGTTTGGAGAAGTAGAGAAAAAATTGCCTTGTTGGTGATCACAAATTATTTCTAAAATAATACAAAGAGGAGATTATATTAATTACTTAGCATATAAAATATGTCTACAGAAAATTAGATCCCAAAAAGGTACAAATTAGGAGAGATTGATTGCTGACTCTTAATGACTTTCAAAGATTGCTAGGAGACATTTCCTTCTATAGTCTACTATTGGGGTACAGAAATCAATTGAGTAATTTGTTCAATACTTTTGATGGTGATAAAGACTTAAATAGACCAAGAGAATTATCAGCTGAAGCTGAGAGACAGTGGCTTTGGTAGAAGATAAATTACAGGATGCACATGTGGACCATTTGCATCCAAAGTTTGATTGCAGTTTGGTTTTTTTACCCTTTAAACATTCTCCTACAGGAATTTTAATGCAGAGGGAAGATATTATCTTAGAATGGCTTTTTTACCACATAAACAGAGTAAAAAATAAAAAACTTATGTGGAAAAGGTCTCTGAGTTGATTCTAAAAGGAAATTTGAGAGTTCATCAATTAGCAGGAATAGACCCAGTAAAAATGATAGCACTTTTTACTAATGATGAAATTGTCAAATTGGCAGAAAGTGAACCTTGGCAAAGACCCTTCAGTAATTTTTTTGGGGGGAGAGATTAGCAACAAATATCCAAAAGCCAGAGAATTCAACTTACAAGGAGAACTAATTGGATCCTTCCTCACATTGTACAGGGAACACCAATATCTGGAGCCCCTACATTCTATACTGATACAAATAAATAAGAAAAGATAGGTTATGAATTAGAAAATTTAAGTGGCTCAAATCTCTTACGATTTTGTTCAAAAGTCAGAATAATATGCTATTTTCAAGGTATTAATGGGTTTTACTTGACCTCTCAACATAGTTATTGATTTTCAATATGTGGAAAGATTTGTTTTGCATATTGAAACTGTTGAATTTATTCAAGATGATACAGAATTGACTTTTTATTTAATGAGTTACAAAAAATAATCAGGAATAGGAATCATCCTATATATAAAACACATATCTGATCCCATATGGGTCTGCCAGGTTCTCTAGCACAAGGTAGGGTTGAAATTGACCAACTATTGATAAGAAATAAGCTGGAGACCTCACGGAAAACATCATGGAAAACTCTTCTGCTTTATCTGTTTTGGGAAGTTCAGGGTTGTTGGTGTGGAGTCCCTAGATTCTGGTGGGGTCACATTGATCTCTTTGTTGTAGCAAAGGTATGAAAAAAGATTTTTACTTCACTTGGCAACAAGCCAAGGAAATTATAAGGAATGTCCTACCTGTCTTTATACAACCCAACTCCACTACCAGCAGGAAGTAACACAATGGGTACTCAAGGGAATGAAATCTGGCAGATGGATGTATTTCATTTTGTAGAATTTGGAAAATTAAAATATGTACACCACACCATTGACATCTATTCAGGTTCTCAATGCAAAGGTTGATTTTGTAATCACACATTTATTAGCAGTTATTGTCATCATGGGAAAATCTGTACAAATTAAAACTGACACTGTTCCAGTAAAATAAAAGTTTTTTGCTTATTAAAATATAAAGCATATTATAGGTATACCATACAATCCCACAGGGCAGACAGTTATAGAAAGATCAAATTGAATTCTAAAGGATATGCTAAAGACCCCCAAGAAATAGATTGCACAATGCTTTATTAACTTTGAGTTTTCTGAATGCTGATGAGAAAGGAACAACAGCTGCAGAGAGACATTGGATAATAGAAAAATCTACGGAATTAAATCACCGGGTACACTTCAAAGATGTGTTGATGTATGAATGAAACCAGGACATGTGTTACATTGGGGAAGGGATTTTTGCCTTTGTGTTTACCAGAGAAGAAAAGCTATGGATACCATTAAAATTGATAAAGATTAGATTTGAACAAGAGACATTTCTTAATTAGTAGAATGATAGTTCATCAAAACTATAAAACTAACAAATGCTTTTAATTTGATTAGCTATAACTTGTCATAAGGGAACTCCCCAAACTTAGGGTTGAGAGAGGGCTTTGTTTTTGTATTTTCAGGAGAATAAAAGAATCCAGCTAAGAAATCTGAAGACCAGCCCACTGAGGGAGCCCACCTTCTGGTGCCCTGCTCTGAGCCTCCTAGGAATTGAAGACTTTGTGCAGGGGGGGCCTGTCCCCAAAGGCCAGCCCATCTGGAGCCAGCCAGTGCCCTAGTCAAACCTCACCCACTGGAGTCATCTGAGTATTGGACCTGCTTGCACCCACCAGAAGAGATCCTTGGTCCCATACCCACCAGGAGAGGGAGAAACCCCACAAGTATGCACTGGAAGAAGGGATGGGTAGATGACAGTATAAGAACACAGTCAACAACAGAAAGATCAATATGAATGATGCCACCAGAGTCTAGGGACTCCACACCAGCAATACTTGAACATTCTAACACAGATGAAGCAGAAGAGAATGACCCTAAAAAACAACCTCATGAAGATAAGAGACCTTAAAAGAGGAGATGAAAAAAATCCATTAAAGAAATGGAAGAAAAAACAATACAAAAGAATACAGAAATCAACAAATCTCTTAAAGAAAGGAAAGCCAAGAAAAACAAACAAACAAACAAACAAACAAACAAAAAACCAATCGAACAGATGAAGGAAACAATTCAAATAGTTCATGACCTAGAAATAGAGACAATAAAGAAAGCACAAATTGAGGGAGTGCTGGAAACAGAAAAAAGCTGGGTAAATGATCAGGAACTACAGATGCAAACATAACCAACAGAATATAAGAGATTGAAGATATACTAGGAGAAATAGATTCACCGACCAGAGAAAATCTTAAGTCCAACTAATCTCTAACAAGGAATATGCAGGAAATATGGGAAACCGTGAAAAGGCCAAACCTAAGAATACTAGGTATAGAAGAAGGTGAAGAAACCCACCTCAAAGGTGTAGAATATATTCAACAAAATCATAGAAGAAAATTTTCCCAAGAAGACGTACCAATGAAAGTACAAGATGCATAGAGAACACCAAATAGAGTGGACCATCGTTGAGGGTCTCTATCATTGCCATAAAGTTGTGTTTAGGGTCCTTCTCTTCTGCTTTATCTGTTTTGGGAAGTTCAGGGTTGTTGGTGTGGAGTCCCTAGATTCTGGTGGGGTCACATTGATCTCTTTGTTGTTGACTGTGTTCTTATACTGTTATCTACCCATCCCTTCTTCCAGTGTGTACTGGTGGGCTCTCTCCCTCTCCTGGTGGGTATGTGACCAAGGATTTCTTCTGGTGGGTGCAAGCAGGTCCAGTACTCCTATGGCTCTTCTCTTCCAGTGGATGGAGGTGGGACTAGGATGCTGGCAGATTCTGGATCAGCTGGTCTGTGGGGACAGCTTCCCCCATGTACAATTCCCAAGCCTCAGGAGGCTCTGAGCAGGGCACCAGAAGGCCCGCTGAATGTATTCTTGCAGTGGAATCTACCCATTTCTTCCTCTACTTGTGCTGGTGGTGTTTGTGCCTGGGTGGGAGGGGCTCTGATGCTTAGGTGGTGTCTGTGTCTCAGGGGGCCATTGATGCCATGGTGGATGTTTTTGTTTGTGGGGCAGAGTGGGACTTGTAGATTACAGGGTCCTTTGTGGTGTGGTGGAGTGGCCTCCCCACAGGATTGTTACCTGCTGACCAGCTATGGCTGCAATGGGGAAGGGAAGGGAGGGGCACTGAATATGTCCCCAGGCCTAGGTCTAGAGATGGGGCTGTACTGCTGGAAGGCCAGTCTCTCACCCCTTTGCTCAATCAGTGCAGGCAGTGTTTGTACCTCCTGGGACCACTGATGCTGAGGTGGGTGGTTGGGTTTGTGGTGGCAGAGTGGGACTTGTAGATTACAGGGTCCAATGGGTGGTGCTAGTGGAGTGGCCTGCAGGCAAAAGTCTTACCTGTTGATCAGCTAATGGGATTGTGATGGGTGAGGAGGGGCCCCAAATATCATTAATCACATCGATAACTATCTCACGGCTTAGTTTAAATATTTAAAACTTGCATTTCTCATGTAAACTACAGTCTGTTTTCTTTTCTTTTCTAAATTTAGTGCAGAAGAATGACTGACTATTCCTGTATTCATTATTAGGGTTTTCTATAATGTGTGCTATTTTAATTTTTTAGAGTACACAAATGACAATATGGATTTTCCAGGGAAGAAGAATCACACATGTGCAAGTCAATTCAGTTTATGGTAAAATACATAATTTTTTTGGAGTAAAGAGTAGAGATGATAATTAGGAAAAAAATCTGGATGAAGTTCAATGTCACAGGATTTAATACAGTGAATGAATGATTACTGGGAGATTATGAGGGGTGTGGGGAGGCCTTTCCAACACTGAATGAACAGGCACAGAAGTATGAAACAACAGGCTTTATTTGGGGGAATTATAAATAGTTTGATTGACTGTCATTGTAGGAAAGGTGGCAAGCAAGATGGTAGACGGTAAAAGAGGAATAGATACTAGGAGCCAGATAAGTACTGCTAAGGGCTAGTGAGTGGGTGTTTCTTCAGCAGAGAGAGGTCTGTTTGGTATCAGCATGTAATTGTCACTTTTGAGAGCCTATCAGAAGCCAGGGATTTAGCTGGAATAATCCACATGAGGGTTTGAAGTACACGTACTGGGAAAAGTAAAACAGTGAGAGACGATTCCTTCTTGTGGTTGCTTTGCTCTTTGAGACAGGGTTTCTGTGTAACAGACCTGGCTGCCTTGGAACTCACGATGTCGACCAGGCTGGCCCCATACTCACACAGATCGACTTTCTTCTGTCTCCCAAGTGTTGGATTAAAGGCGTGCACCACCACATTTGGTCCTATCATGGTTAATTCTTTTGAAAGGTTATGTAATTTTTGGCTTTGATTCAATATTTTAGAAAGCAAATTTCTAGTATAAATCTTGTACAAGTGAATATTCCTAATGGGGAATAAAATATTAGAAAAGTTACCAAGCACATTTCAGTTTTCATAAAACTGTATTGTTTACGTGTGTGTGTGTGTGTGTGTGTGTGTGTGTGTGTGTGTGTGTGTGTGTGTGTGTGTGTGCATGCTCAAGCCAGAAGAAGGTGTCAGATCCCTAGGGGCTCCAGTTGGTTACTAATTGTTGTGAGTCACCAAAAGTGACTCCTGGGAACCACACTCTGGTCCTCTGAAAGAACAGCAAGCACTCTTAAATGCCACTCTTTCTAACTCTTACTCTGAAGTTTTAAAATGTTGTCAGTTTTCTATTTTTTTGAGATTCCAATGACCCATGAATAAAATGGCATTAATCACTGAATGTGCAAGCTAGTAATTGAACTTCCTGGTAATACAAAAAGGCAGAGGTCATACAAAGTCTTAGACAAATAGGTTTATTATTTGTGGGGGATGTTATTAATCATAAGCTTCTTGGATACTTGTACAAAAATTTATTAGAATTAGGAATTTCAGAACACAAAGCTTCACTATCATACCTAATACATAATTTTAATAATAAAATAGCCTCTTTTATTTTTAAATAGAGAAAATTTATATTCATTAGCATGCTTATTGAAAACAATGAAGTATTTCATTCATTAAAAATATGTCAGGAAAATACATAATAAAGTTTAATTTGTAGCATAAATATAAGCTAGTAAATTCATTTCTATTACTTATATTGTGATTTACTTTTATAAACATAAAAGTCTAATATTTTAAATCATTAGTAAATGCAGAAATACAGAATTTATTTACAGGATTCTCAAAAATAATGATTCTCCTAAGTAGTGACTGTCACAGTTGATCAGTATTTTTTCTGCACTCTGGATCCAACATCAGGGGAGAGCCTGGCCATTGGCTGGCTGTTCTGTAAGAGAGTTCAAAGGTTCTCTTATTGTCAGAGCCACAGATGTTAGCAGGGCATTCTCCTTCCAGGTTATGGCTTTTAAGAAGACTACATATATCAATGCCAAGAGTACTGTGCCCTGTTCTCTGTAATAATTCACAGTCTGAATGTGTTGCCTTTGGTAACGTGCTTCAAAGGAGTTTCCACTGAGTGTGTGCATGGTTGTGGTTTGTGTGTGGGCAGGTGTACTTGTCTGTGTGCACTTGGAGCCCAGAGGTTGACTTCAGGCATCTTTTTCTCTTCCCACTCATTTTATTATTTCCTTTTTTGAGACAGGGTCCCTTCGCTGAACCCGAGGATCACCATTTTGACCGCCTGGCTGGGCAGCAGAGCCCTGAGATTTACCTGTGTCCACACCTAAAGGTGGGGTCACAGACTATATATCCTGTTTTTATGTGGGCTGGGATCTGAACTCATGTCCCTATGCTTGTGCAGCAAGCACTTGACTCACTGAGCCACTCTCGTCTCCAGATCCTTGAGAGAAGCTTTCTAAATCCAGGGGTGCTATATCCTGTAACCTCAGCAAGTGAGAGGTGAGAGGCAGGCAGATCAAGAGTTCAAGGCTAACTACATGATGCACTGTCTCAAAATGCACAAATTCTTCAGAAGGACTCATGTCATCTGTTGAGGTATAATAGTTTCTTTCTTCTTCCTTTTTTTTTTTAATCTTTTTTTTAAACAAAAGCACTTGGAAGTCATGTAAGGCCCTGGGAATGTTTAACATATATTTTAGACCAAAGATAATGTTGCTTCTTAAAAATTCACTAAATCTATCTTATTTTAAGCCAGGTGGTATCAGTGCATGCCTTAATCTCAGCTCTTGGGAGGCAGAGGCACGCAGATCTCTGAGTACAAGGCCAGCCTGGTCTACAGAATGAGTTCTTGGGCAGCTAGGACTACATAGTAACCCTGTCTTGAAAAATTAAAGAAAAAAAATTCACTAAGTCAGCATTTGGACCTAATGTAGCTAGATGGTTACCCATCATTAGTGGGTAACCCACTATTACCCATCATGATAAAACTGTTTTTCATAACTCAATGAAATTTTGCTTAGATAAATGCTAAAGACTTAAATATCTCTGCCACAGATGTGATATTCTAGGTCATTAGTTGACATTTCTCCATAGATTCTGATGCCCTTTGAGGAAAAACAGTACTTAAAGTTTGAATTGAACAATGTCTCATAATGCACAAATCAAAGATATTTGAAAATTGCAAATTTTGAATCCATTACATTTTTATTAGGAAGAAAAAGTATCACTGGAAATACTACCAAATTAGGTAATATTTAGGTAATATTAGGTAACAAAAAACGTAGGGAAATCCCAAGCTAGTATGAAACAAGTGCTTGCCAACAAGGATGCTCCAGACCTGTGTGCCTAGGGGTGCGGGTGCAATGCTGCTTCACAGGAGAAAGGACTAAGAGGTGTGGAATCTTCAACAACCTTCCTCTGTCTTGTCAAGATTTTAGAACTCAGGGCATTCAGCACATTCAGCCTTTATCTTCTCTCAAAACCTCCCAAGGCTCTCACATTAGGAAAGACTCATGTATTTTATCGTGTGTGAACGATTGCTTTGCCTGCATGCATGGATGCTCACCATGTGTACCTGGTTCCCATGAGGTCAGAAGAGGGCATCTGATCCCTAGAGTTACTGATGATTGTGAACCACCACCCTGGTCCTTTGCAAAAACAAGTGCTCTTAACCGCTGAGCTCTCTCTCCAGGCTCCCTGTGAGTGTCTTTACCTCAGTAATGTCTACATGAAATAACCACAAGAGGAACTTAGCAAATACTTACCAGAAGTGGTATTAACTGTAAAGTATTTTTGATGGATGGGTTTTTGCAAATGGCTTCTTGTACATCTGGAAAATCATACCATAACACAAAAATAGTTATGCAAAGAGAATCACTAAAGAATAGCAAAATTCTGATGTGTCAAAATATTCAAAATTTAATATGATACTCTTTTCCTAGTGACCCCATAAATAGTCCTTGTATGTAAATAGGTCCAAAATAAAAGCAGTTTAATTAGGAACAATTTTTTAAAGCTGAAAAGAGGCATTTAAAACAATCTTAATTCAAATGTCATATTTCCTTTTAATTCTTTTTCTTTTAAATAAATTTTTTTTTGGAGGTTATGGTAGCTCATGCCTTTAATGACAATAATCAGAATGCAGAGACAGGCAGCTCTCGTTGAGTTTGAGCTAGCCTGGTCTACATAGTGAGTTCCAGGCCAGCCAGTCTTGCACAATGAGTTTCTCCTACTTCTTGTGCTGGGACTTGAACTCAGAACCTTTCTCACATTCTTTTTAAAATGAATTCCATGTGCAGTTGTGTTTTACCTGCATGTATGTCTGTGTGAGGGTGTTGGGTCCCCTGGAACTGGGGTTACACACAGTTGTGAGCTGCCATGTGGGTGCTGGGACTTGAACCCAGGTCCTCTGGAAGAGCAGCCAGTGCTCTTAACCACTGAGCCTACTCTCCAGTCCCTAAGAATTTCTTTTTACTTGTTTTGCGATCCCCCACCAGTGGCAGGTCTTACAGCTTTGTCATTTAAGCTTCCCTTTGCTATTTCTCACCTCTTTGTACCTTATTCTCAATAGGCTTTTCCGATCTATATTTTAGTTTATTAATTCTCTCTTCAGATGTCTATAATCTGTTGTTTATAATTAATCAGCTGAATTTTAAATGTATTTTTTTCTCTTCTGCTAATAGGCTTTGTAATTTTCCAAACAAGCTACATCATTTTATATTGCATATTTCCTTAGTGGATTTTGAAATATTTTTGATTATTTAAAATATATAAACATAGTTATTTTACAGTTTTTTTTGTGTCTGGTAAAACCTTCTTGGGGTCTATTTAGAATGTACTTGATTTCTTTTAAAGCTACATATTTATTTTATATATGCAAGTGTTCTATGTACATGTACTCCTGCACACATCAGATCTCACTACAGATGGTTGTGAGGTACCACATGGTTGCTGGGAATTGAATTCAGGACCTGTGGAAGAGCAGCCAATGCTCTTAACTTCTAAGCCATCTCTCCATCCCTCTTTTGATTTTTATTGGATTTTTTTCTTTATGGTTTAGCTTTTTTTTTTGTTACTATTGACTATTTATTTTCCTTAGATCTCACTTGTAATAATTCTTTGAAGACTGGAATATAGACCATATCTCAAATAACATTAAAAGGAATATTATTAATATGTGTTTATTCTGGAGGTGTCAGCAGTTTGAGGTCATTTCCACTTATGTCCCTTGCTTCAGGCTTTATAGCCCACACAGGTACTATGGACATGGGCTGCAATTACTGAGGTGCACAGTAGGCTCCATTTCTAGAGATGCTTTCCTCCCTTCCCTTTGGCTGCTCAATACTGAAGCTCACGAACTGTGAAGTTTTGCGTTTTTAAAAACCTCCCCACTTGTGGTTGAAAGGCATAGATCTTTTGATGGTTCAAGTTAATGGTGGACTATCTTTTCTGACACTACAGGGGATGATTCCCTCATAGTTATTCCACTAGTCAAATATCTTCAGCTTGACAGTTTGCTGTGGCTCTACCACTATTTTCCTAGTTAAAAATCTTTTTCCTTAAGGACAGGATCTCATCAAACTGGCCTGGGGCTTGATAGGCCACCAGGCTGGACTTCAGCTTACTGCTTCCGCCTTAGCCACTCGTGTGCAGATATCACAGGCATTGCTCCATGCCCACATGCTAAACTTAGCTTTAAGAATTCTCTGTATGTATTCTAAGTTGAGAATTAAAAAGTACTTGATAAGGTTATTTCCATGATGGTCATTATAGATACTTAGTCTGTTTATTGTTAAAACACAAGTAGTATGCTCATATTTTTCTTTTCTTTTTTTCAAGACAGGGTTTTTCTGTGTAGCCCTGCCTGTCCTGGAATTCACTCTGTAGACCAGGCTGGACTCAACCTCAGAGATCTGCCTGCTTCTGCCTCCCAAGTGTTGGAATTAAAGGTTTGTACAACCATGCCTAGCTTATGTTCAGACACTTCTAAAACAATAAAGTACAGAAGTTGGTATCATTATAACAGATATGGTGTATCTGCAGTAATCTAAAATATTAACAATAGTCTCAATTTTTAGATGATTTATTAAGGAGATAACTAGATATATTTTGTATTTTTACTTCAAAGTTTTAAATTAAATAAAGATTTGACATAAGCTTATGAATAGCATGTTCCTGTCTTACAGAAGTTGTGCCCCTAAACTTACAGTATAGCCTTTCATTGAGGCGCCGGAGGGACTGAAGGACCTTCTGCTCTTCAGCTGACACTGCACACATGTTGGATGGCTGCGCCATACTCAAGGGCAGATTTAGTTTCTGTAGCGGCTTGCTGTTTATGACAGTTAGAATCTCATCCTCAGGTACTGAAGAAGTCACGGGGTTTTCTGCCACCAAACACTCAGAAGCATTACCTGAAACTACAGAACTGATATGACTCTTTGATCACTTAGTTTGGTTTTTCGAGAGTTTCTCTGTTTAACAACCCTAGCTGTCTGGAACTAGCTCTGTAGACCAAGCTGGCCTCAAACGCACAGAGAGCTACCTGGCTCTGCCTCCCAAGTGCTGAGATTAAAGATGCCACTCTACCACCTGGCTTTTTTTTTTTTTTTTTTTGAGACAGGGTTTCTCTGTGTAGCCCTGGCTATCCTGGAACTTGCTCTGTAGACCAGGCTGGCCTCAAACTCAGAGCTTCGCCTGCTTCTGATTCCCAAGTTCTTGCTATTATTGACACACACACACACACACACACACACACACACACACACACACACACACACACACACACACACCCCTGGTGTATCAACAGCTCTTTTGAGTTTGAGGCTAGCCTGGTCTACACAGCTAGTTCTAGGATAGCTAAGGTTACACAAAGAAACCATGCCTCAAAAAACAAAACAAATGAACACCCCCCAACCCAAAATAACAACAACAACAAAAGAGAAAGGATAAACCATTGGGAACAAAGCTCCAATAAAAGGCTTCCAGCAGCACTCCTGTAGGTTAACTACAGATTTTCACCTCCTCTAGTCCAATCCCCCATTTCTGTAGCAGAGTACCAGCTGCAGCCATACCCATCCCTCCTTCCAGTCTTGTTATTCCATCCCCCAGCTCCAGCCAGCATTCTCTGGGAACTGCCAGCCAAGCCTGATAGGGGAGCAGTAGGCCAGCTTAGCAGATAGATCTTCACTCTCCCTCCTCTCCTCTATATCCAATGCCCCATATCATTCTCAACTCTATAGCAGACTACCTGCTAAGGCCCATTGCCAGGGGACTAAGCATATCCCAGAGGAACACCCAGCTTTCCTACCTCCAGCCCAGCCTGAGCCCTTGAATTTCCTAGCCCATCCCCATTCCTAAGTGTCAGCTCTCAATACCCAGAAACACATTTTACACAGAACTCCCAGTGGACACACCTAGCAGGCAACAAACAGCTAGAGCAAGAGAAGCCAAGGAATAAAACACACCCAACAAAGACAAGACCAAATATCAGCACCTAGAGTTATAATCTTTTCCAACCCAGAAGCCTAGACACCAGTGAAAAAACACAGTCTATAAAAGTCAGGGCAGTAAATCTTCATTAGTGGCCAGAAACCTTACCACAATAGAACCTGAGTACTGCAACATAATTGACATACAAGACAAAGGCTTAAAATAGCCTTTATGAATCTAAGAGAGTTCTTTAGAGAGGAAATGAATACATCCCTCAAAGAAATCTATGGAAGGAAATGGAGAAAACCATTCATGACATGAAAGTGGAAATAGAAACAATAGAGAAAACATAAACAAAGAGAAATCTGGAGATGGAAAATTTAGGAATTCAAACAGGAAATCTCAGGAGGCATGGCTGACCAAGAGAATAGATAGAAGAGCGATCTCAGGCCCTGAAGACACAATAGAAGGAATGAGTAGCTCAGCCAAAGAAAATGTTAAGTCTAAAGCATTCCTGACACAAAACATTCAGGAGATCTGGGACACTATGGAAAGACCAAATCTAAGAATAATAGAAATAGAGGAAGGAGAAGACACTCAGGTCAAAAGTGCAGAAAACATTTTTTTTTTTTTTAACAAAACAATAGAAGAAAATTTCCTTAATCCAAAGAAGAAGATGCCTTCTTTATCAAGGTAAAAGAAGCAACCAGAAAACTGAATAGAATGGACCAGAAAAGAAAGCCCCCTCAGCACACAATAATCAAATTACTAAACCTACAGAACAAAGAAAGAATATTAAAAACTGCATGAGAGAAAGACCAACGTATAAAGACAGACCTATTAGAATAACATCTGATTTCTCAATGAAGACTAAAAGTGGACAGATGCGCTGCAGACTCTAAGAGACCGCAGATGCCAGCCCAGACTACTATACCTAACAAAACTTTCAATCACTATTGATGGAGAAACAAAAGCAATTTTTTAAAACAAAAGCAATTTTAATCAATATCTATAAATAAATCTAGCCCTACAGAAGGTGCTGGAAGGTAAACTCCAACCTAACAATGTTAACTACATCCAAGAAAACAGAATAAATAAATAATTCCAGGTCAGGAAAGTCTAAATAAGGCACACACAATCTCTCTTTCCTCTCTGTCTGTCTGTCTGTCTGTCTGTCTGTCTCTCAAAAACATGCATACTACCACCACAACCAACAACAAAATAGTAGGAATCAATAATCATTGGCCATTGATATCTTTCAATGACAATGGTCTCAATTCCCCAATAAAAAGACATAGGGTAATAGAGGTAATAGGAAGTAAAGACAAGATAAAAGAAATACATGTTAACATTTGGCTTCTCCCTCTGTTTAAAATGATGCTTATATGTGTATATTAGGTGTTTAGTAAATGATAACCAAGATATAACCACAGAAGTCACGCATAAAGTAAGGAACTGGCTTGGGATAGGGGCAGATAAATCTCCCTAAGAAAGGAAAATATAATAGATAGTTATGGATGAATGGCAAAAGACTGGGATGAGAGAATCAAGTAAGAGAGGGAGGGAATACTCAGAGACAGCTAAAATTAAGGGCCATTTGAGGGATAGTATAGAAATCTAGTACAGTAGAAGCTTCCTAAAATATACACATATATGAAGAACCAGGCTGTTGGCAAGACTATTGGTTGCTCTCTACAAACTGATGCAAGGTCTTATTGCTGAAGACAAAACCTACATGACTCACTGAATGTGGAGAATTAAAACTGGTACCTACGTAGAGCCTACCTTCTCCCCTACATATAGAAAGGTGCTATGAAGATCACCAGAGGAGAAATGTAAACACCAACCCAGTTACAGACCCTTTGATCTAGAATAGTGTCCTGCATGCAAGATATACTAGTGCAATGGTGGCACAAAGCTTGTTGCAGTAACCAAGCAATATCTGATTTGACTTAAGTCTCACTACCCAAGGCTTGGGTGACCAAGAACTGGAAACTAGATTGCCCCAGGGACCTACAGCAAAACCTAATACGATTGTTCTAAAACAAAAAACAAAACAAAACTGTAGCAATGGAATGATTCCTAATGACATTTTGCTGTAGTCATAGATAAGGTCTTTCTCAGCTACCATCAGATGGAACAAACAGCTACCACCCTCTCCTAAGGACCAGACAGAGCAGGGGGAGCAAACAGAGAGACCTTGGAACACTCAGCTCTAATGGGATGTCTCCATCAAATCCCTCTACTCAAGGGAGAAAAGTAAGAGTGAAAGAGCCAGTGGCGAATGAGGACACCAAGAAAACAGGGCTGTCTAAATCAAGACTGATACACAGATGAACTCACAGAGTCTCAGGTAGCATGCACAGGGCCTGGATGGCTCTGCACCGATGGGGTCCTAGAGCTGAAAGAAAAGGACACATGCCCCCATCCCTAACCTAGAGGCTATCTCCAATTGATAATCAATTGCAAATGAAAATTTAGTTTCCTTCAAGGTAGTCTTTCTCTGGGTAAGCAAATTACTCCCTGCTCCTGTCAAGACAGTGTTTCCTTCTGTAGTTCTGACTGTCCTGGAACTCACTCTGTAGACCAGGATGGCTTTGAACTCAGAGATCTGCTTCCTTCTGCCTCCGGAGTGCTGGGATTAAAGGTGTGTGCCACCACAAACTATTCTTAAGGGTAGGCCAGGTGCAGATTGTTAACAGAAAACAAACTCAATGGCATCCTTGGACATTTCTTGTCTTATAATGTTGTGGCAGGATTTTTAATTTTTTTAGTGTGTGTGTGTGTGTGTGTGTGTGTGTGTGTGTGTGTGTGTGTGTGTATTAACCTACAGGCCTCTTTTGTATATATTATGGTTTCTAGTGTGTTTGGGATTCCTGAGTTTGCAAATGAGAGGCTGTTGTGCTTTCTCTTGGGCTTTGTTTTGTCCTATTCTAATGTGTTAGTTTGTGTTTTATCTTATTATATTGTATTGTGTTACATTTTGTTTCATTATTATCCCTTAGAATTGTTCAGTTTCTTTTCTTTCTTTGTTTTTGTTTTGTTTTGTTTTGTTTTTTTTTTTCTGAGATAGGGTCTCTGTGTAGCTCTGGCTATCCTAGAACTTGCTCTATAGACCAGGCTAGCCATCAACAAATGGAGATCCACCTGCCTCTGCCTCCCAAATGCTAGGATTAAAGGTGTGTGCCACCACTGCATAGCTAGAATCGTTCATTTCCTAATGTGAGACAGAAGGGGATAGAGTCAGATGGGAGAGGAGGTAGAGAGGAACTGGGAGGAGTAGAGGGGAAGGAACTGTAATCAGGATACACAATGTGATATAAAAATCTAATTACAATAAAAGAAAAGAAAAAGAAAATGCTTACAGTAAAACGTACCTTCTTCAGTCTTGGGACCTCTTTTAGCATGTATTGGCTCACTTGCACTTAGTGGGATACTTTGTCCAAAATGCTATAAAAATAGGTGAAATGCAAATATAATTACACATTTAAAATTCATGATATGACCATGGCCTTTAAAGAACCTTTTCTTGTTGCCTGCATTTTTAGTTGTCCCTGTTTGTATAAGTTGCCTATCTCCTTTGTTTTGGAGCAGAAATCAAGAACACTGGATTAAAGCCTTTCAAGGTGAATAAATACTTAAAAATGTTTTAAGTCTAATATACAATTCCAGGTTGTGGTGTTCTCTTGGACAGCAAGAAGAACAAAGTATGCTGGGGGGGGGGAATCAACTGTTTGGAATAAAATACTATTAAAAATCCCATCACACTTTACACTTAGATGGCTTTGTAAGTGCCAGTTACAACTGGCCCCATCCTGGGTGTGGCTGACATGGATGATGGGAGTTCTCTCCAAGCCTGCAAGCAGAAGCTGCTTCCTCTTTGCTGCAGAGGATCTGACAGACATCACCCACTCTCACACCTGGCAGGGACTTAAACTTAGCTCTGTCAGGCTGATCTGGAGAGTAACAGAAAAGGCAGCTGCAACAGCCCTCCTCCAGCCCCAGCCCTGCCTGAGCTCCTTTTTACACTCTGGAGACATCTCAGACTGAAAACCTGCTGTAAAATGGCAAGTGTGACTTTTCAGTTTTCATGATCTGCTTTCCATTCTTTGCACACAGAATTGGGCAAAAGATGGCACGATAAAGCACATTTCCTAAGACATGGTGACAAAGACCACTGCTGTAGCAACTGAATGCTTCATCAGCCTCTGGAATAAAAAACAGAACCAAACAAAATAATAACGATCTGCAATTTTCAAATTTGATTTTGGTCCAGAACACTCACGTAGTCTAAGAGTGGCAGGCCCTTGTGAGGTGTCTAAGGAGATAAGCCAATCACAGACATGCGGAAGAAGAAGCAAAGCATGAATACTGGAGGAAAAGAAAACTTGAAAGACAGTAAGGCAGAATGCAAAATGCAAGAAAGAATACAACAGCACCCGGGACAGTGAAACCAACTGAGAGGGACTAAGCACAGGCATAAGAAACTTGTTCAGTGCTCTGTGGTTGTAACAACTACATGTTACTTCAAATTTGAGACATCTTTTTTTAAAATTTTTGAGACAGGATCCCATTATGTACCTCTGACTAGCCTGAAACTCATACAGATCTACTTACCCCTGTCTCCCAAGTGCTGGGATTATAGGTGTATGATACAATCAGCAAATATGATATAGGTTAATACAAGTTTAGTAAAAGATAACGTTTTATCCTTATAGATTTTGATATGATTGGTGAGAATAATATGGAAGTTCAAAGAGGAATTTACTAGTTATTACTACATTTGTAATCTGGAAGGTACATTCATGTTTATTACTAAGCTATAATAATATACTGATAATAAGATAACTTCACAAACATAAAGTAAACGGCTCACTTTGTTGGGAAGATTAGATCATAGTTGTTATCTATATTAACAGCCTTATACTTATAAAAATTAATACCTCTTGAGCTGTGGGTATAGCTCAGAGTTTGTCTTGCATGGGAAGAAGTGTGTAAAATAACCCCTGTAGCATGTATGTTTCCCGGCCAGCCCGCCCGCCGCTGGTCTGGCGTGCTGGCCCCCAATAACACGCAGGAGACTCTATATTTGATACAATCCTGTTGGCCAGTTATCATTATTGTTTATGGGCTAGCTCTGCCTTAATTATTAACCCATTTCTACTTATCTAAGTATTTCCACGTGGTCGTCTTATCGGGGAGCCGCGGCAGGCGTCCTGCTTCTTCCCTGGGCTACATCTCGACTCCTCCTTCCCCTTTCTCTTTCCTCCTCCTAGTCTCCTAGCCCCGCCTATCTTGCTATCTCATTGGCCACAGAGCTTTATTAACCAGTATGAGAAACATATATACAGAATAACATCTCCCATCAAACCCCCATACAAATGCTAAGTCTCTCACTTCTTTTCAGGGCACCCTAATCGTTCTGCAAAAAAGTGATACAGTAGAAGCTCCAAGTAAAATGCCCTTTACTTATTCATCTCACGTTTCTAAATATTCTAAAATCAATCCCTAACCAGACCTCTATCATATTAGACTATAGTTATTCAGCTCTCAAATAATTTTCACATCATTTAAAACTGCTATTACCTTTGGCTTTACTCAAGATCTCTGTTCCAAAAGCCACATTAGGGTTTGTTGAACTGTTCTTAAAGACAAAACCATTATGCAATTCAAAGTTTCATATAAAAGTTTCATGTGAAAATTAGGGTAGCCTAATCTGATTAAAGGGGAAGGCCCATTTAGATACCTTCTCCATTAGCCGGTGTCATCCTTGTGGGTTCCTAAGAATTTCTCTAGCACCAGGCTTTTCTCTAACCATGTAATGGCTCCCTCTATCAATAGATGTCTCTTTCTTTGCTCTCCCCCTCAGTCCCTCCCCCAACTTTCCTCCCTAACTCCTTTTCTTGATTACTCGTGTTCCTATCCCCCACCCTCTCCCTTCTACTGCCCCCTCCCAGTTTACTCAGATTTTAACTATTTTCCCTTCCTGGGACCCTCCATGTAACTAATGGCAGCAGATGCAATGACCCACTGCCAAGCATTGGGCTGAGCTCCTGGAGGATGGACCATATAAAAAGGGGTGAGGGGGTCGAGTCCATATGGGGAAAACCACAGAGACAGCTGAGGAGCTGGTGGGAGCTCATAGGCTACGGACTGATGGCTGGGGAACCCTCTGAATGTGGGTGACAGTTATGTGACTTGATCTGTTTCGGGGGAGGGGGGTGGCAGTGGCACCAGGACCCAATCCAGGGGCATGAACTGGCTTTTTGGAGCCCACTCCCTATGGTGGGCTACCTTGCTCAGCCTTGATACAGAGGTGCACTGACATATTACTTGTAATCTAGCAAATAAAGTTTGCCCGAAGATCAGAATGAAGACCACTAGTTAGCTACACATACACCAAGCCACTAGTTAGCCTTTGAGGACAGGCAGTGGTGGCACACACCTTTAATTCCAGGACTCAGACACAGGCAGATGGATCTCTGTGAGTTCAAGGCCACCCAGGGCCTAAAAGAGAAACCAAGCTCACGGCTCTAATCTCAGCACTTGGGATGACACGCCTTTAATCCCAGCACTAGAGAGGAATGTAAGGCTGGAGCTCAGTGCAGTCTCAGGGCGGTCTGAGTTTTGGTGGAGAGCATTGCAGTCTGCTGTCATGCTGAGGACAGGATCCTGCCCCACACCTTTGGTGTTAGCCTTGGGAGAGGTGAGAACTTTTAGTGGCCGGCTACTTTGCTCTTCTGATCTTCAGTTTGAACCCCATTATTAGTTGTGCTACACAGAGGGGAGGGGCTTTGTCCTGTCTCAACTTGGTACATCAGGTTTTGTTGATGCCCCAAGGAGTTCCTAACCCCCTATGGAGAATGTTGGGGTGAGTGGGAAGGGAAGAAGGCTGGGGAGGGGGAGAAGGAGAGGGAGAAGGAACTGGGGTTGGTATGTAAAATGAAAGGTATTTTTTTTTAAATAAAAAAGGTCCCTAGATGGGAAATGTCTTTTAAAAAATACTGTACAAGATGCAATAGTACCAAACTTACCCTTCTTCCCTCACCTTCTTTCACCCTGCCCATTTATTACATATTTAAACAACTTCAGGGGATTTTGTTCCAAATGACTTTTCCATAAATAATAAGTTAAACAATACTTTTTCTTATTTAGAAAAAACCCTAAATTATGTATATGGATGTTTTGCCTAACTGTATGTGTGTGTGTACCACTTGTGTGCCTGGTGTCCTTATGGGCCAGAAGGCTTTGGATCTCCTGAGACTGGAGTTAGAGATGGTTGTGAAACATCATGTAGGCACTGGGAATTGAACCTGGGTCCTTTGGAAGAGCAGTCAGTGCTCTTAATATTTATCTAGCCCCAGGAATAATTACTTAAAGGTAGTTAAATGCCTTCACTGGTAACTGATTGCATGAACCCATCCAAATACAGCAAATGATTACAGTAAGCTGCTAGCATAAGATTCCAAGATTGAATCACGAATGTTTCTGACTACATTCACATTGATGCTGCGGAACAGTTTACACCAAAAGCAGCTGTATTTCAAGTACACTAAGACTATACTTACACTCATTTGATTGGTGTACTTCGTTCCTGTAGATCCAGACATTTTTCTTTTCTTCTCTAACAGGTCTCTCCACTTACTTTCAACAACTTGCTTTCTTCTTGTCACAGTAGACTCTTAACAAATGCCAATATAAAATATTATGAAAGTTGAGTAGGTATATAAATATGTAGCCACTCAAAATTTCAAGTTACTGTCAAGCAGTGCAGAAAGTGCTATGTATTTCCTCCATTTGGTCAGCAGTCTTCCATTAATTTTCCTCTAAGTTCTATACATGGCACATCTGCAAGGATGAATGAAACACAGTTCCTGCTATGGGCAGAATATGGGGAATGTCAAGAAGATACACAAAACATGTTAATGGTGTGAGGAAGAGGATTCTATTTGAAATTATCAAAAATTTAGATATGGAACTTTATTCATGGCACCACTATTTGTTAGAGGGTCACAAACTGTATAGTAAGTTCATTATCCTGAAGAAATCCCCAGGACAAGAGGTTGGCAGCCCTTCACCTATACTTTTCAATTTTTTGCAGTGTCCTAGTGTGCCTAGGGAAGTGGATTTATGCATCTCAAATAGTATCTGAGTGAGTTCGAAGACATGATGTTTTAGCATTTAGGGTGCACAGTGGCACATGGTTACTCCGCACATGATTTTCCTATGCTTTCTGTATGGCCACTCAACTAAGACTTCAATCTAACAATTTCAATCCCCAAAGACGATACTGGGACCACTATGTAGGTTCTGGGTATTGAACCTGGGTCCTTTGTAAGAACAACCAGTGCCTTTAAGCTGAGCCATCTCTTCAATTTCTATTTTATTAACATTGGTTCTAGGGACTAAATTCAGGTCCTCATGTTTGCAAGTCAAAATCCTTTGTAGGACCCTGCATGGACCCCTGAGGCACTTTGAGCAAACCTGAAGCTGTTGGTCGGAACTCCTTGCCCCAGAGCTGTTATTGGTACTCTTCCTGTTTCAATAACACACACCTCATGGGGAGGAGCTAAGCCTAAAAATCCTGTTATTTTCCACTGTGCTGTAAGTCAGTATTTAAGCTCATTCCATCCTCTCAATAAGTGGCATTCGGCATATGGCCTTCTGACATTGCCATTGAACGAGTGACCAGCTGTCTTGTCTCTTTATTTCAATCTCTAGGCCTTCGCCCGATTCGTGGAACATATCGTATCGCGGGTGCTACCAGTGGAGGTCCCACCGAGATTGGGAAAAAAAGGATCGCCCTTGGAGCCTGGCCAGCAAAGTAAGTGAATGAGGGTGTATTGAAGGATGGGTGCCAATAACTGTAAGGAAATGCTCAGTGGGCAATTGGTGTTCCTATTGAACAGACAGGGCACCAGTATTAACACAAGACAGCTAAAGAATTCATTGCCATAAAGTAAAAGAAAAAATGGCAGAGATAATTAGGACTTTTGAGGAAGTACAAGATTTAGAATCTGTGAAATCTATCAGAGAACAAGAGGGATCTCAACTATGAGATGGTAGTCCTACTGTAACTAATGATGAAAAAGATATTTTGAAAGCAGAATTTGAACAATTAAAACAAAGAATTTCTGAAGCTTATGAGCACAAATGCCATCTTGTATGTTTGTATGTATTATGTTCTGTATGTATGATGTAGCCACACAAATGTGCGTATGAAGTGTGATTATGAATGTGTAAATCCTAACAAAAGGTACTATTTGAATTGCTTGGGATATAGTAAAAAGACATTAAGTCAGTGTCTTAATTGGAAGGGTTGACAATTTGCACCTCCCACCTCTAGAGCATGTTGGCCAAAAATGGCCAAAGCAGCATGGGCTAAGAGCCAAAGGAATCTGTGTGGATAGCCTTTAGCATAGGAACTGCTGTGGCTCCAGAATGTGGCACTCAGCTTCTTATATGGTCAGATGATGAAGGACATACAGGTCTTTTTCAACCTTTTGTGTTAAGTCATATACCTGTTAATCTTTGGGGAAGAGATGTGATTTGGGCCATGGGAGCGGTCCTTACTACAGAGCCTGTTAAAAATATGCTGGCTGGCCAAGGTTATGTACAAGGAAGAGGACTGGGTGAATTCCTATAAGGTGACCTTCAGTCTGTTGCATCCAAAAATTTAATTATCAAAAGAGACGGAGATCGCTCTGGGCTGGGAAATTTTCCCTAGGGGCTATTGCTGTGCAGTCTGTTCCATGCCTAATATCTGGAAAACGGATAACCTAGTATGGGTGGAGCAATGGCCCTTATCTATTGAGAAATTACAGGCTGCCCATCAATTTGTAAAGGAACAATTAGAGGCAGGACATATTGTTCCTTCCACTTCCTCATGGAATATGCCAATTTTTGTTATAAAGAAAAAATCTGGAAAATGGAGACTCCTACAAGATCTCTGAGCTGTTAATGATTGTATGCAAATTATGGGTGCCACACAACCTGACTTACCTTCCCATGTAGGTATTCCTCAAGGCTATCATTTATTAGTTATAGATCTAAAAGATTGCTTTTTTTTAGCATTCCCTTGCATCCTCAGGATAGTGAATGATTTGCATTTAACATTCCTTCTATTAATTTTAAAGAGCCCTATAAGAGATATCAATGGGTGGTGTTGCCTCAAGGAATGGCCAGTAGTCCCACTATTTGTCAAACTTATGTATCTTTGGCCATTGCCCCCATTAGGGAGGAATTTCAATCCCTGTATATTATACATTATATGGATGATATTCTTTTAGCCGGCCCAGATCCTAAAGAAGTGAATGAGGTTTTTGGGGAATTGCAACATAATCTTCAACTAGCTGGCTTAAGAATAGCCCCAGAAAAGGTGCAACAAGAATTTCCCTATCAATATCTGGGTCATCAATTGTTATATTCTGGTATCTATCCTCAAAAGATTACTTTAAGGTTGGATAGACTGACCATTCTTAATGATTTTTAAAAATTGTTGGGAGATATAAATTGGGTTTAGTCAAGTATGCACCTGCTTATACTAGTCAGGGTTTCAACTCCTTTTGCAAAAAAATTTTTTTATCTCACATAAGTTGTGCATCCCTTATAATCCTCAAGGTCAGGCCATGGTGGAGCTTGCACATCCTACAATTAAAGCCTATCTTCATAAAACAAAAAAGAAAGAATTTACAGGGCCTCCTCATAATCACCTTTCTCTTGTCCTTTATATTTAAAATTTTTTAACTAATGATGGTGCTGCTCAGTCTGCAGCCAACAGGCGTTGGCATCCTCGGCCATTTGACTATTGCTCAGTTATGTGAAAGAATGTCATTACTAGACAATGGTGTGGCTCCTACCCAGTTCTAGTATGGGCCTGAGGGTCGGTTTGTGTCTTTCCACAAGAGATGCAGGTAACCCTGTTTGAGTGCCTGAGCATCTGGGTCACCATATGGGGAGGGGCCATGATTGTAGCAGCCAGTGAGATGATATGATGGGCCTTCAACAGGCCTTCTGATGCCCGTGGGTCTGAGTAGCCCTGTGTAGCCCCTTTTTTCCTGACCACTAATTACAGTTTGGGTCAAGCGGCTATAAATTTACACTTTGATCCAAAGGATAAGAATTTCACTTTCATTTCAGGTACTTGTGTTCATGTTCCTTCTTTTTTGTTGTAATGCTAATAATTTTGGAGGAAGTCTCAATTGTTCTCAGTAGGTCTGCTGACCGGCTAGCTCCTAGACATAAGAAGTAACAGCTGTCGTGAGACATGTACCCCAGGTACCTATGCCAGAGACATCTACAGATGACCAACTTGTTGCAGCAGAGAGGAAAGAAGATTTCAGGATCACGGCTGACAGTGCCGCCCCCAACACTAAAGCAACAGCTTCTAGGATAGCCCTCTCCCAGTCTGTAAATACTGCAAGCACAGTGGATCAACTATCAGGTGATTTGGGTGAAGCCTTAGCCACCCAAGTTTGTACTAGATAATGTACTCAATTATCTAGTACAAATTGACATGTTTAAACTAAATCTACAAACTGTCCTCCTAAATGAACACTTGGATTTTTTTGCGAGAAGCTCATATGGTTTCTTGTTCTCTCTCTTTCACACATGTCTGTGTTAATGCATCGGTTTTTAAATTATACACATGCTTTAAACATGCTGATCATTAACAACAATGAAACCTGAATACCACCTGCCAGTGCAGAAGACCTTTTACAAGGACTTCAGTTTGCGGGCAGATTATTTAGAGAATGGGTAAGCTCTCTCTCACTGGGGTTCGTAGCACTTGGTGCTACTTTGCCACAGCATTAGATAGGCCCAGGCCAACTTTCAAACAAGACAGAGTCTATGTCTTTGGCTCAAGAGAAAATGCCTCTGACCACATGTGGCTGACAGACAAACTATTCACCAGAGACAGAAGGGGCAAATATCTAACCTAAGACAGGAGGGTTCCGGGCCTGGGTGACCTCTCCAATGACAGGTAAAGAATTATGCTGACATCCTCTGCCACCTAAGACGGGCACTAGTTAACATTAAAAGAAAGGGGGGCCTGTATGGACCCCCGAGGCACCTTGAGCAAGCCTGAAGCTGTTGGCTGGAACTCCTTGCCCCAAAGCTGTTATTGGTACTCTTCCTGTTTTGACAACACACACCTCCTAGGGAGGGGCTAAGCCTAAAAATCCTGTTATTTTCCACTGTGCTGTAAGTTAGTATTTAAGCCCATTCCATCCCCTCAATAAACGATATTTGGCATACGGCATTCTGACATTGCCATTGAACGAATGACCCGCTGTCTTGTCTCTTTAATCTCTAGGCCTTCACCTGATTCGTGGACAGATCATAATGCGGGCGCTACAATCCTTATTGAATGTGCTATCTTCCTAGCACACTGGTGATCTTTTTGATGTGTTACCTGTAGTCTGAAGTTGTTCAATTAAAAAGGTCACTATCAAACACAGGGGAGGGCCTAGGTCCTGCCCCAAATGATATGATAGACTTTGATGATTCCCCCCATGAGAGGCCTCACCCTCCATGGGGAGTGGATGGGAGGTGGGGGGCAGGGTAGGTTCGGTACATGGGAGGAAGGGGTGGGGGAGAGGGAACTGGGATTGGTATGTAAAATAAGATTGTTTTTAATTTAAATAAACTTATTTAAAAATCACTATCAAATATTGCTATGACATTATTTTGTTTAGCAGTTTTTTTTTTTTTTTGATGGAGACAATCTAGATAATCAAGGTGGGATTTGATTCAATCACCGTGGATACTGGTGTTAGCCCTTTTTTGCAGCTTTTTAGTCTGTTCTTTACAACCTGTCCTACAGGTTAGGCAAATGTTAGATTTGCCTAACCAAGCCCCATATTAATTTAAATCAGTGCTTTGCAACAGAGCACTTTATACCTCTTTACTAGAGAACTGCTTCCCTAGCTTGATGTAATTGATCCACATTTTTATATTTACTGTAGGCTTTTATACATTCTGCCTATGAGTCTTGATTAGTACAAAACATTATAAATATCTTTCCCTATTAAGTGGTGTATCATACTTTAACTGGTGTATCATACTTTAACTTGTTAATTTTTTTGTATGAAAAAATCTCCAATTTTATTGTATAAATATCATTCTTCTTAATAGGTTATATTTTACATAGAACATAAGAAGTCTGACTATTCAGCTGGGTGGTGGTGGCACACACCTTTAATCCTAGCACTCGGGAGGCAGAGGTAGGTGAATCTCTGTGAGTTCAAGACCAGCCTCCTCTATGAGAGCTAGTTCCAAAGCAGTCTCCAAAGCCACAGAGAAGCCCTGTCTCGAAACAACAACAACAACAACAACAACAAAAGAAATCTGACTATTCTTTTTATTTTTCATATTTACATATATAATTTACATGGAGTTGATTTGTACATATGAGTTTACTTTTACTGGTTTACTTTTACTGATTATATTCAGTTAACCCACTGAATTATAAAATGAACCCCCCTTTCCCTGCTATGCATCGACACCTTTGTTAAAAATCAAGCAATTAATTAAGTGGGACTGTATTCTATTATCATTTAGCAGACGCCACACTGTGCTAACTGTTGTAGATTTAGATAGACTATCTAGAAATGAAAATTCCAAGACAGGGTTTCTCTGTACACCTGGCTGTCCTGGAACTTGATCAGTAGATATCTGACTGCCTCTGCTTCTTGAGTGCTGGGATTAAAGGTGTGTGCCACCATCACCTGGCTTTAGAAATGAAAGTTTTTAACTTTGTTTTTGAGATCGTCTCAGCTATTCTTGGCCTATGCATTTAATAATGTAAATATCAGATAAAGCCTGACAATTTTCACAGAGCCTGTTGGAACATCATGGCTTCAACATGTACACACCTTCTTCTCCACCCAGGCCTTCGTTCCTCATGGTGCTTTTAGATTTCTCTACAGGTTCTTAAAATCTTTACATTCAATTTTCCTCATAGGCTTCTATTTTAATGTTATTTAAAAGATACCATTATTAAAATTTCTAGGTCTGTCCCTTGGCAATCCTGAAACATTTCCATTAGTATTCTAACTTTGTTTCAGCTGCCTAGTCCTACTCAGCTCTGCATTCACTATGGGGTCCTGTCCCATCTGGGGAGGACAGCATGCTGTGTTTATCAGTAGCAGGCAACACCATGTCCTCACAGTGTCTTTCCCACCAAGATTTCTTTGCCCCAGAGGTTTAATTTGACCTTTATTTGAACCCTATACATTTTTGTTCATTTTCAGATGAAGGTAAGCATAATTATTTCAATGTAAGGAATTAGTCTGCGCTTTAGAATATGATCTCATATAACATATGTTTCAAGGTATATTTCTCTTGGCTTTATAACTTTCATAATCATTTTACTTATTTTTATCAATGTTTTTCTTCTCTTAGTTTCTCTTCATTCTTTAAAAACCTCTGCTTCTAACCCTGATTAAAACTTAGATTTTTGTAGAGACGTAGTAAAGAGGTTACCCTTTTTGCATTTAATTTTCCATCTGCTAATTTGTACCCATTCAATTCATGAAAAGTCTCAGGGCTGGAGAGACAGCTCACTCGTTAAGAGCCCTTGCTACCATCACAGAGTCCCTGAATTGGCACTTATGGCATAAGCTGGCACTTATGATAGATGGTTACCAAGAATCTGTACTCATGTTTCATGGGGTCTGACACCCTCTTTGGGCCTTCATAGACACCCCCACACCTGGCATAGATATACAAAGACCAACTGAAAAATAAATAAAAATAATTAAAACATGATGCCAGGTGTGGTTTTATACACCTTTAAATCCTGGCACTCACGAGGCAGAAGCAGGCAAATCTGTGTGAGTTCAAGGGTAGCGTGGCTGACTGACTGAGCTCTAGGCCAGTCAGTGCCACAGAGTAAGATCCTTGTCTCAAAAAACAAAACATCAAATAAGCCTCAAAAACAAAACAAAACAAAACAACAAAAAACCAAAAAAAACCAAATCAGGGTGTTTACTAAGTTTCAGGACCTGTTGGGATCTGGAGTATGATGTAGCACACACAGAAAATCCCTGCTCTTTGAAAGCTCATGGTCTAATTAAAGAGGACACCAAGTATGAATTTGTAAACTCCAAGCGTATTATTACTTGTTATTACTGTACTGCCCCTCTCCCTCTATGAACGATCCTCGCTCTTTCTCAGTAGGGAACTAATTCCCACTGGCATTCCCTTAGAGGGGGGAAGGGGCTTCACAAGCAGTGAGTGACAGGACAATGGCATTCAACAAAGAAGTAAATCTTAGAACTGTTCAAAACAATGGTGTCTGTTCTTTCCCTACATGAAAATAGAAAACACAAAGCCAACAGAAGCAGAGCTGCAGTGTCCCAGAAAGGACAGAGGGCTGTGTATGCTTTTAAAACATTTCTTTCTTTAAACTGCAGGCATTGCGCCTTATTTATTATCTTGTGTGTGCGTGTGTACACGCATGCCAGCGATGCTATACGGAGTTTGGAGGTCCCCTAGAAGGAACCAGCTCTCTCCATCCATCACGCAGGTTTCAGGGGCTGAAATCAGGTTGTCAAGTTTGGCTGAATGCATCTTTACCTGCCACCTTGACAGCCCATGGGTTTGTTAACACCTACTATCTATTAGCATATAAGAAATTCCTATATGAATTGTAAAGTAAGCCAGGCACGGTGGCACATGCCTTTAATCCCAGCACTTGGGGTAGATGTAGGAGAACCTCTGTGGGCTTGAGGCCAGTTGGTCTACATCATGAGTTCTAGGCCAGTCAGAGCTACACTCTGTGTCAAACAAAACAAAACAAATAAATAAGTGGTGATATTTATCTATTCAAATAAACACTGTCCGTCCCCCCCCCACATGGTGCTCACGTGACAGAAATCTGATCACAACAACAATGACAGAACCACATGGGATAGGGTCAGATCTATTTGTTGTAGAGCTAGCAGAAATTTCCAATTTTAACTGAGTACAGGTTAGGCAAGTCTCTGAAGAACTCCAGCTGCTAGAGCCAGTTAGAGCATCAACAGCAAAGTTATCCTCTAAGGCTAAACTGTAACTCACTAGATATTATATACACTGCCATACACAATGTGGAAACTGCCACATGACTCTGAAAGGTTGTATCCTTTTTTTGCCATAAGAAGGTATAAACGTATTCCTTACCAGTGGCCCTGTCACTTTGGCCCCCACTGTTCCTTCTTCTCCATGGGAGAACTGACCCCTCTCCGGTACTCCTATGAGTCAACAACTGGTTGCCCACTTCACAAACAGGACTTCTTTGGGTAAAATACACTGTCCCTTCTTGCTGGAAACCTGTGTGAGTGCCACTGGAATAGTTTGCTTTTGCTGAGCTTTGGCACTCTGAAGAGTAAGGAGACGGTAGGGCTGGGGTCACAGTGAGTAGGTCAGAACAAGCTTCTGACAATGGGAGATGACTTTCTTGAGTCCATTGGCCCAAACGGTACTCTGTTGGGAGCACACATGAACTTACACAGTGCTGTGTCACGACGTTTTGAGACTGTTCAGGTGTAGCTAACTGATATGGAGACATTTGCATGTTTTTCCTATTTTTAATATTTGTTGGTAGTTTAGGCGGGGAATGAGGTATAATTAGTTTACCCTGAGTTTGGGCCAGTGTGTTGGCTTTGCTTGAAGACGATGGCTGGTTGACAGTGGCTTTTCTGTTCACGTGCACGAGGCCTGTCTGGACCTTTGCAGACCCTGTCCTTCTAGTCCCCTTTGCTGCCCTTGGAGGCTTAGACTTCTGAGTCTTCGCGTCACCAGCACATAGAGGGGCTTTGTTCTCTTCTCTTCTGCAGGCCAACCAGGCTTGTTTAGCAAAGCTACAGCCTGAAGGTGGAGAGGAGTTCAAAGGCACACTGTCCATTGCATCCCATGCTGAATCAGTGACATTTTCAGAGACACCATCAGCCCTGGCTTTCTTTCCACCAGCAGAATGTGCGGTACAATCAGGGACATTGGTCAGGTTGCAGGTTAGCATTTGCACACTGTTGGTGTGACAGTGCTGTAACCACTGTGGAGCCACTCCTGCCCAGTTCTTCACTGGGTGGCTATCATCTACACTGATGTCTATGTTATCACTTTCGTCAACCCACCGTAGCTTTTTAATAGTCTTTGGGGTTCCTGTCCCTTTCCCTTTCTGTTTGGTTAATTCAATACTATCTCTAATAGCTTCTGCCTTTTGATGTCTAAACCTAAAACTTTGATTTACAACTAGTGTTTTGAGGTAATCATGATCGTATCTGGAATCTTTCTTTAGTATACTCTTAAGCAGCCTCGCCTCATTTTGATCATGGACGCTGTACTTCGTGATGTGCTGCTCAGGCAGGTCGCAGGCAGGAGTTATGCTACACAGTGCTGTTGATGACGGTCCACTTGCCTTTTGTTTTCTGTCTTTTGAATTTGAATTTGGAGGGGCACAGGTGGCCTGAACATTGTCATTATTACCGTTAGAATAGTTTATCTTTTCACATTTCACATCTTTCAATTCATCTAACTTATCAGAACACTGCCTGGGATCAACTTCTTTTATGTGTGTGTTGTTCTCTGATAAAGGCCCTCCGGGCTGCAAAAGTACAAATGAGGGAGGAATGGAAGCAGTACCGCTTTCTTGGGTTAGCTCTGACAGTGTCCCTCGCGTGGGTAGTGAAGCTGCTTCCTGGGTTGGACACTCTGGAGTAGTCCAGGCCCCACTGACTTTAAACGCTGGATCCTCAGCACCCAACAGCATCTCCCTTTGCGCTGTTCCACACGCGGCATCACTGGTCCTCACAACACTCCCTTCAGACGTCTTCTCTTTTCTTTTATCTAGAGTAACTACAGAAGGACTACACACAAGGAGTACCGAGTCATCAGCCGTTCTTGTGGCTCTGTCCACAGTTCTGCTCAGAGGAGGTGGGTTTTGTTCTTTATTACTCAAACATTCCCATGAGGGCAGAGCACTAGATTTACTTAAAATGTCTGAAAAAGATGTGACAGGTTGAGTATTTTGGGCATCTAAGTTTGTGAGCCAATTGTTAATATGCTGAGTTTTAGAGAAAGACAGTCTATCTTCGTCACGGCAGTTTAAACGCGCTGACTGCAGACTTGCTGACTGGAGGGGAACAGAGCTCTGCTCAGCCGATGTGGAAGGAGTCATAAGTGTTCCGTATATTTCTTCACGCTCTCCAGCCTCAAGGCTGTCTGTACTTGAGAGAGTTTCAGAATTGGTTATCTGATTAACTTCATCACAAAATTTCTGGAGGGGGAAAAAAAGAACACTGTTTTACACTGTAGACTCATACTACTGTTACTGAGTTCAATTCTCCTTGACAGTGGAAATAATGTGACTATAAACAGTATAGGTACAAGCTACACCCCTGCAGCAGACCTCATGGTAAAAAGTAAGAAAAGCATAGAAAAGTGCTTCCTTTCAACTCCCAAAGTAAGTGCTCAATTATCCGGCTACTATGATAGCTTAGAAATACGTTATTCCACTTAGGGTATGGAGTTTCTTTATGGTATCATAATACTAAATTGATTCTGAAAAATACTTGCTGAGCCCTTCATTGGACTTAAGAGACTCTGGGAAGTTATATGATGCAGCAGCCATCAATTACCACCAGCTCCGAGTCCCTTCCGTGATGAGATTGTGCATGGTCCCAGGGAGGCTACCCACAATCCAATAGGCAATTCTACATACACTCCCATTCAGACAGCACTAAGTGGACTCAGTCGGTTTAAAAAACAAAGCACATGGAGTTGGGATGGAAGGAGATAGAAGGATGAAATTCTAAAAAAAAAAAAAAAAAAAATAGAGAATTTTAAAAAAGAAAATAAAGTTCTGTGTCCCTAATGTGAACTTTCTGTTGGTAGGAATGATATCCTTTATATATATATATATATATATATATATATATATATATATATATGTGTGTGTGTGTGTGTGTGTGTGTGTGTGTGTGTGTGTGTGTGTGTGTATCTGAAATAAGGTTTTCAACTTTGGCTGTATGTAAGAGACAGAGAATTTCATAAAAATAAATGATATGCCAGGGAGGATCAGAAGTTCAAGGATAGCCTTGGTTGCATACAAGTTTGAGGCCAGCCTGGGATAAATTATAACGTATGTCCAAACAAAATACTGACGTGGTTCACTTCCCATGTGCGAGTCACGCGATAGTCTTACACTTACTTAACAATTTCAATGAAGCGTGTGGATTCAGTTTTAAGAACTATTGATTTTAGGGCTTGGTGAGTTGGTTCAGAAGCATCTATATGCCCATAAGTTTAGGTTTCTTTTTAAAATATAATTTCTCATAATAATACTTATGTTACACTTATATTTGTTACATTTATATTTGTCAGGAAATAACATTCATACATCCTATTTTTTTTTAATAGACGGAAAACGAGGAAAAGCAGAAAGAAAAATGGGAAAATGCCAGGGACAAAACCCAAGTTTTCTTTTAGCATCTGTGATGAGTTGAGCTGACTCATCCGCAGTATTTTTATGAGCTCCTTTTAGTGGCGTGAAGAGCCCTGGGAAGTAGGACAGAATTATTACTACAAACGAAAGCACTAGTAACATAGGTCATACTTGCAAACTGCTTAAATGTTGATTCTCTAGGAGCTTCTGAGTCTCCTCCAGTTTAAGCTGGAACACATTTTTGTTAGTAGCTACATTTTCTATGTTGTTTTCCTTCATTTCCTTTTCACAGTTAATTCTGCGTAGGAGATAGTTTTGATGTTTGGGATCATTTTTTGACAACGCTGAAGGCAAGGCAGAATCTATAGCTCTGTGAACCAGATATGAAAAGATTTAGTACATTTAACTGAAATTAACTTATTTCTGTAAGAATATAACTGACACAACTGTATGCTATGTGCACATGTGTCCAGATAATTACATATAAGGATATTGGAGAAATCTATAGACACACTAGAACCGGACTCTAGGGCGATGAACAACAGTAGAAACGACTGTGAGAACAGAGTGCCAATGAAGAAGAGCTTCACACAGGGATGCCCACTCGTTCACTGGATACGGTATTCCACTCTATCATATGCAGGGGAGACATCCTGTGCATCTGTTGTCAGTTTTCACTTCTCCACACACATTTTATATAGATAATGTCTATTAACTTTTGACTTTAGTTGATGTCACAGCCAGTGGTTATTGCTATATTCCAAAGAGAACTGGCCGAGATTTTAGCAGAAAGAAAATATGGATGAGCTTTGTCGGAGTAGGTATGAATGTCCTCCATGCATGATTAGCTAGGGGAGTGTGGCTCTTACTCAATCAAGACTACAAACCGTTGTTTTCAGTTTGTTTCGGAACATAATCAGAAATACAAGTGTATACTTTTAAAGATTTATTTTTTAAATGTACATTGGGGTTTTGCTTGCATGTATCTCTGTATGAGGGTGTCAGATCCCCTGCAACTGGAGTCAAAGACAGCTGTGAGCTGCCATGTCACTGGTGGGAATCGATCCTGGGTCCTTTGGAAGAGCAGCTAATGCTCTTAACTCCTAAGCCATCTCTCCAGCCCCATATAAGTGTATTTTTATGCTACAAAAGTGTCTTTAGTAGTCTACCTTTGGTGTGTCCAATCAGGACATTATCTTTGCTTTATTTTTTACAGTGCTGTACTGTAAACTCAGGACATCTTTTCTATTAGATTTTTGTGCTATCTAGAATCTGATAACTTGTTACATTTCAATACATATATACAGTGAAAAAAATCCAATTCCTTCAAGGATAAGTGGGTGATGAAGAATACTGAGGGGCATTTATTACCAACTCAGTTAAATTATTTCCAATTAAATCAGGATAAAGAAACATTTTGGAAGGTGGCTTATTGCCACATGTGACATATAACTATCTCCAATACCCATATATGTTTTTATTTAGACAGACCAGAATCATCAAGGTCAGTGATTACTACATCCCTAATTATTCCTTTGTCATCACCAGGCAATCATGGCTAGTGAGAAGGCATTTAGTACACATTCCTGAACATTGAGGGCATGTTTCTATTTTTGTTTTTATACTTTTCTACTCTTACATAATCCTTCCCCTTTAGTGACCCTTCCCAAACATAATAGAACTAAATCTACAAAATGTCTAATAAACTCAATTTATTTACCTTTAAAGTTGTCGTCTCTCAACTTTTTCTTCTCTATTCCTTTCTTCTCTACTCCACTTTCTTCTCTCCTCTTCTCTACTTTCTTCCCCCAGTGAGGGGGATTGAAGGGATGGATAGGAATAAAAGGAGATGGGGAGGAAGAAATCGAGATAGAGTGAAGCATGGGAGGAAAGGAAGAAGAAATCATAAAAGAGGAGGAAGCAGGAGACACTGGAGAGGGAAAAGCTAGATAAGTTGGAGGCAAACACGGAGAGGGAGATGGAGGCAAAGGAGAAGGCAAAAGAGGGACAGATGGAGCAGGCAAAGGAGGGGAGGTAGAAGAAGAAGGCGAAGGAGAAGAAAGTATAGATGAAGAGGAAGAAACTACTACCAAAGGCGAAGAGGATGTGGAAGCAGAAGGCGATGAAGGCAAAGTAGAGGATGGAGAGTGACATGGAGGTGGGTGGGAGGGAATCAAGACAGGCAGATGGTCCACGGCGGCCTGAGGCTGATGTGACACTGCTGTGGTGTGTGGCACAGGTTTCTGAACTGAATGAGAAGCATCAAACCTAGCAGAGCATTCAGGCCAAGGAGTGATACAAGAGCGGGGTGGGGCTGGCTGGGTTGAATGACTGGATAAACGGGAAGGCTTAGGAACAGGGAGAGATCCCAAGGGGCTCGGGGAGACAAACAGAGGAGCTGGAAGGGAACGGCGGATGAGGGCAGGCTTTAGAGCTGCTGGGGTAGAATGCTGTGGCATGAGTAAATGTTTGGGTCTCAAAGTTCTGTGAAATAATCTATTCTGTGAGTCAGGATCAGGAATGAGTGGAGAACTTTGGGATGGAGGAGGTTGGAGGACAGGTGGCCCAGAAGGAACAGAGGCTGGTAGACTAGGGAAACTGCTGGAAACGCTAGAAGTAACTGGAGTTGTAGGGTGAGGGGGATATCTGATAGGATAAGATAATAATGGGGCTGGTGAAAACGTCTTTGCAAGAGTAGAGGGGACAGATGGAAGGACACAGGTCTGTGGGGTAGGAGAAACAGCAGGGTAGCTAGGAAGAATTTGAGGGTGATGGTATAGCAATGGGGCCTGTGAAGCAGACAGCTGACCAGGTAAGTAGGGATCAGGATTGGAGATAGCTGGACAGGCAGGAATGGATCTGCATAGGTGGGAAAGTATTTGGACAGGCAAGTAGAAAGAACCTCATTAAGATTTAAAAAAAAAAAAAAAAAAAAAAAACCTTTATTACTGGGCTGCCTGTAGGCTTTTGATGGATTTTGATTTTATCCTTTGGGTCCATGCTTGAGCTTCCATTTGTCAGTCAGATTCCTCTCATACTGACTGACTGAAGCAGGTACACAGATGATTCAAGTTCACCTTTCCTCTCTTTTCAAAAGTCTGATGCACCGATATAGGCTGGAAACTCTAGTTCAAACCACTGGTGTGAAGGCCAAATGCAGACATCTCGGGCAGTGGGTGGCTCAGGAGAGACCATCTCATGACAAATACATGGATATTGGAGATAGATATCTAACAAATTGTTCTGTTAGACTATGCCCTCTCCTAATCTACATCCACCAGCAATGCCAAACAGATCAGCTTTGTGAAAAGAACTTGATTGTGATGGAAGGTTGATTATTTCTGTATTTTAAAAGTTAATACCTTATTAATATTTTTATATCTCATTACTTTTATATCTCATTTATATCTCATTATATTCATTACTGAAGTGGTTTCTTTATTCCTTAAAACATATTTGCCAATTTTTATTGAGGCTTAAGAACAAGACCCCACTTTTCCAAACAAATTTTCATTTTATATTATAACATTAGCATCTTAATATAGTTTTATTTACCATTAGCATTCTCTATGTCAGAACGCCTCTTGGGCTGAGGCTGTGGCTGCTCAGTCCCAGCACAAGTACTGCTATCCTCTGCTTCTCTGGAACTCACTTCATGGCCTCACTTTATTTCTTAACCTACTTGAGGTTTATATTCCACTGAAATGCATTTGTGACATGGCAATAGTTTATTAATCCTTGTATAAACATTTGCAAGAAATTTATTTCCTTAAGTCCAATAAATGATCATTAAAAGACTAAAATTTCATATTTATATAGCATTTATAATTTTTAGAAAACTTAATATACAGTATTTAATGTAGCTATTTGGAAAGAGAAGTCCAACTTTTTATTAGTTAATGCTGGTATTTTCTTTCACAGATTTTTTATATATATATATATATATATATATATTCGAATAAAGACTTATGTTATATATGTATATACATGTCTATATATACATATACATACACATATATATCACAAAATCATAGTTAAAATATAATATTATATATTAAAATAGGTACTTTATATAGAATGCAGGTTATTTCTCACAGTGACAGTACTTATTACTTGTTATTTTAGTACATATTTGCTAAAATGATAGCATATTTGTTTGCTTTGGAAAAATTGAAGTTATTCTGATAGTTTAACCCGTCTAAGATTTTAAACAACTGCACATTGCTGAACAAGAAAACTCACCATACTTTCATTTATTGTTCAAAAGAGGTGCTTTTAAAATGGAAACTATCTGGTCAGCACAAGATAACAGTTGATACACAGAAAATGAGGCAGAAGAGTGAAGGGTCTCTGTAAAAAATGCTTAGTCCTTCAGAAGTTTTAAGGCCAAAGCTCCCCTGAGCCCTGCCTGCCATGGCCATTATGTGCCATCTTTTATCAGGATAAGCTTTCCTAGAATATTCTAAAATCATATAGCCTTCATGTCTCCAACTTTGGTTTCTTAACATACATTTCAAACTTGTTTCACTTCAATGTGTTGCTTTGCTTATGACTAAGTACTTAACCCAATAACTGTAAAAGCAGAAATCTGACCACTGTCTTTAATGGCTTTAGTTTTCCACTATCTTTTTCAACTTCTCTGGCTGCTCCTTTGAGGCTTATTCTTAAGGCCAGCCTTCTGGAAATTCTGAGTTTGGCCACCCTGTTCTTACACTGCCAGAACTCCTCATGGCATCTTGTGGAAAACTGACTGTGATGTTCTCCATATCTATGTGGCTGTAAAGGGTTAATGATGCCCTTTCATCCTTCTCAAAGGACTAATTCAGCTTTCGAAGGTGGCTCCTAGGAAAGTGGGGCATCATTTGTGATCATACTGTTTTACAGTGGTGCTGTCATTTGTAGGAGGTATGAACCCAGCAAAAACTAGCTTTAAACTGCCTTGTGGCCTGCCCTAAAGAATTCTCATACCCAAGGATATGGCATTCTGATTGTTTAACTCAAAACCACCACTGGCAGATATAGACTACTGTTGTTTTTATATGTGATGACTGTCACATTTGTATTCATGGCCTAGACTACCTTTTCCTCTTTCTCCTCCTCCTCTTTCTTTTATTATAAGTGAGCCACTTCAGCTACTTGTTATTTACATGGGTACTGGGGATCTGAACTCTGGTCCTCTTGCTTTTGAAGCAAGCATTTTAACCAGTGAGTCATCTCCCCAGCCCCAGCCTAGATTTATCATGAGAAACTGGTTCCTAAATACCTTGTACTCCAGACTTACAACTCACCCTATATTCCTTTCAACTAGTCCTTCCCTAAACCTGTTGCTTCTTCCTTCATAGTCATATTCTTTTTATTGTGGCAAAATGCTTACCATGAGCTCTACCTCCTTATCCTCATCCTTAAGTTTTCATAAATAGTTCCAGTATCTAATTGCTGACCAAATCCTGTCTCTGCAATCATCCCCGACTCTTCTTCATCTTCTAGTTCCCTCCTTGGAAGTTCTGAAGAAATCACTGTTTTGTTAACTCAAGTACCAGTTTATCTGATTTCGACACATTTAGTCTGCCCCTACTCATTTGGCAAAACTTCCAAAACATATTATTGGGAACTTGTTTCCATGTTTTTTTCAATTCTTTCTAGAACACGTTATTTAACAGGCTCTTCCTGGTTTAACTCTTGGTTTCCTTTGTAATTTCCTACTGACAACTATCTTTTCATTGTACATGCAAACTAAATTAAACTAATTAGCTGCAGTAAGTGCTTGCCTCTGATGAATATCCTCCTCATTTGTATAGCTTCAGGCCAGCTTTTACACTCAGAGTGTTTGCTTATGTCAATGATACTCTCCCCTTATTTCTGGAATTCTTCCAACATGTGTAACACTATAGATAATACATGTATGTGTAAGACCTCGTCACTATACTGAACAAAATGACAATCTGTCTTGGGAAACAAAAGTACAACAACTGCAACAACAAAATGAGTAACAATAAAACCACAACCTTCATATCTCTTTCTAATCCTCTTATTAGATTAAAAGTTTTACATTTATAATTGGACTCCCATCTTCTGATTAAAAAAAGCTTAAATAAAAATTTTAAAATTTCATCAAATTCTCTTTTAAAATAAATAAAATTTGTTGTAAAATACTTACAAATAAATAAAAGCATTACATATCAAAATTAACCAGACCCAAAATCTATTCAACTTAACAAACTTACATACAGTAGAATTGGCACTTGATATGAAAGTTGTGAAGCTTCACATAAAATTTTTTATTTTTAGTATTGAATATGTTTTATGCATGTATCCACCCCCCCCAAAAAAGATAGAATTAACACTAGAAAAACAACTAGTTCCTTTTTTATAACTCATGGCTATTTTTTGCATTCATTCCTTTCTCATCTTAATTATATTTAGCTTTACTAGTTTTCTTGTTATGCTGTAACCACATGTACATTTGTTTATACACATACATATATTATTGGCTAGATTCTACCTATGACAGAAAATATATAGTTTATTCCTTTCCCAGATTGTGTGACATCATTTAATATTGTAAATAATCATCCACTTTCCTGCACATTATTAACTTCACTTTTCTTTACAACTTAATGCACACACACACACACACACACACACACACACACACACACACACACATCAAATTTTCCTTATCCATTCATCTGTTGATGGACAACAGGGCTGATTCCAATTCTTTGTTATGGTGAAGAAAGCAACAAGCAATAAACAAGGGATCCAAACATCTCTACGGTAGGGTATAGAGTTGTCTGGGATATTCTCAAAAGTGAAATAACTGGGTTATATGGTAATTATATTTTTATTTTTTTTTTGAGAAATCTCTAAACTTTTACTCACCAAATTCTCACCTTTACCTTTACTGTTTTCATTGCCTTTATGGCATCATATCAAATTCATAATCTATTCTTTTCAAGCAATGTTTTATTGCCTCCCTTTCTTCTTCTCTCCATTATCTACCCTCTCTCCCCATTACCCACAATTTTCTATAATGATTGTAATGATACCTTTAAAAAAATGACTTTGCTCATTTGCTTAAAAGTATCTTTAAAAATCTCAGGAGTAAGTTTATATTCCATTTCTTCTCTAAGATTCCATTCATTTGTATGTGTTTCTATGTGTATGTAAATTCAGAGGACAGCTTGCATTAGTTGTCTTCTTTGACTATGGGGTCCTGGGGAGTAAATGCAGGTTATCAAGTTTGGCGGCCAGTGTGTTTACCCTCTAAGCCATCTCTGTTGCCTGCAAACTCGTATTTCTTAACACACAG
Organism: Cricetiscus sungorus; assembly: GCA_030556225.1. Taxonomy (NCBI): domain Eukaryota; kingdom Metazoa; phylum Chordata; class Mammalia; order Rodentia; family Cricetidae; genus Cricetiscus; species Cricetiscus sungorus. Next base: position 31,480,377 of record JANBXA010000491.1, on the reverse strand, counting down.
ATGTATCTCTCTTTCTACTCTCAGATCTAGTTAAGCTCTCTGATTCATCTATGTTATCAAACCCAGGGTCTGGGGCTCAGTAAGCACACTCCCACTGAACTACAGCACCAGCTGACTCAGCTCACTTTTTCCTGACTGCATCATCACCACTTTAGCACTTGTGGTCTTTGCATGTGCTCATTTATGCAGCACCACTCACCATTTTCTCATACTTTCTCCAGAGCTTGGCTGAAACATTCCTTTTTAATGAGACTCTAACAGACTCTAATGACTAGTGACCAAATTAAATACCTTTTTTTTTTTTTTTTTTAAGCTCTAGTCAAGAGAGTTATTGACCAGAGGAATTCTAAGAACAGAATGACAAACTATATAGGTAAATTATTAACACAATTTATAGCCTGAATTATTAATCATTTCATTCAAGTAAGTGTTCTGATTATCTGATTATTACTACTCATGTGTGATGGGGGATGTTCTCTGTATGCTGTGACTATATGCTTTTCTTATTGGTTGATGAATAAAGCTGTTTTGGCCAATGGACAGGCAGAATTTAGCTAGGCAGGAATTCCGAAGAGGCAGGGAGGAGACAGAGTGAGGAGATGCCATGTAGTCATGGGGCAGGATGCCAGGGCATCATCTAGGTAAGCCATAGTCACATAGAGATACATAGATAATAGAAATGGGCTCATATTTGAGAGAGCTAGCCAATAAGAAGCCTCAGTCACTGACCAAACACTCATAAATATATATTAAGTCTCTGAGCAGTTATCAGGGACCCAGTGGGCGGAGAGAAAGCAGTCCAAGTAGGACCCAGACTAGACAGAGAAAAGTATCTCTTTACATATGTGATGTAATTCCATGCTTTTTTTTTTTTTTTTTTTTTTTTTTGTGGTGCTGGGGATCAATCCCAGGCCCTTACACCATGTGAGGCAAGTGCTCTTCCACTGAACTACATACAACCACAGTGCTGATAATTTCCAAAGCATTTTACTTCCCTCTAAGGTTCTATACGAGGTATTGTCTGTCTGTATCAGTCTATCTATCTCCATGTAGTGCTCTTAATCACTGAGACATCTCTCCAGCTCTTAGGGATTGTATTTTTAGCAGTCTACTCCTAATTGCTTTCCAATGCTTTATCTAGTTCTCTGCATATAGTAATATCAAAAAATATTTGGAAAAAATGAAAAAAAAAACATTTATTGGAGAAAATATAGTGACTGGCTAGTCCATGCTATTGCTTTTATATGATTTACTTATGCAACTCTGGAAATAAACTACAGACATTGTAGTTTTGAGACAATAACAACAAAAAATTTTGAGTGAGAAGAAAACCATTGCAATAACAAAATTATTTTTTTTAAACTAAATTTGTATCAGTACAATTTAAACAATTTTATCTATTCAATAAACAATAAACATCAATATATTTAAATAGTTTTGATATTTTTCATAGAAAATTATTCACTATTGGCAGTATTTGTTTTATTAGTGACTGTAAGACCGCAAATTACAATTGACTTAATTCTTAATTAATTTGTAAAATGAACAGAGATAAGTAACCAATGAGCCAAGCGGTTGTGGTGCATGCTTTTAATCCCAGCCCTTGGGAGGCAGACGCAGGTGGATCTCTGTGAGTTTGAGGGCAGCCTGGTCTACAAGGTGAGTTCCAGGACTTCCAGGACTATACAGACAAACCATGTCTTGAACTCCCCCACCCCCAGTAAAAAAAACAGATGTAACCAATGAAAAAGACTACAAATTCGGTGAGCAGAAAGCCATATGGTTATTGTTTATTAAGTCATAAAAGTAATGATATTAATACAGTAATAATAAATCACTTACCGCCAACTTGTTGCTGGTTTGTGGGAAAGAGGAACGTTTACTTCTGATTTTAAGTTGGATTCCTGAATTTGTTTAAGGGCCTCTTCTAATGGAGGAACTGGATTGTGAAAAACTAAGGGAATAGAAAAAAATAATAATCATTTTATCACCAATGGTTTATTGCTATATAATTTAATTGGCCAATAAAATATTTCAAAGTTCTTGTATAAAATTTACAATAGAATATATGTAAGTCCTAAGAAAGATATGGTTACTTTGAGATATTTATCATCAATTTTATGATGATTTTATTTGGAAAAAAAATTTGAAAAATGTGTAGGTTTTTCTGATATATGAACTTCTCTATATTTAATCTCATGGTCTTAAAATTTTTATGTATTCCTCTGAATAAAATGAAAAAAATCAACTTATGCCCCATCACTTGGCTTCTGCTAGACCCTCAGCTGGAGAGTGCCAGGCCCCGGCTAGATCTTCCAATCTGTGTCCTGAGTCCCAGCCTGCAGGATCTTTGTCCCCATAGGCAGGCCTCTGCTAGAAGTGAGTCTGGCAACAGTTCTGGTTGAATCTCTTCCACACCCTTCCCTGGGACCTCCTAGGATTGGCCTCGAATCTCCATACCCCCTGTGTCCTGTCTCCAGATAGGGCACTCCTGGTGCTCTGATACACCCCCACCCACCCCCACGAAGAGCCTGCCCTCACCTCCCCTGTGCCCTATCGTGCCCACTGTCCCACTGCTCTGGGTTGAGCACTGGGACAGAGGGCAGATCCTACAATCCTGCCACCTTCGGGGAATTTCCTGGAGCTGTTCTGAGCACACTAGACCTGCCTATCCACGAGGGACCACCTGGGATAGCCAAAAGAACCCTGTACAATAAAGGAACTTCAGGAGGCATCACCATCCCAGACTTTAAGGTCTACTACAGAGCTATAGTCCTGAAAATAGCCTGGTATTGGCACAAAAATAGACAGGTAGATCAATGGAATCGAATAGAAAATCCTGTTATTAACCCACACACCTATGAACACCTGATTTTTGACAAAACAGCTAAAAGCATAGAATGGGGGGAGGAAATCATCTTCACCAAATGGTGCTGGCATAACTGGATGATGGTATGTAAAAGACTGCACATAGACCCATGTCTATCGCCATGCACAAAACTCAAGTCCAAATGGATCAAAGGCCTCAACATAAATCCAGCCACACTCAAACCACTTAGAAGAGAAAGTGGGAGGTACCCTTGAACAAAGTGGTACAGAAGACTGCTTCCTGAACATAACCACAGTAGCACAGACACTGAGATTGACAATTAATAAATGGGACCTCCTCAAACTTAGAAGCTTCTGTGAGGCAAAGAACACAGTTGACAAGACCAAACGGCAGCCCACAGACTGGGAAAAGATTTTCACCAATTCTACATCTGACAGAGGGCTGATCCCCAATATATATAAAGAACTCAAGAAACAAGTCACCCAAACACCAAATATCCCTATTAAAAAAATGAGGTACAGAACTTAAGAGAGAATTCTCAATACATGAAATAAAAAAGACACTTAAGAAAGTGCTCAACATCCTTAACTATCAGGGAAATGCATATCAAAACAACTTTGAGATACCATCTTACTCCTGCCAGAATGGCTAAAATTAGAAAAAACTATGGCAACTTATGCTGGAGAGGATGTGGAGAAAGGGGAACACTCCTCCACTGCTGGTGGGAGTAGAAACTTGTACAGCCATTTTGGAGATCAATATAGTGGTTCCTCAGGAAAATGGGAATCAATCTACCACAGGTCCTGGCAATCCCACTCTTAGGCATATACCCAAATGATCCACATCCATGCAACAAAAATATGTGGTCTACTATTTTCATAGCAGCATGCATTATTTGTAAAAGCAAGAACCTGGAACCACCTAGATGCCCCTCAACTGAAGAATGGATAAAGAAGATGTGGCACATTTAAACCATGGAATAATACTCTGCAGCAAAAAACAAGGGGATCTTGAAATTCGCAAGGCAAGTGGATGGAACTTGAAGAAACCATCCTGATTGAGGTGACCCAGTCCCAAAAAGAGGAACATGATATGGACTCACTCATATATGGATTTTACACCTAGAGCAAAGGATCACCAGCCTATAATTCACACGGCCAGAGAAACTAGGATACAAGGAGGATTCTAAGAGATTCATATAAGTTCCCTCAAAGGAGAGCAAAGTGACAAGATCTCCAGAGCACATGGGGAGTTGGGGGGGCAGTGAGTGGAGAGGGAACTAGGAGAAAAAGAAGGGGAGGAGAGGAAAGCATGTGGGACTAGGAAGATTGAATCAGGGGAGAAATAGACTAGAGGAGAGAGAGGAGGCATAAAATAGGGAGCCATTATAGGTTTGAAGACAAAACTGACCTAGAGAAATGTCCAGAGACCTACAAGTCTGACCCCAACTAACGATTTGAGCAACAGTGGAAAGGCTACCATAAATGCTCTTCCCTGATAATGAGATTCATGGCTAACTTATCCACCATCATAGAGCCCTTATCTAGTAGCTGATGGAAACAGAAGCAAACACCCACAACTAAACACTGAGCCGAACTGGAATCCAGATTCAGAGAGAGAGGACAAGACCAGGCTGTAGAAACACATAGAGATAGCTCACCTTAACAAGGAAGAACTAATGGCCCCCAGACTGATAGCTGGGATCCAGCATGGAACATACTCAGACCCCCTGCATATGGGTCTCAGCTAGAAGGCCTGAGCACTCTAAGTGTCCTCATACAGTGGAACCAGGATGTATCCATGGTGCACAAAAGGACTTTGGGGCATATCCCCCAAGGGGAAATACTCCCTTAACCTAGAGACAGGAGAGAAGTCCTAATCCCTACTACAGATGACTTGACAGATTTAGATGACCCTTCCTGGAGGGCATCACCCTACATGTGGAGTGGGGGGGGGGGGATGGGAGGGAAGGGTGGTGGTGGGGGCATGAGAGGGTGAAAGAGAAGGAAAGAGGGTGGGAGGGAGGGAGTGTGGCAGAGGGAACTGGGATCAATATGTAAAATAAAAATAAAAAATAATATATTTAAAAAGTCAACTTACTTTGGGCCTTTAGTGCTACATAGCTTATTAAGCACTTTGTAAGTATGTTCATCCTGGCTATGGCACAGGTGTTATTTGAATTTTACAACTGAGGAAGCTAAGCTATATGAAGCAGGCAAGATATGTTTTCATGACATATCTTCATAGACACTAACCCCACACTGCTCTTCAGACCCCTCATTCACTCTTGTTTTCTGTATACACCCACTTTCATTCAAAGCCTTCCAATATGCACTTTGGTACTCATGGTATTCCTTTCCTTCTAATGATCCTTCCACTGTTTAGGTAGAACCACAACTGTTTTTAAAAAATGCTTTCCCTTACAGCCCTTGCATATGAAAACATGTTCCACTCATTAAATTCTAGACATAATTCAAAACTTTGGGTAGATGATTTTCTAGCAGAAACTCTTTGTAGAAACCTACTACTTTTTAAAAGAACAGTCTTACTTTTGAAACATTTATGTCACTATACTTCTTCAATATTCTATTGGTTGTAATTTTTTTTCAAAGCATTAAAGGAAAGCCAGCATACTGTCACACAGGTGTTAGGTCAAACTTTAACTTTAAACACAAGCGAGGGTAATAGGTGTGAATAATATTTTATACATGTATAAAAATAAAATTTATGAGATAGAATGAATACATCCTAGTAAAATACTGCATTTATTAATGCGGATTTTGTGTGATGCTCTGTCAAGTTCCTAAGGCATTGTTCTCGTAGCTTTTCTTCTCCTGTACTAAGTCATTCTACTGATTGTGGTATTTGAGTAGATTACCCCTTCTGTCTATATATAGTTACTGCTCAACTGAGGAACTTAACACATCTTCCCTGAGGTATTCTCCCCCCTTGCCTTTAACTTAAGTATGTTTCTACTTCCATCCACATTCCATGTTGTCAGTATAATTATCCTTCTAACAACCAGATCTTACCATGAGAGGACTGTCTTATATTCATTTCCTTTTCTTAGTAACAAAGCTTATATTGTTAGGAGTAGAAACATAGCCAACATTGAGAAGTTTCAGCTTCCCTTACAAATGCAGCCAAATAGATAAAATTACATAAATGGAGGCTGGCCTCTAAGGAAATGACTTAAAGGGGAAGGTTCAGAGGCATAACCTTTATGTCCCCCACTGTTTTTAATATTTCTGTCTAGAATACCAATTTTATGGCTGGCGGTGTAGTAGCTACCATATCTTCAAGAGAAGAAAGTGGTTAGCTGAAAGACAGCAGACATCTATAGAACCATGGAAGCATCTCTTGACCTTGATGTCAGGGCTTAGGAGAGGAAAAGAAAACCCTATCATGTTTTGGTGTCTTCATGGTATCAATGTTCTTTGCAGCACCTATTAATACTAAGACACCTTAGTAACACAGAAATGGCATTCTGCATAAAGATGAACTTCCTAGCATGGCATACAAAGTTCTTTAGGAGTTGGCTCCAACTCACTTCTACTTTCAAATTAATATTCTTCTTTTCTTACCCCTAACTTATGCTTCTGATACACTGAAAGACACAGTTCGCGTGTAGGAACTGTCGCTTCTGTATGGGCTGCCCTTTATTTTTATCTTTGCCTCAGAAGATACTGATTCAAGAGTCATGCATGTCATTATTCTAAAAACAATGACTTAATGTTCTGATATATGCTAATGCTCTTTCCTGTGTTTTCACAGTAGTTACATATTCTGCTATTGCATCAATTATTGTACCAATGATACTGCTTAAATTCTTATCCAAAATAAGTTGTGGTTTTTAGTGTCAGAGTACAATTACAGTTTCTGTAGCTCAGTATAGCTGGGGACAGAGTACAGCACAGTATAGTGTGATGGCTGGGTACATGATGGTACTGCCAGCTCTCCTTCTTTAGTAAGCTTTGACATACTGTTAGCTCTGTCTTGCTATCTAAGGTCTAAAATTGTGGATGTCATATGAAAGCATCAATCACAGTCATACTTAAATTCTTTTTTAATGTATGTGCATGTGTGTATACATGCTCACATGTGGAAGGCAGCTATGTGTGGGTATTCGGAAGGTGGGTGTCTGCTGCAATTACATTCCTCTTTGTTTACCCACGCAGGATCTCTTAGCTGAACTGAGAGCTTGCCAAGACTAGCTTGCCTCTCTTGCTCCAGGGATCCCAGTCTGTGCTTCCTAAGTACAGGCTGTGGCCACATCTGCCTGGCTTATTCGGTTCTGGGGATGCAAACTTCAGCCCTTATGCTTCACCAGTGCATTATACCAAAGCCATTTCCTTGGTCCAAAACTTCAATTTTTAATTGGTTTTGGGCCTTATATTGTTGGATTATATTACTTTGTACATGTTGTATTTTTACCAATCTCTCAAATAAGGATTTGAAGTGAACCAGAAGTAAAATACCAGAATGAATGTGACAGCAATTTCCTGAGCCCAACGACTAAATTTTCTGTTACATTACTTAAAAAAGTTGAGTTTTAAAAAAGACAAACATTGTGAACTAGTGTGAAGTTGAAAGAAACCTGTGAGTGAATAGAGAATTCACCAAAGAAGCCAACACATATTCTCCAAATTCAATTTAAATCCAATTCCTAATCTTCATTTGGTTAAAGGGCCTGCTACTCAGACAGCAAACCAGGCTGCTGTGGTTTTGGTTTCTACTTTTTTTTTTTAATGTGTAATTTTATTGTTTACTCTATGTAAATCTTATTACAACTTTCATTTTTGTTTCAGAATTGTTGCAGAAATGAAGGTACCTGCCCTCCTCCTCTGAGAGAGAGGAATATGGGCACGCTGAAATTTTTCAGTAACTTCCTCAAACTTCTGCTTTCTCTGTTGCAGGATGCGCTCTCTCATTTGATATTCTCTTTCTTCTTGTTGTTTGCGTTTCTCTTCGAAAGCTCTAGATTTAAGATATGAAGGAAATGGGAGAGATAGACAAGAAACTGCATGAAACAACAAATCATTGAAAGTACCACTACTTATGAAATAACAGTATTTACATTTTACTTAGAGACAACAAATTTCTGATTTTTAACAGGCCATTGGCTAAGAATTTAAATATATGTATAAAATGGTAATTTCAGGCCATTATTCAGATCTTTTTAATCAAGAGAAGGCTCTGCAGTGAGGCCCCTTTCTGATTTCTGGCAGGCACGCCACTGTCTCACACCTTCTGGTGGTAAAAAGCCTTTTCTAAGAGCCATGCTGTTTCTGGTGTTCATTGGTGAAAGAAGTAGCCTTGCCAATTATGGGGAAGTCAGGGAGATAACTTTGTCCTTTTACATCAAATGTTTAAAATTGGCTGTTATATATGTCTTAACTACTAAAATTTCAACATTTTATAAAAATAAATGTTGGTTTTTAGCTTCTGTTGTAAACATGGAACCCAGAACTCTTCAGTAGACAAAGTTATAAACATCTGCCCTGTAATGTTCAGTTTTTAAGAAGTTATTATTATTATTATTATTATTATTGTGGGATACATATTCTATAGCATCCTGTGGAGGTCAGGGGTCAACTCTGTGACTGGATTTTCTCCTTCCATCTATAAGGGATTCTAGGGGTCAAACTCAGGTGTCAGGCTCGCAAAGCAAGTATCTTTACCTACTGAGCCATCTTGTCTGCCCCACTGTTCTTAACTGGCTCTTTATAATTGCCTCTAGGCACTTTGTATTTTCTCTGTTTTGGCTGTACTACCTTAAACAGTTAATTATGTTCTTGAAAAATATGTTTGTATTACTCAAGAATTATTTGATAAAACAAAACAAAACAAGAATACAGTGCAAGCCTGACACTGATAGGAAAGCACCCAAAGGTACTACTTTGTTGCATATGAACTTGGGGGACAGCTGTCACCATTCAAGGCCCACCTTGTCTACAGAACCTGTCATCTAGAGTGCTACAGCACTGGAGGACAAAGCTTTAGGGTTTCAAGGGGTAGGTATGGGGTGCAGCATCACAGGAAGGGAAGTGGGTTTTATCTCTCTAAACAATTTCAAGGAACTAGTTTCACAGTTTGATTAAGTATAGTACTGTATAACTAGCCAGAGTGCTTGGGAAAATGAGAAAAAATATAAGGCATCCACATTATAAAAGTAAAATGTTTGCAGGTAACATTATGTACAGGAAATTCTAAAAATTCTACATAGATCCTATACTAACACATGAGTTCAGTAGATATATAAAGTCAACACACAAAATAAAATGCATTTCTATGTACATCACTATATAATGAACAACCCAGAAACCCAACCAAAGAGGCAAAAATGATAAACATCAAAAACTACAAAATACAGATAAAAGAATTCCAAAGGAAAGTCTGTATTTATGGATTACTGAGAAGTCAGTAGTGCTCAAAGCTACTTACAGTCTATCTGTTCTCTACTATGATTAGGTAGCCCCTCTTTAATCAATAGACTGCTATGACACGACAGGGATGCTATGTGACTTCCCAGGCTACACTGGAGGTTTTGAAGCACTTGCTGTTTGAGAACACCCACTTTTGTAAATGCCAGGATGCAAATATTACTAAATATTACCACCTTGGGATCACCCTGCTAAGATGCAGCTCAGGCCAGCTCTAGGGAGAAACAGCTAAAGGCAGAGGCCTGCCTGGTTAGCTTCCAGCAATATTAGTCAATAAAGCCCTATCACAAAGCTCGTGACTGAAGAAGCATAGTGGATGTCAGGCTCAGCAGGACCTTTAGATCACCACAGATAAAACTGCAGGAGACTCAGAGATGGAATCTGAGTGTACCAGCATGAGACTTCCAAGGGAGAACCAACCAGCTGCATCAGTCAATACAGACAGTCAGAGTCACTGTTCCAGATAACCAAGTTTTGGAGGGATTGTTATCCACCAGCAAATGATCCATGTAAGTCCAAGCTGTTGAGAATAATCTTAAATACAATTTATTTACTACTTTTATTTGTTTTGTGCTTTTAGAGACAGGTTCTTACTGTGTATCCTGGCTGGCCTGGGATTTGCTGTGTTACCAGATTGGCTTTGAACTCAGTGGTTTACCTGCCTTTGTCTCTTGAGTGATGGTATTTAAGGCATGTGCCACCATGCTTGGTGTTATTTACTTCTTTGTATAGTTAAGAATGATAATTCATACCCATTAGCTCTGTGTGGCATTCTGATTAAAACAAACAAACACTAATTAGAAAGTCTCATTTCATTGTTCTCTAGAGACATGGCATTTAAGCTAGACAGGAGATAGTCATGAAAACTATGGAGAAAGCAAGTGCTCAAGCAGAACTAATGGCAAGCAAATGCTTAGGGAAACAGATAAGACAGATCTCCTCCCAAGTATTTAAACTGAGAAAACACAACCAATTCAGTAATGAGGAATGACAGAATCTGAAGCTAGAATTATAAGGCTATTCCCATAGCAAAATACTATCTCTATTACTTTGTGTTGTCCCATAGTGGTCCTGTGTTCTATATTAAAATGTGCCCAGCAAGGAATTTCACATTTCACTTTGCAAGACTATAGAATGAAGTCTGGACTAAGCTGTGTCAAATTAAAGCAATGATAGAATGTGGCCTGCAAGCCAATGCTTCTTTTAAGCAATGGGACATGCCGTGAAAGAGAGTCTGAAAAGTTAATGCAGTGGTGTTTACACTGTACTTCTTGCCTTTCCCAGTCAGGATCTGCAGGGTTTCTTTTATTTGCTGACGTGTCAGGCACTTGGATAAGCAGTGGAGATGAAAAAACAGTGTCGAAATGAGGAAGAAAACTCCCCACCTCTACAGAGCTTACACCTGGAAAGCCATGTTGTCATTACATCGCCTCTGGGCTTAGCAGTTTTCACAGAAGACACACAGTCTGTCATGGTGACTTCTGAAGGGTCTGTTCAACCTGTGCGGTTCTGCTTCGTGAAATATGTGCAACACCTTGGCTCAAGGTAATTGACCTCATTAAATGACAATCACATGCCAGGCTGTTGGTTTTGCTTTCCCAAGAGCCTACCATTGTGAGGTATCATTTGCTCCTGCTGGAAGTATTCCTAGGAACAAATAATGAGCCATGGTAACAGTTTTCTGTAGCAACATAATAAGCAGTAGCACTAAGAGCACCAGAGGCCCCCAGGGATGGTGTATGGAGCTGGGGGTTGCCTTTTGTGATACCTTTCTTTTTCCTTAACAAAGTACTATTTCAGATGTACGTAGTTACAACCTTCAAACATGTTACTTAACTTTAAAGCTCTACCATATTTTGAGGCATTAGAAATTAAAAACTAGTGTCCTAGTATCTTTTCAAATTGAAAATGCAATCGGAAGAAATCTTTTTCAAGGATAAAATATATTAAATGGTGGTGCTGACAGCCTGCAAGAGACAAAGTTAAGAAGATCCTGAATTTTCTACATGGCAAAGAGGCACATGTTTCACATTATTAGCCCTGTTCTTGTCAAGATAAAAATTATTTGAAATTCCCCAAATCTATACTGAAATTCCTATTTTTTTTCAGTGGGTAATTTTTCACTTGACTAGAAAACCAGCCAAACAAACAAACTGGTGAAGTAAACAGCCAAATACAAAACACCCACATTCTGATTATCAGACAGAATTAATAATGTATATAAAACAAAGAAAATGAGTACTGCATTTCTCTAAAGGCTGCAATATCAGTAAAAATAAGCATGTCACTATCAATTAACCAAAGCTTATAACTTTTAGTCCCAAGATTAAGATCCTTAAGTCCTATTCACATTTATTCTTAGGCTCAATTCTAACACAAATTTTCTACTTACTAGGTTACAATGTATCAGAAGTAGAAATGGCACTTCCAAAGGGAGACACACAGATATCAGAAAGAACTGTTGCTCTGGGCAGATAAGGCTTAGGTAAGTACTGATGTTCACATGGCAGTGAAATCGTCCAGTGAAACCCTTCTGAGGATAGATACACCGCTAAGAGTAAGTGGGGCACAATTTATCATCTGCCTATCTCTTTGTCTGTCTCCTACCTACCCATCTGCCCATCGATCTGTGTATTTATCTTTCAAGCAGAATCTGAGATGAAGAACAAAAAACTGATAGGCTAGGACTTTGGGACCTGAAGAACAACATGGTGATAAGTTCTAGAATAAAGATAACAAAGACAAGCAATTCAGAAAAAAAAAAATAATCACAAAATCATTGCCTAAAAAATTCTGTTGCAGGGCTGTGGCTGTAGCTCTGTGGTAGAATTATGGCAACAAACACAACTGCCACCCAAAACTCAACCAACCACTCCCACCCCACCAGTCTCTCACCAACTTGAGCCCCACACATCTCTGGTACACGTGGAGGAACACTACCCAGCAATGTAAATGAAAGAACTCCTGAGGAGCGAAATAAAGTATATGGATGTCACAGAACTGTTCTGAGAGGGAAAAACGTCAGTCACCAAAGGCTGCATAGGACATGATTTTATTTATTTAGAAGTGTAAAAATAAACCAAACCAAACCAAACCAAAGCAAACTAGAAATGAAGAACAGGAGATGAGAGGTCAGGAGGGAAAGGTTGTAACTATGAAGGGGACACATACATGACCTTTGCAGTCATGGCAATGTTGTGTCTTGGCCATCTCAATGTTACCACTTATTGTTACAAACATGTTTTCCTGCTGGCCTGGTCTCTCAGCTGCACCAGCCCCAAATAACACAGAGACACTGTATTAGATATAAAGCTGTTAGCCTGTTACTAGCATTTCTTATTGGCTAGCTCTGTCTTAAATATTAACCCATTTATATCAATTTAAGTATTTCCATGTGGTCTTATCTTACCTGAGAGAGGGCCTGACATTCTTCTCTCTCAGTCCTACATCTTGAATCTCTTCCCTACTTCTTCCTCTCTCCTCCTTGTCTCCTAGTCCTGCCTATCTTGCTTTCCTATTGGTCAACAGGACTTTATTCATAAACCAATAAGAGAAACATATTTACAGAATGACATCTCCCATCAACTTATTTTTGATATCATATTGTAATTTTGTAAAACACAAGTCATTGGAGGAAACTGGCTCAAAGGCTTATGGAAAACTCTTTTAGAATTCCCAGTGAAGTTAAAATTACTTCATTAGAAAGAGCTGAGTACATCTTTAAGTAGGTTACATCATTGTTACAGATGAAGACAGGCTCTATTTAGTATTCTTACTCATTTTAAATTACTAAAATTAAAATAGTATTACTTCAGTTTAACAAAGAGCTGAATTTCAAAAAAGTTACAGTAGAGAAGTAATAAAATCTTCAATAGAAGAATTCACCAATGTTACCTCTCAGAGCCAGCTATTGTACAACGCATGCACATATGAAAAAATAAAAACAACAGGCTTGGCCCTCTTATACCCTCTGCTTGAGGTGAGGATTTGGTCAGCTCAGTTCAAATCCCTCCAACCCTCTCCTTGGAACTTCCTGGGTCAGCTTTGCACAGAGTGGACCCGCCCCATGATGGGCCATCCAGAGCCTGCCCTCATCTTGATCTTGGGCCCCCTATGCCCTATGCTTAAGGTGAGTCTGGGGCCAATGCAGGTCCAACCCCCACCCACCCGTTTCTTGGAACTTCTTGGGTCAGCTCTGCATCTTGACTCCCCTTTGACCCCTGCCTGAGTGGTCCCACCCTGGAACACGGGACTATCCAGAGCCTACCCTCCTCTCAGTCTTGGCTCTCCTACACTCTCTGCTTGAGGTGAGTGTTTGGCCAGCTCAGATTCAACACCCCTCACTCTCTCCTTGGAACTGCCTGGGTCGGCTCTGCACATAGTGGACCACCATCACCTCAATCTTGGACCCCCTATGCCCTCTGCTTGAGACCTCCAAGAGAGCTTGGACCATCCAGTGTTATGGACATTGAAGTCTTGACCCACCTACACCCACCTGGAGAGGACAGTAGAGAGAGGGAGACTCCACCTGCACCCACTGGAAGAAGAGATAAGAAGACAGCAGTACAAAAACACATTCAACAAAAGAAAGATGAATATGTTATCACCAGAATTTAGGGACTCTACACCAACAAGACCTGAATGTAACAACACAGAAGAAGTAGAAGAGAACGTCTTAAAAAACAACTTCATGAAAATGATAGCAAGTCCTCAAAGAGGAATAAGAAAATCCCTTAAAAAATGGAAGAAAAAAACAAACAAAATAATTGGAAGAATTAGAGAAAAAGACAAAACAAAAAATGCAAGAAATCAACATATCTCTTAAAGAAAGCAAGGAAGGCCAAGAAAAAACAATCAAACAGATGAAGGAAATAATTCAAAAGTTCAAGACCTGAAAACTGAAATAGAGACAATAAAGAGAACAAAATCTGAGAGAATGCTGAAAATAGAAAAGCTGGGTAAATGATCAGGAACTACAGATGCAAGCATAACCAACAGAATGCAAGAGATGGAAGAGAGTATCTCAGGCGCTGAAGATAAATTAGAGAAAACAGATTCATAGACCCAAGAAAATCTTTTATTTTTCTCTTTGTTTATTCTTATTTTACATATCAATCCCAGTTGTCCCTCCCTCACACTCCCCTACCCCCACCCCCCCAACTCCACAGGGAGGGTGATCCTTCCAGGAGAGGTCAACAAAATCTGTCAAAGTCATTTGGAGTAGGAACTAGGCCCTCTCTCCTGCCTCTAGGCTAAGGGAGTATCCCTCCATGGGGGAATGTGCTCCCAAAGTCCTTTTGTGCAGCAGGGATACATCCTGGTTCCACTGTCAGAGGTCCCTTAGACTGCTCAGGCCTTCTAACTGAGACCCATATTCAGGGGGTCTGAGTCTGTCCAATGCTGGTTTCCCAGCTATCATTCTGGGGGCACATTAGCTCCTCGTTGTTCAGGTCAGCTGTCTCTGTGTGTTTCTGCAGCCTGGTCTTGTCCTCCCTCTCTGCATCTGGATTCCAGTTCAGCTCAGTGTTTAGCTGTGGGTGTTTGCTTCTGTATTCATCAGCTACTAGATGAGGGCTCTATGAGGGTGGTTAAGTTAGTCATCAATCTCACTATCAGGGAAGGGCATTTACCGCTGTTGCTCAGATTGTTAGTTGGAGTCATCCTTGTAGATCTCTGGACATTTCTCTAGAGTCAGTTTTTTTCTTCAAACCTACAATGGCTCCCTCTTTTATGTTCTCTCTCTCTCTCCTCTCTCATCTATTCCTCCCCTGACTCAATCTTCCTAGTCCCACGTGCTTTCCTCTCTTCCCCTTTTCTTTCTCCTAGTTCCCGCTCCACTCACTGCTCCTCCACTCCCAATATGCTCAGAATATCTTGTTCCTTTAAATCTTAAGTCCAACAAATCCTCAATACAAGATATCCAAGAAATGTGGGACACCCTGAAAAGACTAATCCTAAGAATAATAAGTATAGATGAAAACCTTCCCATCCTGAAGAAGGACATGCCTATGAAAGTACAAGAAGCGTACCAAGCACCAAATAGACTGGACAAAAAAAGAAAAAAAAAAGTCCCCTTGCCCTGACTTCTCCATGGAAAATCTGAAAACCAGAAGGTCCTGAATAGATGTTCTACAAACATTAAAAGACCATGGATGCCCAGACTACTATACTCAGCTATACTCTCAATCACTATAAATGGAGAAAATAAGATATTCTATGATGAAACCTGATTTAAATAATACATATCTAGAAATCCAACCCTACAGAAAGTTCTGGAAGGAAAACTCCAACCCAAGGAAGTTAACTATACTCACCAAAAAAAAAAAAAAAAAGAAAAAAGGCAATATATAATCCCATTTTACCAGAATTCAAAAGAAAAAGCAGGGCAAATGTACTCACAATACCAGCATCACCAACAAATCCAAAACAAACAAGAATTAATAATAAATGATCCTTAATTTTCTCAATATTAACGGTTTTAATTCACCTATAAAACAACACAGGTTAAAAAATGAATACGAAGACAGATCATCCTTCTGCTGCATACAAGAAACACACCTCAACTTCAAAGATAGACATTACCTTAGAGTTAAGGGTTGGGAAAAGATTTTCCAATTAAATGAACCCAAGAAACAAGTGGTTGTAGCAGTCCTAATATCTAACAAGTTAAATTTCAAACTAAAATCCATCAAAAGAGATGAAGAATGTTATTTCATATTCATCACAGGAGAAATCCATCAGCACAGTCTCAATTCTGAACATCTATGCCCAAATACAAAGGCACTCACATTTGTAAAAGAAACATCACTAAAACTCAAATCACACATAAAACCTCACACACTTATAGTGGGAGACTTCAACACCCCACTCTCACCACTAGACAGGACCAGCAGACAGAAACTTAACAAAGAAATAAGGGAACTAACAGAAGTTATGACTTAATTGGGTTTAACAGACATCTATAGAATATTCCATCCAAATATAGAATAATATACCTTCCTCTCAACTCCACATGGAACCTTCTCTAAAATTGACTTCATAATCTGTAACATAGCAAACCTCAACAGATACAAAAAAATTGGAATAGTCTCCTGCATCTTATCAGACCTCTATGCTTTAAAGTTTTAAAGCATAGAGGAATTCAACAATAACACAAAACTCATGGAAAGTGAACAATACGCAATTACACCATTCCAGGGTTAAGGAAGAAATAAAGAAATCAAGGACTTCCTAGAATTCAGCCAGAATGAAGACACAACATACCCATATTTGTGAGATACTTTGAAAGCAGTACTAAGAGGAAAGTTCATTGCACTAAGTGCCCACATGAAGAAAATGGAGGTTAGTCACATTAGAGAATTAACAGCACAACTGAAAGCTCTATAACAAAAAGAATCAAGCTCATCCTAGAGAAGTAGACCCAGGAAATAATTGAGGGCTGAAATCAATAAAGTAGAAACAATACAAAGAATCAATAAAACAAAGAATTGGATCTTCGAGAAAATCAACAGGATAGACAAACTTTTATCCAAACTAACCAAAAAGCAGAGAGATAACATGAAAATTAGCAAAATCAGAAATGAAAAAGGGGGCATATCAATGGAAACGAGGAAATCCAGAGACTCCTTACTTAGAACACCTGCACTCCACATAATTTGAAAATTCAAAGGAAATAGACAATTGTGTAGATAGATATCACTTATCAAAATTAAATCAAAACTAGATAAGCAATTTAAATACACCAATAACCCCTAATGAAATAGAAGCAGTTATCAAAAGTCTCCCTACCAAAAAACAGCCCAGGGCCAGAAGGATTCAGTGCAGAATTCTACCAGAAATTCAAAGACGAGCAAATACCAATACTCCTCAAAGCATTCCATACAACAGAAGCAGAAGGGTCATTGCCAAACTATTGTTACAAAGCTACAATTACCCTGGTACCCAAGCCACACAAAGACACAACTAAGAAGAGAACTACAGACCAACATCCCTCATGAACATTGATGCAAAAGTACTCAATAAAATACTGGCAAATCGAATCCAAGAACACATCAGAGAAATCATCCTCTATGACCAAGCAGGCTTCATCCCAGCAATGCAGGGATGGTTCAATATACGAAAACCTATTAATGTAATCCACCATATAAACAAACTGAAAAAGAAAAATCAAATGATCCTCTCATTAGATGTTGAAAAAGCCTTTGATAAAATCTATTACATCTTCATGATAAAGGTCTTGGAGAGATCAGGGATAACAGGAACATGCCTAAACATAATAAAAGCAATATGCAGCAAACCAACAGCCAACATCAAACTAAATGGAGAGAAACTCAACGCAATTCCTCTAAAATCAGAAACAAGACAAGGCTGTCCACTCTCTCCATATTTCTTCAATATTGTACTTCAATATTAAAGTTTTAGCTAGATCAATAAGAAGAGAAAAGGAGATCGGGAAATACAAATTGGAAAGGAAGATGTCAAAGTTTTACTATTTCCAGATGATATATGATAGTTTACAAAAAGTGACCCAAAGCACTCTACCAAGGAACCCCTACAGCTGATAAACACCTTCATCAAAGTGGAAGGACATAAGATTAACTCAAAAAAATAAAACCCCAAAAAACTAGCCCTACTATATGCAGACAATAAAGGGGCTGAGCAAGAATCAGAGAAACATCACCCTTTACAATAGCCACAAACAACATAAAAAATCTTGGGGTAATGCTAACCAAACAAGTGAAAGACCTGTATAGAAGAACTTTGTGTCTCACAAGAAAGAAATTAAAGATACTAGAAAATGGAAAGATCTCTCATGCTTTTAGATAGATAGGGTAAACTTAGTAAAATTGGTAATCTTGCCAGAAGCAACCAACAGATTCAATGAAATCCCCATAAAAATCCTGGCACAATTCTTTATAGACATTGAAAGAACAATACTCAACTTTACATGGAAAAACAAAAGACCCAGGATAGCCAAAATAACCCTGTACAATAAAGGAACTTCAGGAAGCATCACTATCCCTGGCTTCAAGCTCTACTATAGAGCTATGGTACTGGCACAAAAATAGACATGTACACCAGTGGATTCAAATTGAAAATTCTGACATTAACCCACACACCAACGAACACATGATTTTTGACAAAGCATCTAAAATTATACAATGGAAAAAAAAGAAGGCATCTTCAACAAATAGTGCTGGCACAACTGGATGCTGGCATATAGAAGACTGCATATAGATCCTTACCTATCACCATGTACAAAACTTAAGTCCAAATGGATAAACGACATCAACACAATCCAGTCACACACAACCTCTACGAGAGAAAGTGGGAGGTACCCTTGAAAAATTGCTACAGGAGACCGCTTCTTGAACATAACACCAGTAGCAAAGACACTGAGATCAACAATTAATAAATGGGACCTCCTCAAACTGAGAAGCTTCTGTAAGGCAAAGGACACAGTTGACAAGACCAAATGGCATCCCAGACTGGGAAAAGATTTTTACCAATCCTACTTCTGACAAAGGGCTAATCTCCAAAATATACGAAGAACTCAAGAAGCTAGTCAACAAAACACCAAATAATCCAATTAAAAAGTGGAGTACAGAACTAAATAGAGAATTCTCAATAGAGGAATCTAAAATGGCTGAAAGACACTTAAGAAAGTTCTCAACATCCTTAGCCATCAGGGAAATGCAAATCAAAACAACTCTGAGATACCATCTTACTCCTGTCAATATGGTTAAAATAAAAAAACACCAAAGACAGTTTATCCTGGATAGGATGTGGAGAAAGGGGAATACTCCTCCACTGCTGGTGGGAGTGCAAACTTGTACAGTCATTTTGGAGATCAGTATGGTGATTCCTCAGGAAAATGGGAATCAGTCTACCAAAGGATATAGCAATTCCACTCAGGCATATACCCAAAAGAAGCACATTCATGGAACAAAGACATCTGTTCATCTATGTTAATAGCAGCATTATTTGTAATAGCTAGAACCTGGAAGCAAGGTAGATGCCCCTCACTGTAGAATGGATAAAGAAAATGTGGTAAATTTACACAATGAAATACTACTCATCAGGAAAAAAAAAAAACAATAAAAACCAATGGAATCTTGAATTTGGCAGGTAAATGGATGGAACTAGAAGAAACCATCCTGAGTAAGGTAACCTGGTTACAAAAAGACAAACATGGTATGTACTCACTCACATATGGATTTTAGACATAGAGCAAGCAAAAGATCACCACCCTACAATGTATACCACCAGAGAAGCTAGGAAACAAGGAGGACCCTAAGAGAGACATACCTGGTCCCTCACATACATGAAAAGGGACAAGATCTCCTTGTAAATTGGAAGCTGGGAAGAGAGGAGAAGGTGTTAGGAGAAAGAGAAGGGGAGAAGAGGAGGGGAGAGGAGGAGAATATGAAGGAGCAGGGAGATTGAGTCAGGGAAAGAACAGAGGAGAGGAAGAGATCATAATAAAGGAATCCATTATAGGTTTAAAGAGAAATCTTGTACTAGGGAAATGTTCAGGGATCTACAAGGATGACCCCAACTAACAATCTAAGCAATAGTGAAGAGGCTACCTTAAATGCCCTTCCCTGATAATGAGATTGATGACTTATATGCATACCTTATATGCCATTCTAGAGTCTTCATCTAGTAGCTGATGGAAGCATAAGGTGATACCCACAGCTAAACACTGAGCTGAACTCCTGGAATCCAGTTGCAGAGAGGAAGAAGTGATGAGCAAAGGGGTCAAGACCAGGCTGGAGAAACCCACAGAGACAGCTGACCTGAACAAATGGGAACTCATGAACCCCAGTCTGATAGCTGGAAAACCAGCATAGGACTGACTCAGATCCCATGAACATGGGTATTTATTAGAAGGACTGGGCAGTCTATGGGACCTCTGACAATGAAACCAGGATGTATCCCTAGTGCAGTAACTTGGGGAGCCCATTCCCAATGGAGAGACACTCCCTTAGTCTAGAGACACAGGGGTGGGCCTAGGCCCTACCCAAAATGACTTGACAGACTTTGATGATCCCTCATGGAAGGCCTCACCTTCGTTGGGGATTCGATGGGGGATGGGACTGGGGAGTCTGTGGGGGGCATGGGAGGACAGAAGGGAGAGAGAACTGGGATCGATATGTAAAATAAGAAAAAACCCATTAAATAAAAGAAATCAGTGAATAAATCAGTGTGCAGGTAGTTAATATTTAAAAGAAGACATGGAGAGCACAGGAAAGCAGAATAGCTCAAGAACAATACAGTAATATGACAGCATAGGCAATTTCATGCTAGCTATACCTGTAAGTCTAAGTTACAAGATCAAACTAGTTTTATCAATGTATATAGAAGCTTAAAATCTGAAGTTATTCTAGGAAGATTTTCATTAAAACATCATTTTCCTGACTGCTAAGAATTGTGACAATTGTCTTTATGATCATTTGTAACTGCCTCTTGTGTACTGTCTAAATCCATCTCCATGCTCATTCACCAGTCTAGACAGTATAACAGCTTTCTAATGGAACTTTTGTGTCTAGTCTGCTTTGTTTTTGTTTTTATTCCAGTGCTTCTTTGGTATAATGAGCTAAGATATAAATTTGATCATAGAACATCTCTAATTTTACTTCTTTATTATAGTCTATAGTAAAGACTATAATAATGGGGCAAATTCTTTAATTTCTTTAGATTGGCATAGATATTTCATAAATTATCTCTGCCATCTGATACTCACCCACATTTTTCCATGCAACACCTACATACATCTCCTGCCGTTAGACTTTCCTTGTATGTTCATTGGTTACCATGTGGCTAACTGTTCTTCCAGGGACTCTTCTTTGTCCTACAGTCTATGAGATGTGTTTCTGTTCTATGTCACAGAAAATTAATCACAGAATTTACTGACTGTCATCTTTTATTACTATAATGTTAACAATTTGAGGGTATCATGTCTTTTACTTTCTATGTTTTAGAATATGAACTCTTAGAGATTCTTAGTCTATGACATTTTAAGCAGTTAAAGATAACTTCCAAAGATAATTGAAAAAATAGCAGGTATTTTTCTTCTACCTGAAGGGAAAATACTGAATACTGAAAACCTACAATTCTCTACTTGAGTAGACATCATAAACTAGATAAACATCTATAATCATCTTTACAGTAGACAGTTGTCATGTGCCTTCTATGACCGTCAGGAGTCAAAAGATGACAGGAGAGCAGAAACATACAAACAAGATCAAAATAAGTTCATTGAATAATTTTAACATTGCTGGATAATGAAAGGATTAAGCACAAAAGGCAGAAAAAAATGACAGGTAAACAATTCTGCATCCCCCAGATGGGATTTGCAGCATATGTCCAAAGATATAGTTAATAAGCTCCAGGGATTTTTCACTACTATGAATTACAGGAATATGGGTAAGTCACTAATAGAAATTTAAAAAATTGCATTACCACCTTGCCTTAAACAATTTAGTACAAATTTTAAGCAGCAGGTGCTAGAAAGATGGCCTGATGGTTAAGAGCACTTGCCAAGGACTTGTTGAGGACAGGTGGCTCACTAACGTCTGTAACTGGAGCTTCAGGGAATCAGACGGTTTCTTCTGGTCTTTGTAAGTGCCAGGCAAGCATGCAGTGAACTTACATACATTCAAACACTCACACACACTTAACATGAAAATACCTTTAAAAATTTAAGCCATGTTAATCTAAGCATTCTGCAGGCAGAGGCAGGAGGTCAGCCTGTCTACAGAGTGAGTTCCAGGGCAGTCAGGGCTACACAGAAAAACCCTGTCTTCAAGAAACAAGACAATTTAATAATTAAAAATCCTAAAAATGATAAGAAGTGGTTGGACACTTTTGATTTTACTTTATTTTAGTTTATAATCGTCACAGATAGCTTTGTCTGTAATGACATAAAATTTTTATTTAAGGCATCCTATCAGTGTTCATCTTTCTCCCCTTTCTGTAATTGGAGAAGCTTAACACATAATGAGTTATATGAATTGAAGAGTAAATCAAGTCATTATAGTCTAGTTGAAGTTAAATACTTGTTGATCTTTTAGTTAATTATGATATGATACAAAACCAATAAGACATTAATATATTTCACAGTCATTTTAATAAACACCTCTGTCAGTGTAACAAACTGTTCTGTAATAAGAAAAAACAATTGCCTACTGGGAATCCTCTCAATCTCCAAGGATGTGATTCCCTAATGCAAATGCAACAGGTTTTTTATTGCTAAGAACCAAACTGCCTGGGACCTCACTCTGTCGAAAGGGTAAGGCGCCTACTTACAACTGTGAATCATGTTTAAAAGGGAAAAGGGAATGGGAGACTTGAAACCACTAGCCTCAGCTCACAAGGTTTCCAAATTACAGAGATTTTACAGAGTACAAAGTTTCTTGACAAGGTTGGCAGGCTCAGTGGCCTTGTTCTTGAGATAATGGGACAAGGAGGATGCTGGTGGTGGGCTCTGGCTTTCTTCTTTATCTCCCGAGAAAAGCATGTGGGCTCTGTACTCTGTAGTCAGGGAGTTATCTACTGGCAGAAATACTTGTTCTCTCTAGTTTTCCCTTCTGGCCATAAGCCCTATTTACTTTTAAATTTTTCCATCACAGTCCTCTCTAGGCAGAAAAAGAAAACTTACAAAATCATGAGGATCTTGATCATTTGTTCTTTAAATAAACCATGGTCATGACTCAGGTTTAGGAAGCACCTCAAAGTGGACAAACTATTAACTTAGAATATCTTTCAGTTTCTATACTTCTGAATAAAATACAATTACTTACTTCCTTCTCCGGTTTGACTCCATGAAATATTTACGTGCTCGATTCCTGCATATTTTTTGTTGCTGTAGTAGTAGCTGGCGTTCTTCTTCTAAATTTTTCTCCAGATGGATTTTCATATCTCTAGTGATGCCATTTAGTTAAGAACAACAGTTTACATCTTTAGTGGTTAAGTTTCAAGACTGTCTAATGTAATCAGAGCTTCATGGTAAGGATACTGTAATGCTTTTGTGGAACAACTAATATTTGTTAGTATACGATCAGCAAAATGATATGTATATGTACATACATATATGTATATATACACATACACACACATACACATATATAATCTTCCCTCAGGCTGATCTCCAAAACATACAAAGAACTCAAGAAGCTACTCAAGAAAACACCAATTAAAACATGGGGGTACAGAACTAGACAGAGAATTCTCAATAGAGGAATCTAAAATGGCTGAAAGACACTTAAATTTTCAACATCCTTAGCCATCAGGGAAATGCAAATCAAAACATCTCTGAGATACCATCTTACTCCTGTCAGAATGGTTAAAATCAAAAACACAAAAGACAGTTTATCCTGGAGAGGATGTAGAGAAAGGGGAATACTCCTCCACTGCTGGTGGGAATGGAAACTTGTACAGCCATTTTGGAGATCAGTATGGCAGTTCCTCAGGAAAATGGAAATCTATTTACCACAGGATCCGGCAATCCCACTCTTAGGCATATACCCAAATGATCCACATCCATGCAACAAAGACATCTGCTCAACTATGTACATAGCAGCATTATTTGTAATAGCAAGAACCTGGAAGCAACCTAGATGCCCCTCAACTGAAGAATGGATAAAGATGTGGTACATTTACACAATGGAATACTACTCAGCAGGAAAAAAAAAAAACAATGGAATCTTGAAATTCTCAGGCAAATGGATGGAACTTGAAGAAACCATCCTGAATGAGGTAACCCAGTCAGAAAAAGAGGAACATGGTATGTACTCACTTATATATGGATTTTAGACATAGAGCAAAGGATCACCAGCCTACAATTCACACTGCCAGAGAAGCTAACACAAGAAGGACCCTAAGAGCAGCATACGAGGTCCCTCACCGAAGGGGAAAGGGACAAGATCTCCTGAGCATATTGGGAGTCAGGCAGTGAGTGGAGAAGAAGTTAGGAGGAAGAGAAGGAGAGAAGAGGAGGGGAGTGGAGAATATGAGGGACCAGGAACACTGAGTTGGAGGACGAATAGAGGAGAGCAAGAAAAGAGATACTATAATAGAGGGAGCCATTATAGGTTTAAAGAGAAAACTGACTCTAGAGAAATGTCCAGAGACCTAGGATGACCCCAACTAACAATTTGAACAATAGTAGAGAGGCTACCTTAAATGCCCTTCCCTGATAATGAGATTGATAACTAACTTATATGCCATCTTAGAGCCCTCATCTAGTACCTGATGGAAACAGAAGCAGACACCCACAGCTAAACACTAAGTTAAACTCCTGGAGTCCAGTTGCAGAGAGGGAGAAGTGACGAGCAAAGGAGTCAAGACCAGGCTGGAGAAACCCACAGAGAAAACTGACCTGAACAAGGGGAGTTCATGGATCCCAGACTGATAGCTGGGAATCCAGCATTGGACCAACTCAGACCCCCTGAACGTGGGTCTCAGTTAGAAGACCTGGGCAATGTAAGGGACCTCTGACAGTGGAACCAGGATATATTCCTGGCATAAAAAAGGACTTTGGGAGCAAATTCCCCATGGAGGGATACTCTCTTAGCCTAGGGGCAGGAAGGAGGGCCTAGTCCCTACTCCAAATGACTTGACAGATTTTGTTGACCCCTCCTGAAAGGCATCACCTTCCCTGTGGAGTGGGTGGAGAATGGGATATGAAGGGGGAGGGGGTCGGGAGTATGGGAGGGAGAGGGAACTGGGATTGATGTGTAAAATAAAAAAAAAATAATAAAAAAATAAAGATAAAAAAAAATCTTCCCTCAGACTTTCCCAAAGTTGAAAAATATCACCTTTAGAAATCATGAACTTAATAAAAATGCATATTTTTGCTCATTGTCAAATATTTGGATAGCTACTCCTAAGGTATTTTTTGGGAGCTATATGTAAGGAAATGAAACATTTAGTAACAGGCAGTAGATGAGTTAAATGTTTCAATAGATTCTTTAGTCTACAGTATAAAATACAAAAATTTCAGTGTTTAGGAATAAAGCTTTTCTTCTCCAAAATCCCCGTTGATGGCTTATGAAAGGGCACTGGGAAAGCCTGGTTGGTGGTGCAGAGCAGGCAGATTTCTCTGAGCTGAGGCAAACCTTGTCTACAAAGCAAGTTCCAGGACAGCCAGGGCTACACAAAGAAACCCTGTGTTGGAAGAACAACAACAACAACAACAACAACAACAACAACAACAACAAAAAAGAGTAAAAAATGAAAAAAAAAACCACAGAAAACCAAACAAAACAATGGGGGGAAAAGTAAAGAATAAGTCATCACACTATTTCTGTATTTTTCATGATTTTGAATTTCAATAAATGGTCAATGAATTATTCCTTAACGCTGGTTCTCAACCTTCCTAATGCTGTGACCCTTTAATACAGTTCCTCATGTTGTGGTGATCCCAACCATAAATTTTGTTGCTACTTCGAAACTGTAACTTTGCTACTGTTATGAATTGTAATGTAAATATCTGATATGAAGCTCCTGTGAGAAGGTCACCTGAAGCCCAAAGGAATTGTGACCCACAGGTTGAGAGCTGCTGACTTTACTATTTAGCACCCCATTATGAGATCTGGATATGAGTGAGATTACAGCTAAGTTACAAATCATATGGCATGACTATTTATTTTATAATAAACAGCTGTTTAAAAGCTTTTCCCAAAAAATTGAGGTCCAAAATTGTCAACAGTAGACTACAATAAATATATATAATGTTCTGATATATAAATATATATATATATTGTTAATTCAAAAATGCATTAATTCCAGGACCTTATAGTGTTTTGGCATGAATATTATAAAGAAACTGTATTTCAAAATAATATTCATTTGAACTTTGTGTTTGATCCCTTTATAATGGGAGCTTACTTGTTTTTAATTGTTTTGTCTTTTTATCAACTCTCTTCACAGGCAAGAATTAATTTTGGCTTCATTTTAACTAAAATTCTGTCACTAACACAAACACAAAGGCACACATATAATATCTTTAAAGGTGACTTCCAAAGGATTTGTAACAATTATGTAAAAGGGAAGAGAATTTAATTTTAACAGCACATAAACAGATCTAACTGTATCTTTCCTTTACTGGTTGAGTCCTTTATTAGGGTCAGACACTAAGAAGATGGTCAGCTTTCCAAAGTCAGCAGCAGAAGCAAATATAGCTTTTTTCTTTCAAGAGAACATTGCAGGAGGGATTCTTTGGGTCAGATGAGAAGGATGGGGGAAAATGCATCAGGAGAGGACAATTTTGCTCAATATGTTTGTGATCTTATCTTAAGAACATACAGAAAATCACAAATGTAATGTTCTGAAACCTATATAGTCCTAAATTTATCCAGATTATTGTACTACACTTTAAACCTAGTCCATACATTAGTGGATATACTACTTGGGGCATCCTTAATAGTGCAGTGTGATCTTGTTTACTCTGCCATAAAGAATGCTTCTCTTTCCACCACTTAAAAATGGTATTGAAGTTTTTAAGATGCTTAAATACTTTTTGTAGGCACCATCATAACAACTGTCCCTAAACACAGTTACATCCAAGGATATAACTTTTATGTAGTTAATATTAAAAACAACAAAGAATACTACAGGCATTCACCTCCCCATTTAGTTTTTTTCCATTTACATTATCAACACAAGTAACTATTTGCCATACAATGCATTTCCTTCCCAGATCTATTAAACTATACCCTCTTCCTACTGTCTCCACTTAAACACTCTTGAACTACATCAGGACTTTTTAAACCCATCTCCTTACTCATTCTTGCTTGGTTTAATATTCCTATCACATAAATTTAAAAACTGGTATGTCATTAATGAAGTTAATGGAAGAGATAGATGCTTTGTCAATGAGCCATTTTCTGGTATTCTAAATTAGAGACAAATTAAGATATAACTCTCAATATATTAAGAGTTCAGTATATAAGAAGATACAATGCCATCGGGGTGGGGTGGCACACACCTTTAAATCCCATTTTTCAGGAGGCAGAGGCAGGGGCCAGCCTGGTCTACAGAGTGAGTTCCAGGACAGGTAGGGGCTACACAGAGAAACATTTTGAAAAAGAAAAAAAAAATACAGTGTCAAGCATGAAAAGTCAAATTCATAAGACAGTAGTATTTACTTCAGACCACAGCAGAAAGACAAAGGACAAGATGACAAGAGGTATGTGTGAGTCCTTCGAACCCAAAGCAAGGTCTGCAGAAGAAGAGACCCTCAGCAAAAATTGGTGATTTGCTGTTAAAACTGTAATTCCAGAAGAAGTTGGGACCTAAGGAGCTAAGGAGATGGAGAGCTTCTGGTGGTGGAAGGAACCCAAGTGAAGATACTCCATTCCTTGACAAAAATAGAGATGGCCGTACAACCCCATTGCCATCAGCCAAAGTCCTTTGAGGATACAAAGGCTAAATTCTAATTATCATGGCGTTCTCTGAAGAATAAAAATGCTCTATATTCTTTAAAAAACAAAGCTCACTGACATTCCCACTATGTTACCAACAGTAACAACAAATGCCAGCTCAACTATTCCTTAAGGAAAAATCAGAAATAATCCAGATGGTTAAGATCCGGGTCCCCTGCTTTTCCTTTCCTCTGTTTGACCACAGAATGGACAGAGAAGGAAACAAAACGATCAGAACCTGCTTGGGTTCAGCAGCTCTGGGAGGGATGGGTGGGAGGTCAAACTACTAAAGCAGAATAGCGCAAGATTTTACTGGGCATTTCTCTAAGAGACTCGAGTCAGCACCAAGTGTCTACGAAAGTAAGAGCATTAATTCATGGCCGATGCACCTTAAAATTCACAAAGGCGTGTCAGCCACGTCCAGGTACGGGTGTGGGGAGCCCGGGTGGCAGCTGCTAAGCGAACATCCCTACTCAGAACGACCTGCCAGGTTCCTCGCCCTGCGTGGTGCTCCGCGGAGTGTCGGGAAGGATACAGGAAAGCGCCAGGTCGCGGCCGCCCGCCGTCCGGGGCGCCCAGCGGGTCCGAGGCTCGGGTGCCCGGGCCCGCGCCTGCGCTCTGGGCTCCGGGCCTGCCCGCCAGCATCCTTCACCCCAGCGCCGCCCGCATGGCCGCTCGGCCTCCCTCCTGCTAGGCGCTCCCGGCCCCGCGCGTCTCCCGCCCCGTGTCACGGGCACGGCCGCGGCAGCGCTGGCTTCGCGGCCCCGGCGACGGTGGCGACGGCAGCGGTGAGGGCGGCGACCTCGCGGGGCGAAAGCGGCGCTAGCGGTTGCGACCCCGCCGCAGCCATCTTGGCAACCAACCGACGCCGCGTCCTTGGCGACGGAAACCAGGCGGAACGCGGGGCGGGGCCGGGGCGAAGCGGGGGCGGGGCCGGGGCCGGGGCGGATCTGGGGCTGGAGGCGGGGCCTTGGCCGGGAGCGGGGCCTGGGCCGGGGGCGGACGGCGGGGCGGGGCCTGGTAAGCGGGCGGGGCCTGGGCTGGGGGCAGAGATGGGCGGGGTCGGGCCGGGGCCAGGCGGGGGCGGGGCTTGGGTCGGGGGCGGAACGCGGGGCGGGGCCTGGTACGGGGGCGGGGCCTGGGCTGGGGTTGGAGCTGGGGTGGGGCCTGGGGCGGGGCGGGGCTAGGTGCAGAGCTGGGGTGGGGTGGAGTGGCCCATAGGGCCAGCTCGCCCAAAGAGGGCAGGGGTCAACTGAGGCGAGCTGAAGGGATATTAATCCAGGGTAAAATGGGGTAAACTGAGGTGTACTGAGGGACTCTGAGGTAAACTGAGGCGAGCTGATGATAAACCAGGGTAAAATGAGGTAAACTGAGGTGTACTGAGGGACTCTGAGGTAAACTGAGGCGAGCTGAGGTTAAACCAGGGTAAAATGAGGTAAGCTGAGGTATGCTGAGGGGCTGACTCTAAGGAAAACTGAGGGGAGCTGAGATTAAACCAGGGTAAAATGAGGCAAGCTGAGGTGTACTGAGGGACTCTGAGGTAAACTGAGGCAAGCTGAGGTTAAACCAGGGTAAAATGAGGTAAGCTGAGGTATACTGAGGGATTGACTCTAAGGTAAACTGAGGCGAGCTGAGGTTACAGTGAGGTGAGCTGAAGCAAGCTGAGCTAAGCGGAGGTGAGCGGGAGCAAGCCGAGGCAGAACCTAAGTAAACCGAGGCAAACTAAAGCAAGCTGACTTGTGCACTAGTCGTTCCTCACCAGCCCACCAGCCCACAAATAATGGCCCCGAGACTTCTTATTAATCATGAAAGCTTGGCCTACAGCCAAGGCTTGTCCCTGACTAGCTCTTATAACAAGTTGACCCATGCACAGGTTGTCTGTACAGACCTCCAGACCTCTGCAGTTAGATACTGACACGCCCTACCCTGTGATCGTCACACAGGCTTTATTTGTACAAACAAGGTATCAACACAGTAATCTGCATTCTATCTCGTGTTACCCTGCATCCATTTTGCACCTCCAGTTTCTCCTGGCATCTTTGTGGACATAGACTATCTCCTCCTATTTCCTTTCCATACCAGGAAGTCTTGCCAATACCTCCAGCCTAGCTATTGGCAGTTCAGCTCTTTATTAAACCGACCACAGCAATATATCTTCACACAGTGTAAAAATACCCCACAACAGAGTTGTGGCCGCCCCTCTCTTTCTGGGACTCGAGGCTGTGAGAGAGTACAGCTGAACTATGTTTTAGATCTCGATTCAGTTCTCCCTTTTTTTCTGAGAGTTTTCTTGACAGTATTCACATGTGAAAGACAGAGAATGGAAAAAATAATCCCCAAATATGGACAGATATTACTTGGCAGCTTGAGGATAAGTATCTGGTGCAGAATTTGTTAGGCACGGAATGCTGTGTGTGAAGAAGTTTTAGGTCATGAGATATTCCTGGGTATCACTGTCGTCAAAATCACTATTTCTCTCCTTTTTTTTTTTTTTAAAAAAAAGAAAAAATAGAAAAGAAACAAGAAAGCTTTACAGAGTAGAAAATGTCTTTCTCTACTTGCTGTCATCCATGCCTTGATACTTCTGCCACCTTCTCTACTGCCCTACTTATAATGACTTCACTTCAAAGCATCATCATGAGCCTTGCTTGACTGCCAGCTTCTGCAAATGGACCATCACAGCAAAAGAGTCCTGGAAAGAAACCAGATTTAGCTTAATAACCTCCTGGGAAGAGATGCGGGAGAGAGCATCGTATTGAAATGGTTTCTGTATTGGAAATTAAACAGACTGAGCCACTAGGTAAGTGGTTATGTAAGTGAAATTTTGGAACAAGGCTGAGCCTTTTGTTGGAGTTCAATGTAAAAACATAACTTTTGACTGGACCTTAGTTAAAACTTTTAAATTAATTTTTTTGTGTATAAAAACTTCCAGATTGCTTAGCAGATTGTATAGATCAAAGAAAGAGTACTCCTCACCGTTCCAGTATCTTTACCTTTGTGAACTTCTAACAATTCAAATGGCAAACTTTTTCAACTGAAACTATTTAAAACAGACTTTTTTTTCCCTTTCTTCCAAATGGAGATATACTGATTCAAATTGCAATGTGTTCAGGGGACTGAGCTTTGTAAGCTGCCACAAATCCAGGTTTGATTTTTAATTGCGAAGAGTTTAAGTTTCATTCAATATCATGGAAAGATGAGAAAACAACACATATAACCCTAACAAAGGACAAATGTGTATGCTTAGACAGTTAGCTATGTTGGCAACTTTCTGAATGTCCTAGCCACAAGCATCAGCCCTGATTCTGTTCCCAATGCTATCATTAGAACTCTGTCTCTCCAGTTTGAATCTTAGCAAAATAGGGCACTGCAAAGGGCAAAGAAAAGTGAGAAATTTATGGCTGCTGTTTGCAATATTTGCATTTTAGTTTTCCTGAAAGTTTTTCTTAGACTGTATTATTTAGTAAGTGCAAAACCCTAGCCACATTACTGTTGTTTTGTGTTGCATATTGATTAACATCAGCATGATATCATTCCTGTAATCCCAGCACTTGGGAAATGGGGCCAGGAAGATCAGTAATTCAAGATCATCCTTAGCTACATAGTGAATTTGATGCTAGCCTGCGCTACTGGAGGATCTGTCTAAAAAAACCCACAAAGAAAAAAGGGGGGCATGATTTGTCTTCTCCATTATGTACAAATGCTTGCTCATATAATTATTCTTCGTTTAAGTGTTGCTTTACAAAGGTAATAAAAAATAAAAGAAAACTTTAACCTAGATTCATTTGCTGCCATGTCTGATGACCTGAATGGAATACACGTTGTGGCAGGTGCAAACCGTGTCCTGAAAGTTGATTTTTGGCCCTCATAGCCATGCAAGGGCATGTTGCATGGTCCATGTGCACACTGATACAATCAAATTAAAACATGACCTTCCGATTCGGGATTTAATAAAATGAAGCAGCCCCATCCATGCCCTAGTGACAACCGGCTCCATCCTCTGTGTGAACTGTCCCAGCTGCCGTGGAGGGAATTAATTAAGGGTTAAAGAAAGGAATAAGAGGCTTCAACTCCATTAACACTTCCCCATAACTTAATAATGCTCTAGTTACAAAAGAAACTAAAAGTCATTTTGTTATGAAATTATCTCAGTGGAATACTGTACTAATTAAATAGGAAAACTTGAGACAAATTAAGTTTAATAGGGTTTATTGAGCAACGAGTAATTATTGAATCAGGCAACCCTTAGAATCAGGAGCAGCTCAGAGACCTCCAGCCAGCAATGTAGCCACAAACTTTTATATCCTCCACACAGAAACAAGATAGAGAAATCTGACTGGGTTAAAACACTAAAATGAGTTAAAACACTAAAGACTTATTTTGTACGTAGAAGTATGCTTGCATGTCTACACCGTGTATGTGGTAGGGCCTGTGGAGGCTAGAGGAGAGCACTGGATCACCTAGACCTGGAGTTCTGGATCGTTGTGAGCCACCACATGGGTTCTGAGAACAGACAGGTCCTCTGCTCATCAGCCATCTCTCCCATCCTAGCCAGGCATTTGTTACACCACTCATGGTTTACTCTGTTAGCTATCTGCGAGTGGCTGGAGCTCAACTGTTTATGTGAAGCTGAAACATAGCTTTTCATTACCAAAAATATATTCTGAGGGTAGGTTATGGTATTCTTAATAGAGGAACTCTCAAAGTATGAGTGAGCCTTACCAATGGCTCCTGCTTATTTAATCTAGCAGCTGTTACAGACTGGCAAGTCACGTGGCAGCCTGTGATGCGCAAGCTTTTGTGCTTCCATTTTGGTCTTGTCATCTGCAAACAGTTTTTTTTCCTGCTTTCTGCAGAAGCATTTCCTTGCACAAATGAGTTTCCTGAGTTTGTCTCTGGAAAAGCTGTGAAAGAACAAAGTATTTTAAGTTCTATCTGATTTAGAATGCTAAAGACAATTCCTTCTTCATTGACTTTCATAATAATTTAACTAGAAGCTTAAAATTAAAAGTACATACCCATCTACTAATGTATTATTAAGGTTACCAATATTGTCAATAGTTTTGGAACTGTTTATGGATGAAGTGAAACAATAAAAAGTGACACTAATAATAAAAAGTGACACTACATCATATTTAATTGCTCGTTGCTTCTAACATAGTGTGTTAAGTATGGATATATTTTACCAAATGTAATGCACACAATTATTCCAATTCCATAAAAGGGACAATTGAGCTATGGCAGTATTGGGAAATTTCTTCAAGGCTCAAGAGTAAGGGAGTGGTGGAAAGATTCCGACCAGGCACACCCCAGCCACTTGTGTTCCTTTGCTGGTGATCCTAAGAAAGTAGTTTCAGTAAATGATGGACTGTTTGGGTTTGCACAGCTGGTAGTGAGGAAGCAAAGGCAAAAAGGTAATTAGTTTAAACTATTTATTTGTTAAGTAAATATTTGTGTACCTATTATATACAAGCCACTGTGCTAGCACCATAAAAACAATGGCTCTGTTTTGACTCTGGAAGGAGGTAGAGAAGATAGTATCTCAAATAAAAAGACAGGACCAAGGAAACCTTACTTCCTTTTTTTTTATTATTCTTGAAATTAGTGGTCTTAAGTATATTTCTACAGTGAAAAGAAGCAATTGTAAAGGAAAAACTTAAGACTCATATTAGATATAGATCTTTTAGAAAGTAATCTCTTTGAATTTAAAAACATTTTAAATTCATTCATTGACATTTTCACATATATGTACAATATATCTCAAACAAAATAACTCCCAATGATGGGAGATGTCATTTTGTAAATATGTTTCTCTTATTGGTAATGAATAAAGCACTGTTGGCCAATAGGAAAACAAAATATGTGGGACTAGGAGACAAGGAAGAGAAAGGAAGGAGTAGGGAGGAGTCAGCATGTAGAGACTTGAGAGAACAGAGGTTCGGGCCCTTTCTCTGGTAAGAGGAGACCTCGTAGAAGTACTTAGATTAATAGAAATGGGTTAATATTTAAGACAGAGCTAGCTGATAAGAAACTAGTAACTGACCATCAGAATTATATCTAATACAGTGTCTCTCTGTGTGTTATTTGGGGCTGGCGAGGCAGTGGGTCCAGGCCGGCAGGGAAAAATCTTACTCATAACATAATGGCACCTTCAACATGGCTAATAAGAAATTCCACTTAAAATTTAACAAAAGCTTAAAAAGTAGTTTTAGAGACAAGTAAGGCTTCTTGGTAGCAGCATTTTTCTCGATTGGACTCTGTTTTGCTAGAGACAAGCAGAGACTCACATGGCTCCTTTAAGAGAGGTTTCCTGACTCAGCATAAGTGGAAAAAACCCACAAGATTTTAAAAGAGCTCTGCTAACAACTGAATGGTGTGTACAAGAGCTGGCAATGGCAGTGACCACATCTCCAAGCCAGAAGCATGCTGCTGGATGGCAGCATAGACCAAGGCAGTGAGGTAAAAGTACCTGCCACCATCTTTGATAGACCGTGGCCAATACAGCTGTGACTTTCATTTTAGCAATGTTGTTGTTTACCAGATAAAAGACTCATGGACACAAAAAGATAAAGATTTACAGTAAAGACAGATTCACATTAAGAAAAACCACTAAAGGTATACAGTGTGTTATAAAATATACGTAGGCTCGGGAGAGAAAAAGAATAAAATGGTTTTAAAAAGTCAGAGGGTAGCTGGGTGTGGTGGCACACACCTTTATTTCCAGCACTTGGGAGACAGGACAAGCATATCTCTGTGATTTCACAGTAAACCTGGTATACAGAGTTAATTCCAGGATAGATAAAAGTTACACAGAGAAACCCTATCTCAAAAAATGAAAAAATAAAAAGAAATAGAGTAATAAAAAAGCTACTTAAAGGTGGGAACACATACTATATGCTATTTTGTTGTCTTTAAGTTATTTGACTGCTGAGGAAATAGCAACAACTGTTAAAACAAATGCTGCTGGGTTAATTTAATATATATATTTTAAACATGTTTTGACTCCAAAATTTAAGTCTAAGGACAGGTTACTGGGGAAAAGGATTTCCATTTTTGTTTCTACAGAAAATGAAAAGCTGTGGATTCCTTCCAGTCTAATATGGTTTGATCAAGCAAGCCCCCCTGAAACTGTGTCCCAGGTGATCCAACATTCAAAACAGTTGGGACAAGACAGCCTTGCAGACTACAGCCAAGAATTCTGCATCTTCTTAGAATCCCCCATGACAGCACCCCCTACAGCAGGAAGCAGTTTGAAAAGAATGATGCCCAAATTCGCCCAGATTCCCAAATATTGTTTATAATTGTTTGTTTTTATTCAAATGGGGTTAGTTATAAATGGTTAATGATCACAACCAATCTCTTTTTTAAAAGTAAAAAGGGGATTATGGTATAGAAATGAATACTTTGTTTTGAAATAGATTTTCATTTATTGATACAAATGTAAGGTCAATTTTGTGATATGTATATTTCTCCTCTTGTTTAGGTATTGTGCTTATATAGTTCATTTAAAAATGTAATGTGTAATTTAGTACAGATTATAAACTGTTACATATAATAGTCAAAAGTTGGAGTTAAGTTAGTTAGGTTTTCTAGATATATACAGAGATGTATTTAAGATGAATAGGCATTCTTCAAACCTTTCAAAGACCTACAGAATATGGCATTTAAAGAGGCTTAGGTTTTTTTCTTAACAGTGAGGCACAACTGTTTCTGGCAACACCACCTGCGTCAGAAAAGATGATGGGCATTGAAGAAATGCGATACAGAATTTGCTTTCAATATGGCAAGACTAACCATTTGGGTAAGATACTGCTTTTACCTGGACTGTTTGACTTTATGCTGTATAAACTGGACATGCAGAACCCACAGGAAAGTGACTGCTGATACAAGATGGGCATTGCTACAGGGTTTCTGCTTCATGGAAGAGTCTGCCAG
This sequence comes from Cricetiscus sungorus, assembly GCA_030556225.1. NCBI lineage: Eukaryota > Metazoa > Chordata > Mammalia > Rodentia > Cricetidae > Cricetiscus > Cricetiscus sungorus. Next base: position 31,444,741 of record JANBXA010000491.1, on the reverse strand, counting down.
ACAGTCTGCAGGACACAGAGAAAAGTTACCAACAAATTGCCAATACATATGAACAGTTTAAAGTTTCCTGCTTTGCTGAGGAGTCTGCCAGACACCTATGGCCTATAGGCTGAAGATGAAACATTACAGAAAAACTTAAGGTGAATAATCAGGTAGCAAGATGCCTCTGTCCTTTCTAGAGTTTATATATTATCCTTCTGTGGTCATTGATGGAGTTGAAGACAGATAGTTTTGGTTGTAGTTTTTCTAAGGATAAAAGATAAGTTACATATAAGACTTTAGACTCACAAAGGTAGAATAAATGATGGAATATTTTCTTTAAATCTTACTAAATGTTAATGGACTAAATATTTAACTGTGATTCTTATTTGATAACTTTTGTGTGATATATTTTGCTATGCTAAGGTTAAAACCCTATTTATTTAGACATAAAAGAGGAGATTTCATTTTGTAAATATGTTTCTCTTATTGGTTAATGAATAAAGCACTGTTGGCCAATAGGAAAGCAAGATAGGCAGGGTTAGGAGACAAGGAGGAGAGAGGAAGGAGTAGGGAGGAGAATCAAGATGGAGTATGGAGAGAGAAGAATGCCAGCCCCTCTCTCCAGTCAGATGAGACCACGTGGAAGTACTTAGATAAATAGAAATGGGTTAATACTTAAGACAGAGCTAGATGATAAGAAACTAGTAACTGGCCAACATAATTATATCTACTACAGTGTCTCTGTGTGTTATTTGAGGCAGGCACAGCTGTAGGTCCAGGAAGGTGGAAAAAAACATACTCATAACACTCCCAGTTTATCAATCCCTTTCCCTCTGTGTTCCCCTAACATGTAAGGACTTTCATATCCTTAAAAAAGAAAAAAAAAAAAAACCAAACCACCAAGTTCAATTATTGCTGTCTCCAGGAACGTGGATCACTTACCTGCAGCTATGTCTCTGAAGAAAAATGACTACCCGTCCCTAGAAATCATTAATTGCCAGTAGCTGACTTCATAGCTATGGGTGGAATCTAAGGGCCTCCCTTATCCATGTTGGAATTTTGACTGACTTGATCTGGTGTGGGTAACCGTAGCTGCTGTGAGTTGTGAGTGCACTGACTATGTTTTGTCCAGAAGACAGCCATTGCCAGCATCCTCCCCATCCTCTGGCTCTTACCACACTTCCTGCTCCCTGCTCTATGATGATCTCTGAGCCTTGGGAGGTTTGGACCATTTAGAGCTGAGCACTTATTCTCAGCCCTCTGGCCAGGCATGTGTCTCTCCATTGATTACTACTCAGTGCAAAAGGAAGCTTCTCTGACCAAAGTTGAGAGTTACACCGATCTACAACCACACCCATCTGCGGCCACACACGTAGAGGTTTTAAAAGCAGTGTGACATGTCCACTTAGCAAAACAAAACTAGGAGACCCACCTGCCCCAGAAACCTCCCCAGAAACAGGGTTTTCAACAAGGTTTACAGTACCAAGCTGACCTTCAATCTGAACCATTTGGTTGTCTCTGTAACAGGCATGTCACTACTGTACCTGTGGACACATCTTACCTGGAAGGTCAGTGTTGTAGTATGTAGAGTGCATCATTGGGTAAGTGAAGACATTTCTGCCCTAGAGGAGTGCATAGCACCTGCCAATACTATGAAGTCTAGCTAGTAGGGAAGACATTTTTAGGTCAATTTGAACTTGAGTTTTCTATGCTTAGTAGCCAAGTGTGTTCATCAACAGGGATTTTTATCTAGTTTTGGTGAGAAACAATGAGCAATGGCTCTAACCAACATTATTTTTGGTGGCTATTGGGGCTACCATGACCAATAATTCATAGGAAGTATCCCATGACTAGCCCAGAAATTTTAATTTAATAACCTATATCTTCTGGGTGAAACATTTATCCACCCATTGAAGGTAGCTTTGTTCAAACTCCCTTCTTAAAATTTTATTTAAAGAATGTGCTTAGTGGGTTTCCAAACGCTTTTCTCTGTATCCTTAATTTTGGTTGACTCACTACTACCTCCATACCTCTCATCCTGCCTCTCCCACCCACACTTAAACTTTAACCCTATGGCTCCCCTTCTCTACTTCCATATCATATATGCTCTGTTATACTTTCCCTTCTGTATCTTCTTCCTTATTATGGCTCCTTTGTAGCTTCCTAACCTCTACAGACACACCAGGTTAAACACACAATTCTAACAATTTGAAGCTAGATCTCCATCTGAGAGAGAATGTGCAGCTTTTGTATTTCCGGCCTTGGGTTGCTTGATTAGTATAACATGTTCTGGTTCCATCTTTCTGTAAATTTTATTCATTTAAAGTGATATAAAATTTCATTGTTTATCTGTACCACATTTTTATCATCTGTTCATCAGGTGACAAACATCTCAGCTAGTTTCATTTCTTAGTTATGAATACAGCAATAGTGATCATAGATGTGAATGAATCTCTATAGTAGGGCATGGAGTGCTATGGGCAGTTTTCCTGCTAGCCTGGTCTCACAACCGCCACAGCCCCAAATAACACACATAGACGTTGTATTAGATATAATGCTGTTGGCCTGTTATTAGCATTACTTATTGGCTAGCTCTGTCTTAAATACTAACCCACTTCTATCAATCTAAGTATTTCTGCGTGGTCTTATCTTACTGGAGAGAGGATCTGGAGTTCTACCTTGTTGGTCTTACATCTTGAAACTCCTCCTACCTCTTCCTGAATCCTCCTTCTCTCCTAGTCCCGCCTAGCTTGCTTTCCTGTTGGCCAACAATGCTTTATTCATTAACCAATAAGAGAAACATATTTACAGAATGACATCTCCCATTATCTTCTCTTTTCTGTCTAAATAAAAAGAAGGGTTTTAACCTTAACATAGCAAATTATGTAACAAAACATAAGAACCATAATAACCATAATAAGAACCATAGTTAACAATATTTAGTCCATTAACATTTAGCAAGATTTAAAGAAAATATTTCATCATTTATCCTATCTTTGTGAGTCTAAAGTCTTATATGTAACTTATCTTTAATCCTAACTAAGGAAAACTATAACCATAATTATTTGTCTTCAACTCCATCAATGACCACAGAAGGATAATATATAAACTCTAGAAATGACAGAGACAACTTACTTCCTGATCAGTCTCAGTCACCCAAAGTTTTTCTGTAATATTGCATCTTCAGCCTGTAGGCCATAGTGTGTCTGGCAGACTCCTCAGCAAAGCAGGAAACTTTAAACTGTCCACCTATACTGGCAGTTCGTCATTCACTTTTGTCTGTGTTCTGCAGAATGTCTGGCAGACTCTTCCATGAAGCAGGAACCCTGTAGCTGTGCCCATCTTGTATCAGCAGATCAGCAGTCACTTTCCTGTGAGTCCTGCATGTCCAGTTTATACAGCATAAAGTTAAACAGTCCAGACAAGAGCAGTATCTTGCCCAAATGGCTAGTCTTGCCATATTGAAAGCAAACTCCATACCAAGATACCAAGTTTTTTTTATTTTTTTGGTCTATCTTCCTTTCTGATGTAGGTGGTGTAGCCAGGAGCAGTTATGTATCACTGTCAAGAAAAACTCTAAACCATTTTAAGTGCCATATTCTGTAAGTCTTTGAAAGGTTTGAAGAATGCCTATACATCTCAAATACATCTCTATATATCTAGAAAACCTAACTCACCTAACTATAAGTTTTGACTATCATAGGTAATTATCTATAATCTGTACTAAATTATACATTACATTTTTAAATGAGCTATATAAACACAATACCTAAACAAGAGGAGAAATATACATATCACAAAATTGACCTTAAATTTGTGTCAAAAAATGAAAATCCATTCCAAAACAAAGTATTCATCTCTATACCATGATCCCCTTTCTACCTTTAAAGAGATTGGTTGTGGTCAATAACCATTTATAACCAACCCCTTTTAAATGAAAACAAGTATTTATAAACAATATTTGGGAATTTGGGCATTGTTCTTTCCAAACTGCTTCCTGCTGGTAGGGGACACTGTCATGGAGATCCTAAGAAGATGCAGAAGTCCTGGCTTTAGTGGTCTGCAAGGCTGCCTTTTCTCAGGGACATTGCTTCAGGGGATCTTGCTTGCTCAAACCATGTTAGTCTGAAAGGATTCCATAGCTAAAATGAAAGCCACAGCTGTATTAGCTGCAGTCTATCCAAGATGGTGGTGGGTAATTTTACTGCCAGAACTGAGAGCTGTGCTCACTTCCTTGGTCTCCACTGCCATCCAGCAGCATGCTGCCGTCTTGGAGATGTGGTCATTGTCATTGCCAGCTCTTATACACACCATTCAGTTGTTAGCAGAGCTCTTTAAAAACCTGTAGTTTTTTGCCACTTATGCTGAGTCAGAAAACCTCTCTTAAAGGAGCTGCACAAGTCTCTGTTTGTCTCTAGAAAAACAGAGTCCAACTGAGAAAAATGTTGCTACCAAGAAGCCTTGCTCGTCTTTGTTCTTTTGTTTCTAAAACCCTTTCTTAAGCTTTTGTTAAGTTTTAAGTGGAAGTTCTTATTAGCCACATTGAAGTTGCCATTTTGTTATGAGTATTTTTTCCCGCCAGCCTGGTCCCAGAGCTGCACCAGTCCCAAATAACACACAATGGAGTCTTTTAGATATATTCTCAGAGGTGGTGTAGTTGGATCACCATTTTCAGTAAATAAAGTTCAGGATTTCTGAACTGTTTTTACTAATGTAGTTGTAAAATACATCAACCAATTAGAGCTAGAAATGTGGTACCTAACTGGTTAATATAACCACTGATGATTAAATTTGGCTGAAACACTTTTTTTTTTTAAAGTTTAGTTATCAACTTTGGATGTCTATGTTGAACGAATTTCAATACTCAAAGTAAGTCAACATAATAGCGTTCCTGTTTTGCCAATGATCTCTACTTCATATTTTTACAAAAGCCATTTTTATAATTAAAAACTTTAATTTTATGTGTATGGGCCTGTGTATATGAATGTAAGTCTGTGCACCATATGTTTGCTTGCTGCCTACGAAGGCAAAAAGACAACAAAGGATCAAAACACCCATCCAATAAAAGCATCACAAGAATCAGCATATGTGCTTATAATTATTCCAGACCCAGATGGGTAAATGTCAGTGTAAGAATACATCCAACAATATCAAGAGCAACATGGCACCACCAGAACCTAGTCATTCTACAACAGCAAGACTGAAACATCCCAATACAGATGAAGCAGAAGAAAGAACCTTAAAATAACTTTATGAAGATGATAGAGACCCTTAAAGAGGAAATGAAAAATCCCCTTAAAGAAACTAAGTAAAAGACTAACAAAAAATGGAAAGAGATCAATAAATCCCTCAAAGAAAGCCAAGAAAAAAAAATCAATCAGATAAAGAAAACAGTTCAAGACTTGAAAATTGAAATAGAGACAATAAAGAAAATATAAACCAAGGGAATTCTGGAAATGGAATATCTGGGTAAATGAATAGGAACTACAGATGCAAGAATAAGCAACAATGCAAGAGATGGAAGAGAGAATCTCATGCCTTAAATATACAATATAGGAAATGTTTAATACAAAACATTCAGAAAATTTAGGACATCATGATAACAAAACTAAGAATAATAGAAGGAAAAGAACACCAGATCAATATATTCTACAAAATCACAGAAAGAAAATATATTCCACAAAATTATAGAAGAAAACTTTCCCAAGCTAAAGAAGGACATGCCTATGAATGTACAAGAAGCTACAGAAGACCAAATAGACTGAACCAAAAGAAAAGTTCCCTTACCATATAATAATCAAAACACTAAACATACAGAATGAAGAATAATAAGAGCTGCAAAGGAAAAAGGCCAACTAACATATAAAGGCAAACTTTCTATCAGAATTACACCTGACTTCTCAGTGGAGGCTCTGAAAGCCAGTAGATCCTGGACAGATGTTCTGCAGACACTAAGAGACCATGGATGCCACCCAGAGTACTATATCCAGCAAAACTTTCAATAACCATAGACAGAGAAAACAAGATATTCCACGATAAAACCAGATTTAAACAATATCTGTCCAGGAATCCAGCCCTATAGGAAATACTAGAAGGAAAACTCTAACCCAAGAAAGTTAGTTCCACCCACAAAAATACAAGCAATATGTAATCCCATACCAGCAAATCCCAAAGAAGGGAAACACACATACACTACCACTACCACAAAAAGAAAAGGGAAAAACAAAAACAAAAACAAACAAAATAATTGGTCATTAATATCCCTCAATCTTAATATTAATGGACTCAATTTACTTATAAGAAGACACAGGATAACAAAGTGGATACAAAAACAGGATCTGACCTGTTGCTGCATGCAAGAAACACCTCAACTTCAAAGATAGGTATTTTCTCACAGTAAAGGAGTTGGAAAAGACTTTCCAGTCAAGTAGACCTAAGAAGCAAGCTGGCGTAGCTATCTTAATATCTAACAAAAATATTCAAACTAAAAGTAATCAAAAGAGATGAAGAAGGACATTTCATATTCATCACAGGAAAATCCATCAAGATAAAGTCTCAATTCTGAACATCTATGCTCCAAATACAAGGGCACCCACATTTGTAAAATAATTACTAAAACTCAAATCACACATAAAAACCCTTAAACTTATAGTGGGAGACTTCAAAAACCCACTCTCACCAGTGGACATGTCTGCCAGACAGAAACTTAACAGAGAAATAAAGGAACTAACAGTTGTTATGACTCAAATAGGCATAACAGACATCTATAGAACATTCCACCCAAACACAAAAGAATATAACTTCTCAGCACCTTCTCCAAAATTAACCACATACTCAGTAACAAAGCAAATCTCAACAGATACAAAAAAATGGAATAAACCTATGCATCTTACCAGATCACCATGTCTTAACATTGGAATTCAGCAACACAAATTACATAAAAGCCTACAAACAGTGCTCAACTGAATAACCACTGGGTCAAGGAAGGAAAAAAAAAAAAAGATATTAAAGACTTCCTAGAATTCCATGAAATTGCCTGTACAACATATTCAAACTTATGGGAAACTATAAAAACTGTGCTAAGAGGAAAGTTCATAGCACTAAGGACCATAAAGACTTTGGAGAAATCTCACACTAGCAACTTAACAGCATATCTGAAAGCTCTAGAACAAAAAGACACAAACTCAATCAGGAGGAGCAGATGGCAGGAAATAAACTGAGGGCTGAAATGAATAAAAATAGAAAACAGAGAACAATATGAAGAATCAATGAAACAAACAGGTGGTTCTTTGAGAAAATCAACAAAATAGACAAACCATTATCCAAACTAACTAAATGACAGAGAGAGAACATGAAAATTAACAAAATCAGAAATGAAAAGGGGGCATAACAACAGACATTGAGGAAATCCAGAGAACCACCAGATCATACTTTAAAAACCTATACTCTACAAAATTGGAAAATCTAAAGGAAATGAACAATTTTCTAAATAGGCACCAAATAGCAAATTTAATCAAGACTAGATAAACAATTGAAATAGATGTATAACCCCTAAGGAAATAGAGCAATCATTAAAAGCCCCCCCCTCAAACCTAGGGCTAGATGGGTTCAGCAAAGAATTCTAAGAGACCTTCAAAGAAGAATATCAATTCTCCTCAAATTGTTTCATGGAATAGAAATAGAAGGAACATTGCCAAACTTTTATTTTTTTTTTAAACGAGGCTACAGTTACCCTGATACCCAATCCACATAAATACGCAGCTAAGAAAGAGAATTTCAGACCAGACTCCCTCATGAACATTAATGTAAAAATACTCAATAAAACTCTGGCAAATTGGATCCAAGAACATATCAGAAAAATCACCCACCATGATCAAGTAGGCTTCATTCCAGAGATGCAGGGTTGGTTCAACATATGGAAATCTGTCAATGTAATCCACCATATAACCAAACTGAAAGAAAAAAATGTCTGATCATCTGGTTAGATGCTGAAAAAGCCTTTGACAAAATCTAACAATCCTTCATAATAGAGGTCTTGGAGGGATTGGGGATTCAAGGAACACACCTTAACATAATAAAAGCAATATACAGAAATCTGATAGCCAACACCAAATTAAATAGAGAGAAACTCAAATTGATTCCACTAAAATCAGTAAGAAAACAGGGCTGTCCATTTTCACCATATTTATTCAATATAGTACTTGAAGTTCTAGCTAGAGTAATAAGAAAACAAAAAGAGATCAAGAAAATACAAATTGGAAAGGAAGAAGTTAAACTTTTGCTCTTTGCTTATGATATGATAGTTTACATAAATTACCCCAAAAACTCTACCTGAGAAATCATACAGCTGATTAACACCTTCAGTAATGTAGCAGGACACAAGATTAACTAAAAAAAAATCAGTAGTCCTCCTATATACAAGTGATAAAAAGGCTAAGGGGTAACTCTAACTAAACAGGTAAAAGACCTGTATGCCAAGAATACTTGAAGTCTTTGAAGAAAGAAATTAAAGAAGATATTAGAAAATGGAAAGTCTCTTATGCTGTTGGATAGGTAGGATTAACATAGTAAAAATGTTAATCTTACCAAAAGAAATCTACAGATTCAGTGCAACCTTCATCAAAACCCAATACAATTCTTCACAGACCTCAAAAGAATAATACTTCATTTTGAAAAACAAAACACTCAGGATAGCCAAAACAACCCTGTACAATAAAGGAACTTCTGGGGGCATCACCATCTCTGACTTCTATAGAGCTATAGTGATAAAAACAACTTGGCATTAGTATAAAAACAGAGAGGCGGACCAATGGAATCAAACTGAAGTCCCTAATATTAATCTACACACTTATGAACACCTGAGTTTTGACAACCAAGCTAAAATTATGAAATGGTAATAAGAAAGCATCTTCATCAAAAGGTGCTGGCATATTGGACGTTGACATGTAGAAGAAAGCAAATAGATTCATATCTATTGCTGTGCACAAAACTCAAGTCCAAATGGATCAAAGACCTCATTATGAAACCAACCACACTAACTTGATGGAAGGGGAAGTGGGAAGTAGCCTTGAACCCATTGGCACAGGAGACTGCTTTCTAGTAGCACAGGCACTGAGAGTAATAATAAATGGAACCTCTTGAAACTGAAAAGTTTCTGTAATGCAGAGGACATGGTAAATAAGACAAAACAGTGGCCTTCAGAATAGGAAAATATCTTTACCAACCCCACATATGACAGAGGGCTGATCTACAAAATATATAGGGCACTCAAGAAACTAGACACCAAAATACTAAATAATCCAATTAAAAATAATTGGTCAACTATTTTCATAGCAGTATTATTCCTATTAGCCAGAACTTGGAAACAACCTAGATGCCCCTCAACCAAAGAATGGATAAAGAAAATGTGGTACATTTATGAAATGGTGTATTACTCAGTGGTAAAAAGTAATGACATGAAATTGCAGGCAAATGAATGGAACTAGAAAAAAACATGCTGAGTGAAGTACCCAGACCCAGAAAAACAAACATGGTATGTACTCACTGATAAATGGATAATGGAAGTAAAACAAAGGTTAACCAGACTACACTCTATAGACCCAGAGAAACTAAGTAAAAAGGGCGACCCTAAGAGGGACACATGGGTCACCCTGGGAGGGGGAAATAGATGAGATCTCTTGGGTGAACTGGGGAACATGAGGGAATGGGATGGTTGAGTTGGGGGGAAGGAGTGGAGGGGGAGAGCAATGAAAGAAATACCTTGATAGAGAGAGCCATTATGGGGCTGGGGAGAAACTTGGTGCTAAGGAAATTCCCAGGAATCCACAAGAACAACCCCAGCTAAAACTCCTAGCAATAGTGGGGAAGGTGCCTAAACTTGATTTCCCCTGTAATCAGATTGGTAACTACATTAAATATCATCACAGAACCTACATCCAGTAACTGATGGAAGCAGATGCAGAGATCCACAGCCAAGCTCCTGGCTGTGCTCCAGGAATCTAATTGTAGAAAGAAAGGAAGGACTATATGAGCAAGGGCGGTCAAGATCATGATGGGAGAAACCCACAGAGAGTGACGATCCGAGTTCATGGGAGCTCAAGGACTCTAGACCAACAGCTGGGGAGCCTGCATGGGATGGAACTAGACCCTCTGCATGTGGGTGACAGTTGTGTGCCTTGGTCTGTTTGTGGGGCCTCTCACAGTGGGACATGAATATGTCCTTGGTGTATGAGCTGGCTTTTTGACTCTAATCCCTATGGTAGGACACCTCATTCAGCCATGAAACTTGTTCCTGCCTCAACTTGATGTTGACTCCCATGGGAGGCCCTACTCTTTCTGAAGAATGGATGGGTTGTGGTGGTAGAAAGGAGGTGGAGGGAGGGAACAGAAGGAGAGGAGAGGAGGGAGGGGAAACTTGTCAGTATATAAAATAAAATGTTTAATAAAAAAGTATTTGACGACTTTATAAAACACATGGGTTTGCTGTAGGCAGGAAGCAATGGGAAGGGCATGCATCTATTAAGATGTGAGTGTTGCTAGGAGCTGCCTTGTTTTTCATCAAAGGGTTTTTTTTTTTGAGATGAGAGCATGGAAGCTGGTAAGTACTGGCATGTATTTGTGCTGTACAACCTCCAGAAAGGGCATGGAAACTAGTAAATATCACATGTTTGTGCTGAACAACTTCCAGAAATTTTTAATGGATGACTCTATGTATCATTCTTTCCACAGAGAGCTGACATTCAAGGAACTGTTTTTGTTAGCTCCAGAAAATATGATGTCTCCCTATCACGCATCATTCTTGTTCTTAAATGTATGTATTTTCATTTGTGGAGAAGCTATACAAGGTATCTGTGTTCATCATTCTACAGTAAGAATTTTAGTAATATTATTTTAGGCAAGAAAGCCATTTTAGCTTTCATGATGTATTAGAAACTTGAAAATGTAAATTATACAACAAATATAATTTATGAAACAATTAAAACATTTGTTTAAAAAAGTTGAGACTTCTTAAATGTTACATTTTAAGACAAAAAAACTATAAATTGCATAGACATTTTAATTCTCAGCTTTTCTACTACGTTTGATAATTAAACAGCTGATGGGTAATTAAACTTACTCTAAAAAGAAAGCTAGTCTGTAAATTATGACATTTCAAATAAAGGTCTATAGGTGATTAATTAGGATGTAGGAATATCTTATCTACAACAATATCACAGTTACAGCTAGTATGGGATTTGCAATGTTATAAACAGTTGAGGATGTGAATGCACATATATTTAAGTGTTGGTTTACATTCTTTAAGTGTTAAAAATGTATTTACCATTGTATCAAAACCAAATACCAAGGTTCCTTGGTTGAAACAAGAAAAAATTCCAAGACAGCTGAATAGTACTGATTATTTAATTCTTTAATACACTTACTAAAATTCAAAAGTCTTACTGATAGATGATATCTATAACACGTTTTAAAAAATATCAAGTATGTCAATTATTATAGAGGAGTAGAGAAAGAGCAAGAAATTGAAAATAGTCTGAGTAACAAAGTATAAGGTTTTTCAATGGCAAATACCTGTGTAATATAGTTAGCTCCATACCAGTCTCTCAGTGTCTAGGAAACACACAAACCTGTTACACCTTTCAGAGGACTGTTAAATAGGCAATCTCAATCAGACTGTCTTGATAATGAAGAGACGAATTGCATTCAAACAGATAAACTCTGTAATGTCAGGTGTTACCATCATTTTAATGATATTTGTTACTGATTTTTGCAAAACAGTCTTAATTTTTAATTTTATCAATGATAACATGAGCGGTTATCTTTTAAAATTATTTTATATAAAAGTAAATCTTCTTCCTACACATAATTTCCTACAATTTTAAACAGTTGGTGGCTGAAATTTCATTTGGCTAGAGGTATTGGGGATATATCTGAGGAATTTCTTTAGTCCTTTTCAAGGGATTGTTATGTCCTGTCAGGTGCAAATTTGTAGGAAGTAATGGTCAAATTCATGGTGTCATAGACGTGGAAGCAAATCCTAAGGAAATTGCTTTGGAGTTTGAGAAGAAAAGGAGAGAATGCAATACTGAATTATCATATGCTTACTGACCAAAACCAAATTATACTTCTAAACTAATTAGGTCAGCATGTATTTTAAGTGATCATCTTCATTGTATCATTCAAATGCCAGTCTGTTTTCTGTAGTTTTTTTTACTGTGTAGAAGGTCTGACAGCATATTTTCATGCATTATGCTCATTTCTGTCTTACAACTTGAAGGATTTTCTACTAGGTATCAATGTGGAAGATAAAGCGAATCTCAAAGATGAAAGTCAAACTGTGTACATGGAAGACTGTAAGGGGTCACGTTATGCGAAGAACAAAGTAACTTGAGAAGAAAAACATTTTATGTTCAGCAAGTATTGAAAATTACCACAATTACAAAGATAACAAACTCTGACACAGAACAATTTGCTTTCATTATTTTATATTCACCTGATCCAAGGCCAGATGCTTTGTGTTTGACATTTAGTAAGTATGTACTTAATAGATACTTGTTAAACCTCATCTTCCTTCCAGAGTCCAGTGGTGTCTATAGACCATAGAAATAAGGGTAAACCAGAGGACTCTGGTAATATGAATACATTAGTTTATGAGGGGCTCTTTTACTCCCTGCTTCTGAGCCCTGGAAATTTCACCTAGTTCCCCCACCAGGGTTTTTCTAACAACAAACATATTATTACTGAAAAGTACTATAATGGATGCAATAAATACAATACAAATCTGATGACAGATATCATTCTGTAAATATGTTCATCTTATTGGTTGATGAGTAAAACACTGTGGCCAATAGGGCAGCAAGATAGGTGGGTCTAAAAGATGAGGAGGATTCTGGAAGTTATTGGTAGAGAGAAGTCACCATGTAGGGCACCAGAAGATTAACAGGTCCCCAAACCTTTCTCTGGTAAGATAAGACCATGTGGAAATACTTAGATGAATAGAAATGGGTTAGTAATTAAGTTAGAGCTAGCCAATAAGAAGCCTTAGTCATTACCCAGAAGCATTATAACTGATGTAAGTCTCTGAGTGTTCGTTTGGGGCAAGGCAGTTGCAGAACTGGACATCAAATTCTGTTACACAAATCTAGTCATTTAATGTAGGAAAGGATCAGAATTTTTGTTTCAATGGAAGATTGATTTAGTCATAGTGCAGTAATTCTTTTTTATTTTTATTTTAAAATTTTATTTATTATTTTATTATTTTATATATCGATTCCAGTTCCCTCTCCTTTGCTCTTTCCCTCCCCCTCTCCCTCCTTCCCATGTCCCCCTGACCACTCTCCCATCCCATCCCCCCCACTACTTAGAACAAAAAGAGGCATACTCAAGTAGATACCAGGAAATAATCAATTTGAGGACTGAAATCAATAAAGGAAAACAATACAAAAAGTCAATGCAACAAAGAATTGGTTTTTTGAGAAAATCAACAAGATAGACAAACCTTAATCCAAACTAACCAAAAAGCAGAGAGAGAACATGCAAATTAACAAAATCAGAAATGAAAAGGGGGACATAACAATGGACACAGGAAATTTAGACAATTTTCAGGTCATACTTTGAAAACCTGTACTCACAAAATTTGAAAATTCAAAGGAAATGGACAAATTTCTGGATCACTATCACTTACCAAAATTAAGTCAAGAACAAATAAGCAACTTAAATAGACCAATAACCCCTAATGGAATAGAAGCAGTCATCAAAAGCCTCCCAACTAAAAAAAGCTCAGGGCCAGACGGCTTCAGTGCAGAATTTTATCAGAAATTCAAAGAAGAGCTAATACCAACACTCCTCAAATTGTTTCACACAATAGAAGCAGAAGGTTCATTAACAAAGTCTTTTTATGAGGCCACAATCACCTTGGTACTCAAGCCACAGAAAGACACAACTAAGAAAGAGAACTACAGACCAATATCCCTCATGAAAATTAATGCAAAAATACTCAATAAAGTACTGGAAAATCGAATCCAAGAAAACATCAGAGAAATCATCCACCATGACCAAGTAGGCTTCATCCCAGAGTTGCAGGAATGGTTCAACATATGAAAATCTATCAATGTGATCCACCATATAAACAAACTGAAAAAGAAAACCCACATGATCATCTGCCTAGATGCTGAAAAAGCCTTTGACAAAAATTCAACACCCTTTCATGATAAAGGTCATAGTACAGTAATTCTTATCATTTATTATATACATGGGGTTCAGTGAAGAATGGCAACTGTGGTGGGTGAAGCTAGTAACTTGACCTGGTTTCTATGGAACAGTCACTTACAGGTTAGAGTGCTGACCTATATTTGCTTAATTTCTGTGTACCCTAAGTGCCCCAAGCTCCAACCCATGGATTCACTTTGGTCCCATTAAGACAGATGTATAAATTCAGGGAAAAAAAACTAAGAAAAAGCTTGAGACTGAAAACAAAAATGAGAGATGTCAAACAGACCATCAGAAGACTCAAGGGGAAGAATGGAGGTCATTCCGACTCAGACCCCCTGAACATGGGTCTCAGCTAGAAGGATTGAGCAGTCTAAGGGTCCTCACACAGTAGAACCAGGATGTATCCCTGATGCACAAAAGGACTTTGGGAGCACATTCCCCATGGAGGGATACTCCCTTAGACTAGAGGCAGGAGGGAAGGCCTAGTCCCTACTCCAAATGACTTGACAGATTTAGATGAACCCTCCTGGAAGGATCACCCTCCCTGTGGAGTGGGGGTGGGTGGGAGTGGTGGATGGTCAGGGGGGGGATGAGAGGGTGGGATAGAAGGAAAGAGGAGGGAGGGAGGGGGAACTGGGATCGATATGTAAAATAAAAATAAAAAATAAAATAAAAAAAATTAAAAAAAGGTATTCATGAAATAGTATGTGGTCTTTTGCTGCAGAGAACATCATTGCCATCATAAGCGAAACTTTGTGGGCATTTACCTTAAAATACTTTATTTTTATTTTATGTGTATGAGTGTCTTGTCTCTGTGTGTATATATGTATGCCACAAGTATGCAGTGCCTGAGGAGGATGGAAATTCTTGGATCCCTTGGAGCTCACGGCTGGGTATGAAGCACTGTGTCACAACCAAGTCTGAGACCTCTGCGAAAGAAATCAGTGCTTTTACCCACGGAGTCATCTCTCCAGCCCCGAGAACTTCTAATTTATTTTAGTGTTAAACATATTAGAGACATGCTGTCAACATGATTGCAAGTGCCTTAAGGGAAAGTATTTATAGTATTTGTGCAGCCTTTTAAAAATAAGGAATACCAAGTATTTTCTCCGAAATCAAAGGGAAATGTATTGTGCAAGTTCAGCCAGAAATGAAGAAACCAGCCAAACCAACGTAATGTTTTTTAACGTGCATGTGTGCATGCGTGTGTGTAAGCGTGCATATTTGTGCGTGCGCGTGTGTGTGTGTACATGCATGTGCGTGTGCGCGCGTGTGTGTATGTGTGTGTGTGTGTGCATGCATGTGTGCGTGCATGTGTGTGTGCGTGTGTGCGTGTGTGCGTGTGCGTGTGTGTGCGCGCATGCGCGCGTGTGTATTTCCCCACATTTCAGGGCACACTTGTGGAGGCCAGAGGGCAATTTTTAGGAGTCGGTTCTTTCCGCTCACCATATGATTCCTGGAGTTGAACTGAGATTGGTGGCAGTGCCTTACCCACTGAGCTATCTTGCTTGCCTCCAAATCCTTGGTTAATATTTATTATGTATATGTATGTCATTCATTTGGCTATATAAAATATAGAACTGAAAAAAATAAGATTTGTTTTTAAAATTAACCGGCATGGTATGTAAGTAAATCATAATTGCATTTTTCTTTATTGTATAATAGTAATTCATATCTCAGCAGGCTGACAGAGGTCACATGAATGTAATCCTAGCATTTGAGAGTTTGAGAGGTGGAGGCAGGAGGATCAGGAAGGAGTTAAAAGCCAGCCTGGGCTACATGAGACCCTTTCCCCCACCCACTTTCTGTACCTTTCTGCCTCTAAACATCTCACAAAGTGAGAGTAAGGCATTAAGCACATTGTTTCTTAATCAAATGAATAATTTGAGGGAATCTATATTATTAGGAATTGTTAAGAACATTGAAGCAATTGCTTTTTTGGCCAATCCCATTTTAAATAAATATATACTATCTAAAACATATAGTTATAAGTTCACATAAATTGAGATACTATTCGTTATTTATTCCAAACCATGTGAAATTCATTGTTATTGCTGTAATTGTTTTATAGAAGGATGCTATTTTCTTTCTCATTAAGGAAACATGCAAAATTCTATTTTTTCTTTATAAGAAGTACCAAAAAATATCTACTGAGAAATATAATGGATGAGCAGCAAGCATCTTTGGATTATTTATCTAGTCAGGTATGGAATTCTTTTGGCATTTCATTGCATTACATGTGCACATTGGCATAGCTGGCTGGAAGTACAATCATTTTATTTTATGCATGATTGTTCAATATCTATGATGTGAGAAGCATGTGACAGGAAGCAATGAAGCAGACCTTTGCTCAAGGGGTATGCGGCCTGGTGACGAGAAAACAAACATGGAGACAGAAAATCTGAATGCTGTCAGAATGACATGGGAAGTCTCTCAGAAGAGAGAGCCTGTGAGCTGAGCAGTGAGAGATGAGTAAATGTTTTACATTTCACCAGGTTGGTAAGGTGGGGAGAGCATTCCCTCTGGGCAGTTCTTATGAGTTGGTGCAGGGGTGAGAGGGCTAGTGAGGTTGGGAACGTGTAAGGAAGCCTGACTAAAGGAATCAGAACTAAATCTCTTTAGACCACAGGTCACTGAGTTATGTGAACAAGGCCACAGATAACACAGAAGTAATGGCAGACAGAACTAGCTTGTAGGAGATGCTGTAGGGTGGAATGATCGCTATTTATGCCTTTATTGTGTTAGAACAGTAAGAATCCACTCTAGAAGAAAAGGCATCCTGCTGTAGAGAGGCTCACAGGCAGCGTTTATATAATTTAGCCAAGTATGACCTCGTCTCGTGTGTCTGTGTTTAGGTTAATGAGTGCATGAATCGAATTCTTTCGACTACAGAAGTTTTTAGAAAACAGCTGGCTCCTTTTCCTTCCTGGCCCATTCAGTCACATGGTGAGAGTGCTGCTATTTTAGCCTCTTCACACTTCTGTTTTATTACTCAAAATTCTCTGGACAGCTTGGTGCATTGAAAAGTTTTAGAATTCACTGTTCACTCTTTCCTAACAGTCTGGAGGACCAGTACCTGCTACTAAGCCAGTTACACCACGTGCCCGGTCCGAAGCTGAAGAACTTTTCACTGTTTGAAAACCAGAGCTGTAAAATCATTGTAGGAATCTGTTGAACATCAAGTAACTTTAGGTTCTGTGTTCTGAACATCCCACCCTGGTATTTTATTAATAATTACTTTTACACAGAAGAGGAGCTCCAGAGGGCCCCCGCCCCCCATGAAAAGTGGGTTACCTTTTTGACATGTATCAAAGTGGGATATAACATTAAAATGGAGAAAATAATACAGAAAGAAATACAAAGTTCTTTTCCTGCATTAAAATACAACATTTATTCCTACATGCTTGTGCTTCTAAGAAAATGCTGTGTAAATTGTACAAATATGAATTTATATAAAAATCCCAAGCAAATTAATATTACTGAGGCCCAAGTAGGTTTTTCTTAGGAGGGAACAGACAGAGATTGAGTGCTTTGTAAGGACAGGCACTGTCATGTGATACTTTAAAATAACTTGTCCTGTCACTCTCTTCTCAGTGGTGGAACAAAATGTAGCAGGGCATGTATGTGTGTGTGCCTGTGTGAGTTTATGTGCATCTCATGCATCCAGAGGACCAGAGAGCGTTGGATCCCCGGGAACTGAAGTTACAGACAGTTATGAGCCACTGTCTGGGTGCTGGGAACATAGCCTGGCTCCCCTTCCAGAGTGGTAAGGGCTCCTAATTGTTAAACTCTCACTCTGACCCCACAGTATTTTAAACACTAATCACTAAAAGAAATGCATTGCAAGGGTTTACTGTCCCCAAATTCTTTAACTGCTGTTTTCATTTGAATTCTAAAATTGTGATAACTTCATTTCTAAGAAATTTAAGTCATGGTATCACTAATAGCAACAATTTCAGACAGCATTATTGATTGTCTTAGTTACAATCCTGTGCACTAAATGACTAATTTTATTTTCTAGGTTTGGATTGCACTGGTATTAAAGATTCAATTGGTTCTGTTACCAAAACCCCTAGCGGTTTATATGTAATCTTTCCAGAAGGATCTAACTATCCATTTGAGGCAAAGTTTTCCCTTATTATACAGAATAAACACCAAGCTAACTTAATATTGAAACTATATTTTTTTTAGTATTTATTTTAAAACTGTTTGTCTTTAAAATTTAAATAAATTAGCAAATTTCACAGTTTTAAAAGTTTGGTTCTCTTTACATCCTATGCTCAGACCATGAATTTCAGCTTCCTACCTGAGTTTCTGTAGTTACACTATTTAACGTTAATCCATTTGTTGCAAGTTTTTATAGTATGCTTATTGGGGCAGAACTGTGCAATATAAATTCTTGCTCTAAATAGTAAATTGAGGCTAGGCAACTTTGATATGCTGTGGCATGGGACTTACTAAGCTTTTATTTTGCTTCCTACTTACAGCTATACTGTTTTGATGATAGATTATTTTACAATGTGAGACTTTGTTTCAAAAATTAAAAAAGCAATGAATAGAAAGTCTTTTCCTTTGGCATAAGGAAGATTGATAAACTGATCCATGCTTATATGAATAGTCTGAATTATACTTTGCCTATCCTTAGTACTTGTCTGCTTGTATTTCTAGAGCACACAGTGCTTATGGACAGAAACGATAATGTGTGTATATACATATTTTTTTCTGGGTACTTTCTCAGTGTATAGAAGTTTTATGATCCCTGAAGGTTATCAATAGTCTATATTGTACAACAACAACCTTTCTTTTTAAGTTGATGCAAAGAATTTCTGTCCTTAGCATTATCATAATTTCTTTTGAAATCTATTGACAAGATGAAAAAAAAACTTAGGACTTAGGTGGGAAATAACTTAAAAAACTACCCAAGTCTTTTTGCCTATACTTTCAAAACTAGGTCTGAACAGCTGTAGAGGGGAAGCCTTCTAACTTTGCAAGGAGTGGGTTGCATAATTACTTCTCCTGTGGAAAGTGCTGGTGCCTCAGCTTCCTCCACACTGCTTTTTTTTCCCTGTCTCTGTGTGGGAAGTCTCTGGTAGAGTGGATTACTTTGATTTCTTCCCCTGTTGTTTCTGTGTGCCCCAGACAGGTGCATATCACACATTTTCAACAGGAGCTCCATGTGAGCACCTGCTGAGTGGGCACAGCTCATGCTTTTCTGTCGTGAAATGTCAATCTCAACACCAGTTTGTGGGAGAAAAGAAAAAAACCAGAGGCAGGCAGACAACATATTTAACACTAAAAAACCAGCATCATAGTCCAAAGGACAGTTACAGCATTATAATCCAAGAACCATTATAATCCAAGAATTTGTGAAGCCATCCATCTCTGCCATAGCACCTCAGCACTGCTATTCCTGAGGTGAGGAATAACATGATAACCTTAAAATACTACAAATACTTGTATCTTTAAAAAAGTTACCCATGCAAGGCTGCAGTTAGGTTAATAATTAGTTTGTCTAAATAGTCATATTCCTAGAGAGTTAAAAATATGAATACATTCACATTCATGGGAATGAAAACTTTCTTGTGTTTATTTTTCTGTAGACTTATGGATGAGGTCTATACTGTTAAATGTCGAAACAATGATGTGTTACTTTGGCATTTTCTGGACCCATTTTAGGCGATATGTGACATGGATTTCAGAGGAGGAGGATGCATGGTGGTTCAGAAAAGGATCTATAGGATCCAGAGGCCGTGGTGCAATTACCTGGATGGATCTGGAGACCTTTTAGGTAAAATTTCATGTATTTATGCTGTGACTTTTCTCTTTCTATTTAAAAAGATTGTTTTCAGTTAAGACCTAGAAATCTGGGCTGAAGACCTGTATTAGCAATTAATACCATCGGTTGCTCCTCCAGAGGACATAGGTTCAATTCCCAGATCCCACATAGCAAGTCACACTTGTTTGTAACTCCTATTCCATGGGATCCAAAACCTTCTTCTGGCTTTTATAAGCCCAGGCAGGTGTTTCCCAATTGTTTGTGGAATGGGCAAAGAAAAACAAAAAAGGAGGCAGGGTTGTCATAGACTTACAATAAAATATATGTTAGGAGTAGTTTTTCCCCCACCGGTCTGGGCCCACTGCCACGCCAGCCCCAAGTAACACACACTGTATTAGATATAAATGCTGTTGGCCAGTTATGTGTTTCTTATTGACTATCACTGTCTTAAATATTTACCCATTTCTATTAATCTAAGTATTTCCATGTGGTCTCATCTTACCGGAGAGAGGGGCTGGTGTTCTCTCTCCATCCTCCATCTTGAATCTCCTCCCTACTACTTCCTCTTTCCTCCTTGTCTCCTAGTCCTGCCTATCTTGCTTTTCTATTGGCCAACAGAGCCAATATGAGAAACCAATATGAGAAACATATTTACAGAATGACATCAAAAGTCAAACCATTTGAATTGAATGTAATTTTATAAAACTATGATGTACATTATTATTCTCTAAATTTGAAGAGAGTGTTGTCTAAGCAGATCTCTAGGCAAACACTTTTTTTTCCAAACATAGACTGCTTTATATATAGCATAATTAAAATATATTGGGGATGCAATAAAATGAGCTGTTAACTCTTAAATATGAGACCAGGATACAGCTGAAAGAAGTTTAAGCCAATAACAACTGTGAAACTAACATTGCCTGTAGGAGCCCTTCCTACAATCTGTGTACTTTTTCTTGTACTTCTATCCAGTTCTAACAGGGTGGTAGCTAAAATACCCAGGGAAAAGACCGTAATATCTTAGTCATAGTGTCCTCAGTTTTAATAATGTCTATCTCATTATTATCTAACCCTCTGAGATTTAAATTTTTTATCCTATCACTTCATAATTTAAGTAGGTTGCATCTGAGGAATGTTCACATTTATAATTCTCTCTCTCTCTCTCTCTCTCTCTCTCTCTCTCTCTCTTTCTCTCTCTCTCTTCTCTCGCCTATTCATCCCTGACTCAATCTTCCTAGTCCCACGTGCTTTCCTCTCCCCCTTCTCTTTCTCCTAGCTCTCTCTCCACTCATTGCCCCCCCCAACTCCCAATATGGTCAGGAAATCTTATTCCTTTTCCCTTTTGTGAGGGACCTTGTATGAATCTCTTAGAAGCCACCTTGTATCCTAGTTTCTCTGGCGTTGTGAATTACAGGATGGTGATCCTTTGCTCTATATCTAAAATCCATATATGAGTGAGTACATATCATGTTCCTCTTTTTGTGACTGGGTTACCTCGCTCAGGATGGTTTCTTCAGGTTCCATCCATTTGCCTGCGAATTTCAAGATTCTGGTTTTTTTTTTTTTTTTTCCTCCCCCACTGAGTAGTATCCATTGTGTAAATGTGCCACATCTTCTTTATCCATTCTTCAGTTGAGGGGCATCTATGTTGCTTCTAGGTTCTGGCTATTACAAATAATGCTACTATGAACATAGTTGAACAGATGTCTTTGTTGCATGGACATGGATCTTTTGGGTATATGTCTAAGACTGGAATTACTGGATCTTGTGGTAGACTGATTCCCATTTCCCTGAGGAACTGCCATACTGATTCCCACGTGGCTGTACGAGTTTGCACACTCACCAGCAGTGGAGGAGTGTTCCCCTTTCTCCAAATCCTCTTCAGGATAAATTGTCTTTGGTGTTTTTGATTTTAACCATACTGACAGGAGCAAGATGGCATCTCAGTGTTGTTTTGATTTGCATTTCTCTGATGGCTAAGAATGTTGAGCACTTTCTTAAGTGTCTTTCAGCTATTTTATATTCTTCTATTGAGAATTCTCTATTTAGTTCTGTACCCCACTTTTTAATTGGTTTATTTGGTGTTTTGATGACTAGCTTCTTGAGTTCTTTGTATATTTTAGATGTCAGCCCTCTGTCAGATGTGGGGTTAGTGAAGATCTTTTCTCATTGTGTTGGCTGTCATTTTGTCTTATTTACTGTGTCCTCTTCTTTGCAGAAGCTTCTCAGTTTTAGGAGGTCCTATTTATTAATTGTTGATCTCAGTGTCTGTGCTACTGGTGTTATATTCAGGAAGCAGTCTCCTGTACAAATCGTTCAAGGGTACCTCCTACTTTCTCTTCTAGAGGTTGAGTGTGGCTGGATTTATGTTGAGGTCTTTTATCCATTTGGACTTAAGTTTTGTGCATGGTGATAGATATGGATCTATCTGTAGTCTTCTACATGCCTGCATTCAGTTGTGCCAGCACCATTTGTTGAAGATGCTTTCTTTTGTTCTACTGTATAAGTTTAGCTTCTTTATCAGAAATCAGGTGTTCATAGGTGTGTGGGTTAATATCAGGGTTTTCAATTTGATTCCATTGGTCTACCTGTCTATTTTTGTGCCAATACCAAGTTGTTTTCAGTACTATAGCTCTATAGTAGAGCTTGAAGTCAGGGATGGTGATGCCTCCAAAGTTCCTTTATTGTACAGGGTTGTTTTGGCTGAGTCTTTCATTTTTTCATATAAAGTTGAGTTTGTTCGTTCAAGGTCTGTGAAGAATTGTGCTGGGATTTTTATGGGGATTGCTTTGAATCTGTAGATTGCTTTTGGCAAGATTGCCATTTTTATTATGTTGATCCTACCTATCCAAAAGCATGGGAGATCTTCCCATTTTCTGGTATATTTTTTTAATCTCTTTTTTTAAAGACTCAAAGTTCTAATTATATAAGTCTTTCACTTGTTTGGTTAGCATTACCCCAAGATATTTTATGTTGTTTATGGCTATTGTAAAAGGTGATGTTTCTCTGATTTCTTTCTCAGCCCTTTTATCATCTGTATATAGTAGGGCTACTGGTTTCTTTGAGTTAATCTTATATCCTGCCATTTTACTGAAGGTGTTTATCAGCTGTAGTTTTCTGGTAGAGTTTTTTGGGTCACTTATATAAACTATCATATCATCTGTAAATAGTGAAAGTTTGTCTTTTTCCTTTCCAATTTGTATCCCTTTCATATCCTTTTGTTTTCTTATTCAGCAAATGTTTCTTAAGGAACAACTGATTTGAGATTAAAACTACATTTACTGAGTCACATAATTTGTTATTTGCCATAAAATTTCAGCAAGTTTTCTTTTGAAGTGCTGTAAAGATAAAACTTGATCTTTTATTTCGTGTTTAAATATAGTTTTATGCTGAATTTGGGGAAATAAAAATGAAGCAGTTTGATTCTGTTCACTCTAGAGAATTAATAATATAAGTAAGTTAGATAATAGCTGATGGATGAGTTGAGCCAGACCATCTGTTGTCCTGGTTATTGATGAGTCTCCTCAGTTATGGAAATGCTGAATAGCTTCCATATTCACTAGTAAAAGATTGTTCTCATTTAAATAAATATATTAAAACAAAGCATTTCTTTCATAGGAGAATTTTGGCTAGGACTGAAAAAGATTTTTTTTTACATAGTTTTATGCTTCATGTGGCCCTGGAATCTGAAGATGACTCCTTGGCTTATGCTTCATATGATAACTTTTGGTTAGAGGATGAAATGCTACTTTTAAAAATATACCTAGGAAGATATTCTGGAAATGCTGGTAAGTTTTTAATTAAATTTTAATTTAATGACACTAAAATTGAGCTATTATTTGCCCAGTATTATATAAAGATAGTGATAATGCAGGACATAATGATGATTGGAGGACAATGTGTAAGTCTGAAACTCTGTTGTGAACACTTTCCTTAATGGCCTTGGTGGATTTATATCTTTTGGATGGAGATGCTGGGGCAGGTTGGGTAAGCAGCATTCCTAATTTCATGTCCAGGGAGTAAGAGCCTTTCAACTTTGTCAGTGAAGAAACCTGTAAAAGGAAGAGTCTGGCCTAAGACTTCTGTGAATCATATGTCTTCTATCCAATCCAAGTCCACACAGATACCACGTTCTTTTCTCTCTCCATTTTGCATTTCCAAAAATGTAACTCATTGGAACTCCAGAATACTTAATGATAAGTTTGTATTTTGGAGCTGAATTTTTAAAGACATTTGAGAGAAGAATTACTAAATTCTGTTTCCCTGTTTTTCCCTTATTGTGTACTTGTTGGACACACACACACACACACACACACACACACACACACACACACAATGTATTTGTGTTAGAAAGTCACAATGAATGCCATATATTCTTTGGCTGTCAACTAATCTTGATACAGAGGTAACACAAATGACACTGAAAACACAGAAGACTGATAGACCTTTAGGTTTAAGGAGTACTTGAGTGATTGCAACCAGGAGATTTTTGTGGGCAGATGAGTAGATTTTAAAAAAGAGGCAAATCTTAACACTTTTTTGAAAATAGATATTCATGCAGTCACTTCTGGTCAGATGGACGTGCTGGCATTCTGAGAACAGTCCTGTAAGAAAGATGGGCTTTTGGCGAGTGAATGTTGGCAAATGGGCCAGCTTGTGTCACAGCATAGAAGAGGAGATGGCTGGCAGGGGGACTGCTTGGTGTGGCTGGAACTCATGGCATATTAGGGAGGTTGAACTTGAGACATTAGGTGAAAGTTGAAATTCAAGTATTCATAGATATGGGAAAGCTTGAAGGATGATTTATGAGGTTTTCAGGGTTTGCTTGCAAATATGTAAAGACTTGTCTTTGTATGGAGCATGCCACATCAGGAAGCTTATGTGGAGATCTCCAAAAGATGATTATGTTTTTGTAAGAGGATGTTTTATTTTCCTTACAGAGCTCTTAAATTTCCCATGGCCATTAAGTAGCTTTCAGAATCAAATGATAAATGTCAATCTACGTCAAGGAAAAGTATAGTGTAAATAGATAGGTAGATAAAAGCTTATCAGACACAAATTAGGCACTGAGCTTGTAGCAAAAAATATAAACATGAACTTGAACATTTGAATAAAGATGGACAATGACCAAGGAAAGAGATTTGGGCACGCACACACACACAGTACAAATATATCTGATAATAAAACTCTAGACAAATTTCTGTGGGTTCTCAGAGAAAGCAGCTGTTAGCAGTAAGGTTTTTCCTGCCGGCTCGTCTGGTCCTACCAACACATCAGCCCCAAATAACACACAGAGACTCTGTATTTGATATAATGCTGTTGGCCAGTTACTAGTTTCTTATCTGCCACCTCTGTCTTAATTATTAACCCATTTCTATTCATCTAAGTACTTCCATGTGGTCTTATCTTACTGGAGAGAGGGACTGCATTCTCTCTATCCTTCATCTTGAATCTCTTCCCTACTACTTCCTCTCTCCTCCTCGTCTCCTAGTCCTGCCTATCTTGCTTTCCTATTGGCCAACACTACTTTATTCATTAACCAATAAGAGAAACATATTTACAGAATGACATCTCCCATCAAGTAGCATTGTATCTTTGTCTTTGGGGTAACTAGAATACTTAACAGAAACAACTTAAGGGGAGAGGGACTCATTTTGACGGACAGTCCCAGAGCTGTTGCAGCAAGATTGCAGTGGAGAACAGTCCATATCTGATGGCTAAGTAGAGAAGGGTAGAGACAAGACATAGCTCTAAGGTCATGTGACCTACTTTCACCCCTGCCTCCCAGTTATCATTTCACTGTCTCTCAGTAATGCCTTTGTGTGATTGGCAGAGTTCTCTGGCTGTCACTCTCCAGAAATACCATCACAGACTCACCCAGATGTGCACTTTGTGTATAATGAAGGTCAGGGGTCAGTTAGTTTAATTCTGAGAGCCATGATTGTAGCAAACATGGTGGGTAAGTTCTAGTGAACTGTTTTCCAGTAATAATCTGTGTGTGCATGTGTTTGTGTATTTAAAAAGAGTGATTCAGTATAATCCATTGAGAAGTCATCTGGTGTAGATTCTCTTGCTGTTGAACTTTGTCAATGGAAAATGTTCATGGCACGGTCACAGAATTTCGGCACTGCTCCCTAGATGAATGGCAAATTTTTCTAAATGACATTGTATTTATTTATTTATTTTGTGTATGTGTATGTGTGTAGGCACATTCATGCCACATTGCATGTGTTTAAGTCAGGGAACAACTTGGGGAGTCTGTTCTCTCCTTCTATTATGTTAGTTCTGAAGGATGACTTCAGGTCATCAGGCTTGTTAGTGGGTGTTTTTACCCATTCACCCAGTTTTCCAACCCACTGGGTGAACTTTTAAAAGGTACCGCACAGCATGGATGCTGAAAATTATTTCAGTTGCAGATGCCTACTTCCTTCAGTATGTGTCTCCTTATGTCATAACTTGCAGGGTCTGGGACTTCACTAACCAGCAGCACTGGTTTAAGAGAAGTCAGACTAATGAAGTTCGTCAGGTTCCCCAAAGTATTTACTGCAGGAGATCCCAAAGTACAGAAGCCTAGTGAACAAAGGCAGGTCTTGGCTTCCTCGATACTTCACATAGTTTCTCTTCTAGCTGAGCACGTTAGTCAAAAATTCCGAGTAGCTGGAATGCAGGTATGAATCCATTAACTTCATGGAACTGTATGAAATAAAATATAGTACCCGAGCTTGCGGTTTAATTATTAGCTGGACAGTCTTGGTCAAGATAGTTAATCCTTGAAGCCCTGGTGAATATCAGCCACAATAGTCAAACAGTGTTCGGCGTAAGCTTCTTAAAAATAATCCATCTACATTAAATGTGAAGAACCATGAAGGAAGCATACCTCCATAGAACATCAGAACTTTTTATGAGCTCATTAGTCATGCCACAGGGACACTATATTCATAAATGGAAGCCAACAATGTTGAAATTACAAATCTAATACTCTTTTAATTTTTTAAAAGATTTTTGTGCATTGGTGTTTTGCCTCCATGTATATCTCTATTTGAGAGTGTTGGATCCCCTGGAACTGGAATTACAGGCAGTTGTAAGCTGCCATGTGGCTGTTGGGATTGAACTTGGGTCTTCTGGAAGAATAACCAGTGCTCTTAACCACTGAGCCATATCTCCAGCCCCTAAATCTAAATTGTTTGATTTTTGTTTTTTGTGACTGGGTTCCTCTGTGTGCCCTTGGCCTCGAACACACAGAGATTCACCTGCCTCTCCCTCCCAAGTGCTGGAATCAGATGTGTGCACCACCACCAGGTTAGGTACAAATCTAATATTCTGAATGGTAAATGCTTCGCCTTCATCCATAGTAAAGTAAAAACTGTCATGGGGGAGGAGGAAGAGATGGCCTACTGGTTAAGAATTCTTTGCCACTCTTCCTGAGGACCAGGTTCAAAGCCCAGCACTCACATGAGACTCACAGCCATCCAGTATTCCGGTTCCAGGGGATCCTACATGCTGTCTGGCCTTCGTGAGAATTCTGTGTATGTGGTGCACAGACAGACAGGCAGGACAAACAATTATACACATAAAACAAACAAGGAAAAAAGAGTGTTAAAACCCCATTATGTAATAAAAAGAAAGCATACTGTATGTACGTTGTTTTTTCTTTTTTAAAAAGTTGTCAGTTACCATGCGGATCACCTTCAAGTGTGTCAGGGACATGCACCACAGTCCAAGTTTGTTTGGATAGCCAAATTTACATGTCAAATCTTCACTAGGTTTTGGCACACAGTGTGAGAGAGATTTTAACAGGACAGATAGTAAAAAATCAATTGATACCTGTCTCTAGATGCAGTATTTCTGCATAACTGATTAAAATAATAAATTTCTCTGAATTCAATTTTTGAAAATAATCCTTTTTATGCAGACGATGTATTCCGAGGCTTCAGAGAAGATGATAACCAGAATGCCATGCCTTTCAGCACATCAGATGTTGATAATGGTGCCACCCTGCTTGTCTGGTCAATAGTCAGTCAGTGAAGAGCTGCAGTCACCTCCGTAACAACACTGGCTGGAGGTTCAACCAGTGCGATCTCACAAACCTGAATGGGACCCATTACAGTCATGGAAAACTGCATGCAACTGGAATTCAGTGGGGTACATGGACCCAAAACAACTCAGTTGTCAAGATTAAATCTGTCTCAATGAAGATTAGAAGAATTTACAACCCATATTTTAAGTAATCTTATCTCAAATTGTAGCACCATGTAGAGAGCCGCGAAGTGCCACGCCTTAAAGTGGCGCTGGCTTCCGCCTTACACCTTCCCGTTGGTGAAGACTCTCTGGCATAAACAAGCCCTTAATTGGTTAAGTCTGTTCAGCCAGTCTGCTTCCGCATTAGAGTAGCCTATCTGCAGGTTCCACATGGCTCACTGGGGTTGGTTAGCTCAAGGGTATTTAAGCCTGTTCAGGGGTCCCCCAGCTCTCTCTCTCTCTCTCTCTCTCTCTCTCTCTCTCTCTCTCTCTCTCTCTCTCCCCTTCTCCCCCCCACCCCGTGAGCCAGAAGCAACACGTTTGAAGGATCCTGATTAAAATTGCAAGAAGAAGATCTACCCAGAGTTGCGTCTTCCTTGCTAGCGAGGGCAGGCGCGTACAGATGGTGGCCCGTACCGGGAATTTTTCAGATCAGAACTTCTTGCAGTCAGGGCAGTGCTGGCATGTTCCCAAGGTAAGTTGGAACCAAATTTAAGGCCCTTGGTAAAGAGGCGATAAGGTCTCCAGTAAGGAGCGATGATGTTCCGGGTTTGGACTAAATTAAGGCCCTGGATAAAGAGGCAATGAGGTCTCCGGTAAGGAGCTATAAAGTCCCAGGTAAGTTGGGACTGAGTTAAAGACCTCGGAAAAAAGCAGCAATAAAGTCTCAGGCATTGAGCGAGAGGTTGTAACAAACCAAAAGTAAAATTTTTAAGATGGGGACTTCTCAGTCTCATCCAATTTTTCTGGCTCTTCAGGAGCTACTTTTGTCAAAGAAACTTAAAGAAAAGCACACTAGAAAGATTCCTGAGCGAATGCGATGCCATTGCACCTTGGTTCACAGTTTCGGGAGACCTCACGCTAGCGTGCTGGGACAAATTAGGCAGGGATCTTGACTTTGCCTGGGAACAAGGGTCGCTAAAGTCCGGAGTCCAACTGGTTTGGAAGTTAGTGTGGAGTTGTATCGAAGACAAGAGGTACTGTAAAGAGGCGATGGAAAAAGGGAAAGCTGCACTAGAAATGTTGCAAGAAGAAAGATCAGAAGAGATGTTGAGAACACAGGAGAGTCATGTACGGACGAAACAGATTCTGAGGAAGAATTGCAAGCCCTCATAAAAGGAGTTCAGAAACAATCCCCTAAGGGGCAGAGGGGGAAGGGAGAGGAGAAATGGTGATGTGAGGAGGGGAGGAACCCTCCTGGAACAATGTCTTTGGGGCCTTTTCCTGATCACAGTGAGGAAGGGCGGGGCCAAGGTACAGGGCGTTCCTTTTGCCCTGAGGTCTGGAAAGCCTTACGAAATGACTTAAGTCTTGAACAAGTGAATCAGATGGCCATAAAAGCATGGAAGTCATTACCCAATAAGGGAGAGGTGAATGGTAACCTCACTAGATCCTACAAGGCCCAATAAAACTGTTTTCAGATTTTGTGGCCTGTTTGGTAGAGGCTGCAGAGAGAGATTTTGGCATTACAGAAGCCATAGTTGCAGCTATCTCTTTTGCAGTTGTGGGTTCAGTCACGGCTGCTGTGGCTATGAGTACATCGGTGCAGGCAGCCTCTAAGCTAAATGAGTCGTCCAAGAATGTGGCCTTGGATGCTCAATCCACAATTGGTGCCAACTAAAAGGAGGCTTAATGATTGTAAACCAAAGAATTGATCTGATGCAGGAGCAAATAGATACCTTGTGGCAGCTGGTCCAATTTGGGATGTAAAATGAAATATCCAGGTTTGTGTTAACAGCATTCAGTATGAGAACTTTACACATGCTGCTAATTTGTCACGACAGTTGTCTAGCTATCTTTTAGGAAATTGGTCTGCTGACTTTGATGACCTGATGGCACAGCTGCCAGCAGCCATCGTTGCAGTGAATTCAACACATGTGGATGAGGGACTGGCTGCCGGATTGTCATTGTGGTTCCCGTTGCCTTGGATCATCTGAAAGAGTGGGCGAGAATGGGAGCCATGGCTGTACTCTTGTTGCTTATCTCCTTCGTGGGCCTGTGGTGCCTTTGCAAGATGAGGTTTGCTCAGAAGTGGTATGCAGCTATGGTTGTCCAGGCATTTACAGCCATTGGGGCAGGACAGTCTCCCCAAGCATGGCTTGCAGTCATGAACAAGTATTGATCCTTCACGCTCAGGTTGTATGGCTTAGCACTGCACTCCGAGTTAGCTCTGGAAGTGAGCAACTCCGAGAAGGGCAAGCCTGGTTGCATGTGGGTTGGTGTCCGAGGCACCACCTCCAGGAAAAAGACGCAGGATGGGTGTGGCACTGACTTGGCTGACCCAGGATGCAGGGTCATTACAATGTCCGCTGCTTTACTGGAGACCAGACCACTACCCTTGCCTGTTGCGTTATTAAAACAAAAGGGAGGAACTGTAGAGAGCCGCGAAGTGCCACACCTTAAAGTGGCGCTGGCTTCCGCCTTACACCTTCCCGTTGGTGAAGACTCTTTGGCATAAACAAGCCCTTAATTGGTTAAGTCTGTTCAGCCTGTCTGCTTCCGCATTAGAGTAGCCTATCTGCAGGTTCCACATGGCTCACTGGGGTTGGTTAGCTCAAGGGTATTTAAGCCTGTTCAGGGGTCCCCCAGCTCTCTCTCTCTCTCTCTCTCTCGCTCTCTCTCTCTCTCTCTCTCTCTCTCTCTCCCTTCTGCCCCCCCATGAGCCAGAAGCAACATGTTTAAAGGATCCTGATTAAAACTGCAAGAAGAAGATCTACCTGGAGTCACATCTTCCTTGCTGGCGAGGGCAGGCGCGTACAGCACCATTTCTGTAATTTTTGAAAACATGTTAAAGTTTTTTTTTTTACATAGTTTCTTGCTTAGACTTTAACATATTAGTCAAAAATTGAACATACATGTCATATTAGTGTAAACCAATTTTGTAGCACTTATAAAAGCAATCATGGCTCATCATGCTATGTTTTCTATTGACTATATTAACATTATGCAATTGTATGCAAGATGCATAGTTTTTAAAGGAGCTTGCCTTCTCTTTGAGCACGTAAATCATAGTAAGCTATTACAAAAACTGAGGAGTGAATCTGAATCTTAATTATTTCTTTATTTGTTACTTGCTTACATAATTTACAGATAGTTTCTCATGAAAACAGTTACAAGGAGTAAGATATGAGGAGTGATACATGAACACCACAGGGTTAAAATTTTTCCAAGTGATAACATGATATTTTAAAGCTGGTAAGAATTTGCTGATAAAATAAAATGTTTCATATTTTATCATGAATAATAATTTTTCATTTGTAATATATTTACGGTACATATGTCCTGATCAAATGCATTCTAAAACACTTGTATTTTAAATCTTTTAAATTAATTTTTGATGTTTGTTTTTTAAGTATGGCCCATACTATCTTGGAATTCACCATATAGCTCAGGCTGGCCTGGAACTTGTGGGAAATCCTGCTTCAACCTCTTGAGTACCAGTATTACAGATGCAAGCCACCATATCTGGATCTTGGCTCTTTTTAAACCAAGAGATATGGACTGTGAGTGAAGGGTATGGTGGGAACGATGTGCCATTGGTCTATATGTGCGTGAGAGAAATCCTGCGCTCTCTCCATGTTTTCTAAGTTGGAAGTGATGAATGGTAAAGATACTATGAAGAAGATGCAGGGAACATACTGGCTAGGCATCAGTTAGTGACAACTGAGGTGTGGGGAAAAGTAGAAAAGATATCTTAACAAAGGGCAAACTATTCTTCTCATATGATGTATCATAATGCGAGAGCTTCCTTATAAAATAGGCACATGTCAGGATTAGCAGTTAACATAATACAACTAACTCATCAATAAACAAATTTGTGTCATTAACTATCATAAAATGTGCATCTACTTTGTTAGTATTTACCTAGTATTTGCACATAAGCAAAGACATTATATCATTCATACCTTTGTAATGTAAATTGATACACCCTCGCTGAAGAAGTAATAGGAAACAGTAGGGGAAACTGTTTGTATGTTTCAATTTTAGGTGTCACATACATATATATGATTATGAGTATCTGGCCGGAGAGAACATTTAGTGTGTGCTTGGTATCCGACACTATGACATATCATGCATGGGTCTCAGTTCTTACAGAGTCCTATGCTGTTAGTGTGATGAAGGCAGTTGAACTATGTGTAGAAGTACAGTTATATATGTGGTGATATATTACTTACAATTTATTAAAGCTCGCCACAAGCTATAGAGTCAGGCAATGGTGATACACACCTTTAATCCCAGCAACCATACTAGTTAGTCACAGAGCCAGGCAGTGGTGGCACATACCTTTAATCCCAGGACTCAGGAGCCAGAGGTAGATGGATCTCTGTTAGATAAAGGCCACACTTAGCTACATGAAATTGATCTATTCCTAAAGAAAAGCAGCTCACACGAAGGTGATCTCAGCACTTGGGAATCACATGTCTTTGATCACAGGATGTGAGAGGTGCAAAAGGAAGAGGCAGCAGTCTGGGATTGCAGCCTGAGGATTTGTGGAGCTAGCTGGATCACCCTGCTTTGCTTCTCAGATCTTCAGCTTGAATATCTGTCTCTGGGTTTTTATTAATCATGTTACAGATATCTCTAACGTGTTAGTGATCTGGGATTCAAGCACAGGTCTTTGCCTACTTGTCCTTTTTACTGAAATGCTGGTGAGGAGGGCAATGTGGATATCCACAGATGTCTGGTTATGTCCTAATCTGCCTCCCACCACACTGGGTTCTCTTGCATCAAATGTTCTTCTGTGTAAAGAACAAATTGATCCTTATGTCAATTCTGAAACTACTTTGAAAAGATTCTCTAAAGGAAGAGTTTAGTGGATTGGAATCGGTTTGAAGCAGGCTTGCTATTGGTGTTCACAGTGGCTCACTATCTGAGGAATGATGTGAGAGCATCGTATGGCCTGTGCTTCAGAATCAAATAAGCACACCTCAGAAAGTTTGCAGAAGCAGAAATGAGAAAACTAAAAATGTGAAAGGCTACTTTAGTGTAGTGACGTTGTTTTCAGTAAATCCTGAAAGTAAGAAATCAAATATTTGTTAGGTTACACTAAGGAGTTTAATGCATTAAACAGCTGTGAAGAGACTGTAGGCATTTAATTTTCCACAAATGCTGAAGCATTTTTATTTAGTGAGGCTAGGCTTCTGAAATGGTAATAAATGGCATAATAATAATAATAATAACTTTGATTAAGGGTATATAATTTTTTAAAAATACACAATTTGAAAACATTTACTCTTGAATAATATTATAATTTCATACTTGTATGTACATGCTATTAAAAAAGCATAGACAATCCACAGACAGCTCAAAGTAATACCCACCATAGATTTAATAACACTAGGAGGAATCAGAGTAGCTGATAGCCTGGTAATTAAGTACTTCAGTCTTCTACCACACACATATGCATGCAAACACTGGGCTACGGTTGTCCAGACAGACCTAAGTGAAGAAGTAAGAATGGTTAAAATTAGGGCTTGGGAAAGCAGGGCCCATTGGTCAATCATGCACCACCATTTTGGTCAATAAACTTTCACTGGAATGCAAGCATGGCCACTCATTTCTGTCTATATCTTCATTCATGCTGCAAGAACAGAGTTGAAGAACTTCCATTAAAAGTATACGTTGTATGAAATCTTGAGATTCACAGGCAAATATTGAACTAGAAAAAAACATCCTCAGTGAGGTAACACAGACACAGAAAGAAAAAAATGGTATGTACTTACTTATAAGTGGACATTAGATATAGAACAAAGGATTACCAGCCTACAATCCACGTCTCTGGAGAAGCTAGGAAACAAGGAGAATCCTAAGAGAGCCATACATGGACACCAGAGAATGGGAAAGAGACAAGATCTCCTGAGCAAATTGGGAGCACTGGTGGAGAGAGGAGGGAAATAGGAGAAAGAGGAGGGGAGGAGGAGAGGGGGAAGGGGAACATGAGGGATCAGGAAGATTGAGTTGGGGAAGAATAGAGGAGAGCAAGAAAAGGGGTACCTTACTAGAGGGGGCCCTTATAGATTTAAAGAGAAATCTGGGCCAGGGAAATGTACAGAGATCCACAAGGATGACCCCAACTAAGAAGTTAAGCAATAGTGGAGAGGCTTCCTTAAATGCCCTTCCCTTATAATGAGAATGATAATTATCTTAAATGCCAGAATAGAGCCTTCAACCAGTAGCCAATGGAAGCAGAAACAGAGATTCACAGCCAAGCACTGAGTGGAACTCCTGGGATATAGTCCTAGAGAGGGAGAGGTCAATACCATGCTGGGTTAATCCACAGAAACAGCTTACAGGAGCAAGTGGAAGTGCATGGACCCCAGTCTGACAGCTGGGGAACCACCATAGGACCAAACTAGACTCTCTGAATATGGGTGTCAGTTAGGGGGCCTAGTCAGTCTATGGCGCCTCTGCCAGTGGAACCAGTATTTATCCCTAGTGCATGAATGGACTTTGGGAGCCCTTTCCCTATGGAAAGATACTTTCTCAGCCTACATACATGGGGGGGGGGCTAGGTCCTGCCCCAAATGATGTGACAGATTTTGATGATCCTCATTGGAGGCATCACTCTCCCTGGAAAGTGGATAAGGGGTGGGATGAGGGGTTAGTGAGGGGCATGGGAGGATGGGAGGGGGAGAGAACTGGAATTAGTATGTAAAATAAGATTGTTATTAATTTAAATAAAAAACTGTATGCATTATAAAGGGGGTAGTATCATCTATATGCATTGTAAATGGGGTGCTATCATCTATATGCTTTTTAAAGGGGAAACTATCATAACTTTTTCATAACAATGAGTAATTGAGAGGATCCACCAGAGATTAAGCTGATGGGGCAAGGACTATCTCTATATCTCTATCTATAGATATATAGTTGGATCTTGGTAGAGAATTCCAGATTAAGCTAAAAGGATTTGTCAATTTCAGGCCAGATTTGAGGTCTTACTCCACAGCAAAGTCCGTCTTGCCTAATTTCTTCTTTTTTCAAGAGACAAGGGGTCCATCTGTTACCCAAGAATGGAACATCACATACTTAGCTCCTGAGGCAAATAACAGACATTCAATACTCATTTGAAGATTAGCTGCTATGACTTCATGGTATCTTTGGAAATGTTTGCCAGTAACTAAGATCTAATAGGTTATTTTAGGGAGTTTCCTGTGGCTTTCTAGAGGGTGTTCCTGGATACTGGCAAATGGCTTCATCAGGATGTTTTGTATATCAGATTTCCCTAAGTGCCAGTAGAATTGGCTCCAAGTTCTTGGCCATTAAGAAAATATCCAAGAGTCAAGTAGGCAGTCTGTATAGTTAGTTTATGCACACACCAACAGGGGTAAGCTTCTCTGAAGGCCAGTGGACTCTATGGCTTGGTTAGGGACTCATGCTAGTGAGCACAGATAGGAAACCCTGGTGTTATATTGCTACAGCACAGAACTATATTGGCATCTCCTCAACCTTGACATTTCCCTTCCCCATCTTGTTAATGTCTTCAGAAGGAAGCTTTACCTCTCAGAGAGAAGTGTTTATATGGGTCTGTGTCTATTGATTCTTGAGGTGTTTCACATGTCAAGTCTTGGGACTCCTCTGTCTTTAGCTAAGTCTTGGACCTCCCAGTTCCTTGGTTTTCCCTGTAAGTGACTCTTGGCTGATGGGCCCCCTGGATGGTTCCTTATGTAGATGCTCACTTTGGTCTTACACAGGGAGAACACCTGGCTTTGGTCATAAAGCAGATGTGATGTAAATGGAAAAACGGTTCATGGTTGTTAACTGCTATTCAAATTGTAAATGGTGGCGTTTGTGTCTGAGGTTAACTCATCCATCCTTCTTTGCAGAATAAATAGCTGAGATCCCTCAAACACTGCAAGTAAAAAAAAAAATGGGTCCTAATGGTACCTATCTGAGAACAGCAGTGCTCAAGCAGTAATTTCATATAGCTTTGTAAAATACCTTCCATTCATGCAGAGTGAAAGCTTGCTGTCCTTAAAATGTGACAGGACTTTTTCAATACTCTGGGTGAACAAGGTCAAAAACTTCAAGTTAAAATACATACAAGATCCTCATGGAGACACTGATGACCATCACCCCAGGTTCACTCTCTTCCGCTCTTCTTTCCAGCCTTGCTCTGCATGAGACCAAGCCTTTGCCACATTCCTCCTCATGGCTGTCCTACACTAGCTCTGAAGATCAGGCTGACCTTGAATGTATCCCAAGTGCTGGGATTAAAGGTGTGAAAAACCACCGCCTGGCTAAATTGTCTCCTCATAGAAACACACACACTGCTCAGTGGTCTTGGTAAAGCAGTTTACAAATAGCCGTAAACTGTAATCCCAACACTCAGGAGGCTGAGGCAGGCAGAGTGCCATGGGTTCAAGGTTATCCTGGGTTATATACTGAGTTCTAGGCTAGCTCAGGTTAAAGAGTGAGACTCTGTCTCAAAAACAAACAAACCCCAAACCAAACCAATACAAAAGCCCAAAACCCCTTCTAAAAACAAAATGGGAACAAATAGATATAATC
The DNA here is from genome assembly GCA_030556225.1 of Cricetiscus sungorus. Lineage (NCBI taxonomy): Eukaryota > Metazoa > Chordata > Mammalia > Rodentia > Cricetidae > Cricetiscus > Cricetiscus sungorus. Next base: position 31,408,026 of record JANBXA010000491.1, on the reverse strand, counting down.
ATAGCATAGTTGGTTCTCTGAGGAAAAGTAGAAAAAGAACTTTAGGACCATGCAAATATGGACCATGCTATTCAGTTGCTCAGAGTCTAGACTCCTGGTCTAGACCAGCGCTCCTTAAATTTATTGTACTCATGACTTGCTTTAATCTGAGAAATGTTTACATGGCCAGTATTCACATTAAACATGCACTAATAATAAATCATAACTTTATTTTGAAACACTTATTTAACATACATATAATTTTGAAATTTATTAAAGAAAAGCATCTTTGAATACTAATGAGACGATATGCTTTTTATTCTTACATAGAGAATCAAATCTTGACTGAATATTTATAGAGCATCTTCAACCTTTCTCTGAGCTGATCAGTATTTTGGTTTCATAATCATCGAACTCAAGAATGGTGCTATGCATACACAGTACAAATGGCAGCGGTAGTTTAGAGGCATTTTAGAAATTGTTGGAAATTCTGTCTTAATCCCATCTCAAAATCCCAAACAGCAATTTAAAAAAATCTAGCTTTTAATACAATAAAATCAAAGATACATTCTCTAGTTACTTACATGCTGAGGAATGATAATAGAGCAGAACACATCACACAGGCAGTGAAAACACTACAGTTCATAGCCTTGAATCTGAGTCGGCTTGTTCTGTGTAGTGTGATAGCATGTGCATCCAGTGTGCTCAGGAAACATGCTCAGAACCAAGGTTGCAAATGCAGCACAGGTCAGTGCTAGTCAGACATGTCTTGAATTCATTACAAATTTGACTTTGGCATAATTTTTGTTGCACATTCAGTAAACCTTCTATAGCCACACTTTTTTTTTTTTTTTGCAACCTTTAATTAATGTATGTGACCTCCACATGGGTTGGTGACACAGAGTTTGGGAAGCTGGGGTCCAGATGCTGCAGGGTGGGCCAGTAAACTGGAGTAAATTGTGAGTGTTTGGGAAGGGAAGGCTCTGTGTCTCCATTGCTTCTAGGCCATTGTGAAGAATGTCTTCCTCAGTATAGGGTTCTTTCCCACACTCTTACATCAGGTCTGAGGAAAACACCTACCTTGCTGTGCTGGACCTTTTTTTCTTTTCCTTTCTTTCCTTTTGTACTTAGAAAGTTACTTTTAAGTAAGTATACAAAGTAATGGTCTTCATTGTCTTGCAAATGTCATGCCTCCAATATTCTTTATGGTTGAACAGTAAGCACAAGCACAGTGTGATTCAATCCTTGGGTCATGCCAACATTCCCAGAAACTTCTCATGAAAAGAGATGCCAATGCAGTAGCTGAAAAACAGAACCCGCCTAGATCCCATGAACAGATTAACAGATAAAGGAAATGCAGTACGCATGCATGTTGGAATTGTTCAACCATAAAGAAATGTAGGGTCTACATTAGGGAGAGTTTGCATATGTCACACTTCTTTTCTCTGGGCAGGGCGGGGGATGCAACTTTAAATATAGTGAATAACATAACATTCCAGCACAGAACACAAGATCACTATGAACTGCCTAACCCTTAACCAGGAATGATCCTCCTCTACCCGTGGCTTTTAGTGCAGTGTCTTCTCAGCTGCTGTAACTCTTGGCGGCAATTATTCTTATAATTAAAACATGTATGGCACAATGGTCCATGAGCACATGTAGGGATAATACCAAATTGCTGCCTGAAACATGTAGACCCTAAATTTCCTAAGTGTTTTCTCCTTGAATGGACTCAGCGGACTGGGAGCAGCAAAGTGCTTCTCAGAGTTTGCCTGTTGCTTTGGGAGCGTGACTGGCTTATTAAGCAAGCGCTCCACTGCATGAACACGGCACCTTTACTCTCTCATCTCTATAGCTTGCATATCTTTCTTCTGTGTTATCTTCCTCATGCCTGCAGTCCAACTGCCCCCCATAACTTCAGAGCATCAGAATATTCAGCACAAGATGTTTTTTCCGGAATCTGCCACAAGTTCCCTCATGCCTTCTTCAGCTGAGTCATAGGAAGTCTTACGTTTTAAGGCCTCCTCCTCCAGGGTCTGTTGTGTGATTGGGAGTGTGCCTTCTGATGTTCATTTTCTGCTTCAGTCCCAGGATTGTGCTGTGGTTTTCTTTATTGCTGTATTTCTCCATTCTATTTGGTAACAGATATGCATTCAATGTGGTGCGTTGTCTTCAGAGTTTGAAACTGATGAGTTCTCCATCTGCTTGCTTGTAGGGCTGCTTTCAATATTAATCTAGGCGTCATTGGTCATAGTTTGTTGGGGGAGGGTTGTCTCATCAACTGGAAATGGGGTGGTGGTGACATGCTGTGTGGGTGCCTATGATGATGGCTGTATTCTATCTTGGCTGTATTCTATCTGTTCTCAGCAAGTCATAAGACCTAAAGGTCAAAGGTGTGGCTACAGTAGAATGCTTGGCTGTCTTATTCTAAATAACAACAGACCTGAATCTGAGGTGTGGCTACTCCTGACCCTCCAGGGTAGGGAATGAGAAATTGAATCTGAGATGTGGTTACTGAACCCTTAGAATAAGTGAGGAAGAAAAGTCTGTTCTGTATACATGATACTGTGTTTCTCTTTTTTGGTTAAGGTATGTAAGAGTGGTGAAAAATAAACTCGTGGCATTTCATTTCAATATTGACAGATCTGCCCTCCTGACTTTTATTCTGTCTCTCTATCTTTTCTTTATCGTTTATAGCTAGCCTTTACCTTATCCACACTCACCACTCAGATACAGACCCCAGGCTGCTCTGCTGGTTCCGATTGCAGCCCCACAAAGACAGCTCTGGACAATGCTGACAATATTAAGGCATGACCCTGTGATGGTAGGCCCATCCATGTAGCCTGAAGGGGCAGGGTCCCGCCCGGAGTATACCTCCATCTTCTTTGGGTAGATATCCGTAGACTCCAAACCTTAAGAGGTGTGTGTGCTCAGAAACAGACTTTCGGGTTTTACTCAACACAGGGTGGTCGGTCTTCCTTCAGTGCTCATGGGTGTTATCATAAAAATAGATGTAAGTCTGGTCTTGCTCTTCATGTTGTAAATCCTCCAAACACATCACTGTAGTTGGATCATGTTATTTAAAACTCCTCAATATTATCTCACTGTGCTCCCAAGTCCCAGTGGAGTGGAGAACAGATAATTGATTTGTGCAGAAGGTATGTGCTGGTGAAGAACAACCTTTTCTTATTTTTTTTTAAATTAAAATGTTCATTTATTTTGAATATCAACAACAGTTTTCTCCCTCCTCTCCTCCCCTTTCTTAACCCAGCTCCTATCTGCCTCCCATCCACTCCTTCTCCATTCAGAAAGAGGCAAGCCTCCCTTGGGAGCCAACAAAGCATGTCACATCAAGATGAAGCAGGACCAGCCTCCTCTACCTGCATCAAGGCATACCAGCATGGGGGATAGGTTCCAAAAAGCCAGCTCATGTGCAAGGGGTAGGTCCTGATCTCACTGCTAGAGGCCCCACAAACAGGCCAACTACACAACTGTCACCCACATGGAGAGGGCCTGGGTTGGTCCCATGCAGGCTCCAGAGTTTGTGAGCTCCCATTAGCTCAGGTCAGCTGTCTCTGTGCCTTTTCTTAATGTTCAAGCTAATCCATGATGTATCTTATTAATTGTTTAGGGTGTACATCACTTACAACCATCTTCCTATCCCTTGTGGAGGGGCCAATAGAGTGGATGGATGAGAATTCCCAGAATTTTAAATTGATTCCAAAATTAGGATTAGAGCTGTTTGTGCTTGGTAATGGAATGTGGGCCTGTAATGGGGTGGTTGGTGTTACACAGGATGTTTGGCCTAGCAGAAAAGGAGTGAGTGTTTGTGCGTGTGTTAGGTTTCAAATGAGGGACAAATGGCTCAGGTGCCTATAATCCAACCATTTTTGTTCCCTTTTGTCTACTCTCTTTGGACTTCCTAGCTGCTGCACCTGCTTTCCTTCTCTCCCCTCCCACTTTCCATCCCTCCACTTCTCACATGGATCAAGGTTGAATCACCACTGGACTTTCCCAGATGTCCCTGCCTCTGCCTGTGCTCTCCCTTTATTGTATAATAAACTCCAGTGTGATTGACAGAAAAGATGAGGGTCTTGTAGCACTTTGGTTGGAGTCAAATCCTGAGGTCAGGGTGCTTTCTTTCAAGGACCACAACTGACAGAACAGCTTTTGTAGAAGCTCGAGATGTTAGAAATGAGATTCAGATAGCAGTGATCTCAGTGGCAACAGTATCCCAAGAGATCATGGGACCAGGGCATGGAATACTGTCGAAAGTCATGTAGTATGCTCAACTTCAAGTTCAGAAGAATGGTCAAGAGATGGGGCTGTCTTTTCACACTGTTGCCCTGATGTAGTTGTATAACATTCTGTAATGAATTGAGATTTTAGTCCTGAATCTTTTCTCTGTTTGCAAAGCATCTTGTTTGCAAATCATAGTTTCTAATGGATAGATTTCTTTTTCAAAGCTGAGAAGAGACACAGTTTGGTTCTAAGAGGTTATTTGGAAAAGAATGACAGGAAGCATTGGCAAAGGAATATGGAGGTGAGCAATAGGAGTAACGGAAGGAGAAGAGAGGTGCACACTTCCAAGCACACTGCTCTGTGGGCAGCTGCGTCTCCATTCCTCTGGGAAGGTCTACAAGGAGGAAGTGACCACCCCAGAGCTATCCCAACCAAAGGCTTTTGGGAGGCTTTCACTGATGTCTGTTCCATGGTGCTGTAAACTTCACATTGCGGTGGGGTCTGTTCTTGGCCAAGTGAGTCTGGTACCCAGTGGAAGCCCGGGACAAAGACTGACTTGCTATCAGGCTTTCATATACAGAGTAGAAAGGGGGCCTCTTTAAAGTTTAAAACATGTATCCCTTTCTCATCCTGGGCTAAATGAAAAAATTAAATGGGGTGTGCTGTGAATCCTTCAATGAAATTCCTCCAAGGCACATAGATGAGACTCACTTTGATGTCTTTTTTAACAGAACTGGAAAGCTAATAACATATGTATGTATTTTGCTTCTCTATGAGCCTTTACTCTCTAGGTCCCATTGTGTAGCTTCTGTCAGTCACTTAGGACAATTGCAATAAAACCTAGAGGAACTGGGGAAGGAACCACATCTCCTCACTGTCTTACGGTTCTTGAAGGGTTGGGGCATTTCTCCTTCTCCAATGCCCATTTAGCCTTGAACATCTGAGCATTTTTCCATTATGAAATGCCAAGGGAATTGTAGCAGGCTTTCTTGGACTACCAGCCTCCAAATCATGACACAGAAATTTATTATTAATTATGAAAGCCCAGTCTTAGCTTAGGCTTGCTTCTAGCTAGGAATTTTTTACAACTTAAATTAATCAATTTCTGTTAATCTATGTGCTGCCCTAAGGCTCATTTACCTCTTGTACATATTGTCCATCCTTCCTTCCTGCTTACTCTGTGTCTGTCTGTCTGGCCCCTTCTCTCTCTGCCCGTTGGTCCCGCCTATCCCTCCCTCTTCTGCCTAACTATTGGCTGTTTAGTTTTTTATTAGACCAATCAGGTGCCATAGGCAAGCAAAGTAAAAGAGCAATACATCTTTACATAGTTAAACAAAAGCAACACATTTTTACACAGTTAAACAAATCTTCTATTCCACAGCAAGGGACAGATCACCATTCCACTCGAAGCATGAAGGCTACGTTCTCCATGGGCTCATGTAGACTTCAGTACTAGTCTTGAACAAATTAGAAAATACCCAGTCCTCCAGGTACTTTGTTGCTTTGTGTTAGAAGTGCATCTTAGTGGTGGTGATACCTGCTGAGGCTGTGCAGTGATGTTTGGCTCTCTGTATGTGTCCCCTTCTTATAATCAATAGGTTCTCGAAGGAATTGCGGCTCTGGTGTAATCACAGCTCTCAGGAGGCTACACTGGAGGATTGTGAGTTTGGAGCTAGTTTGTACTAAAAGGTGAGTTTGAAGTCAACCAGAGCTACATGGCAAGACCCTGTCTTATAAAAAACAAAAACCAACCAACCAAACAAAAAAACCCCTGGGTTGGTTAGATCCTAAAGACTTGGATTTGATCTTATCTATGCACATGGCTGGAGCAAAGAACCAACTCCCATAAATAATCCCCTGACTTCTAAATACTGGGGCACACGTGCATTCTACTCCCACAACTAACTAGCTAGCTAGCTAAGTAACTAGATAAAATGCAATAAAAAGAACCCAAAACAGGAAATCTTAAAGTGCTTTGGCCTATAAACAGAGTCCTAGGAGCCTGGTAAGGAAAAGCTCCGAGTTGCTTTGGGGTCTTAGGTCAGATCCTTAGCGTCCAGGATGTTATAGAAACAAGTCACACATTATTGGATTGTTCAGATATCGTGATCTTAGGTAACTCATGTTCTAGTAACAATTAACAGAGACAAGAGGTCCTGATTTTATAAAGCAGAGTATAGAATCATTTGAGTCCTGCCTTCCACCAGCCTTCTGATCTCCAGAGACCCTCCCCTTGTTGTCAGATGTGCATCTCCTCTGTCATGATAAAGAAAAGAGAGCATAGCTGAAGGTAAAAGTCAACTCATCTCCCCATCTGTTTTAAGTGGAGCAAACCTCTCCTATTATTTCTATCTTGCAAGATCCTTGGTTCACAGAAAATTCTTTGTTTCCAATACAGGAGGCAGAAGCTGGCTCGGGACACCTTTAAGTCCAAGGCTGTATGAGATGCAGGAGAGTGACCTCAGCTGCCTGGACCTTTACAATTGGATCCACAATGTAATTATACCCATCACCAAATAGAGCTTGCGCCAAGATTTTGTACATGCTTGGGCTCACAGCCTGTTGTTTTCTGATCTAATCTCTCACACCTACCCCATATTTAAACTTTAAATAGCAATTTAAGTTTCCTGCCATTGCTTTTTTATAGATAATTTTTAATTTAAATTAGAAACAAGATTGTTTAACATATCAATCCGAGTTCCTGCACCCTCCCACCCTCTACTATTTCCCCTACCAATCTTCATCCTATCCCCTTTTTGCTCCCCAAGGAGGGTGAGGCCTTCAAAGTCTGTCTTATCAGTTGGAGCAGGGCTCAGGCCCTCCCCCATGTGTCTAGGCTGAGGGAGTATCACTCTATGTGGAATGGGCTCCCAAAGTCCATTCATATACTAGGGCATTGCTTTTGTTGGATGATTTTTTACTTTTTAGCCCTAAGCCTAGACTTTCCTCTACTGCCACCATATGGTAGGTCTATAAATGTGTCCTACTTCATACTGCAATCACGTGATAAGTCTATAAATGTGTATGTGTGTATGGAGGAAAGAGGGCATCTGCAGCTGGATGTTGGTTGTAGACACCATCTATCTTGTTTTTTGATTCTCATTGGTCCAATGCTGCCCAGCTTGGCTGGGTGGAAATCAAGCAGCTAGGCTGGTCTCTGCTTTCCCTGTACTGAGATCACACGTGTGTGTCACCACTCTGAGCTTTTTACACTCATTCTGGAGACTGAACCTAGATTCTTCTGTTTGAACAGCAGAGACTTAACTAACAGAACAAGTATCTAGCCAGAAAGGTACTTGATAAAGTGAAAGTAATGAGGGTATGAATCCACATACCACACTCCTCCCATGGATGGGAGGTGGAGGCACAGGGAAGCTAGCCTGGGGAACCAGCAGCCCAGCAGAAATAAGAAGACTCCTTGCTTTAGAAGCAAGCGAGAACAGAATTGAGTCCTGAAAGTTGTCTTCCGGCCTCCACGTGCACCCTGTGACATGTGCACACATGCACACACGCGCACACACACATCATACATGCAAACCACAACAATGATACATAAAACATTAACAAAGAAGACATAGTTTAACTATTTCTTAGCTCATGACAATTGTGGTTTTGTCTTTATTAAATTTATGTTTATTACCTGTAATTTTTGTATCAACCAACTTTTATGAGTTTGGCCATAGTCATAAAATCTAGCCATAGTCACCAGCTGCCACCATGTCACCAGGTCTGAGGTCAGTGAGTAATTACGGCACTGCATGGCAGCCACAGCAGGAGGTGATCTAGTGTAAGTGCAGCTGTGTTGATACCTATGCAAGAAGCATCTTGTCAGACATCTTTGAGAACTTCCACATGTTTGGAAGTTGAAAAATGTATTGAGTTCTGTTCATTCATTCCTTAGGCATGGATCACAACTACCCCCAGAGGGGTAGATGTAGTGAGATATTCATTTTGTCTGCTTCTGTGGCACTGACCATGCCCATTGGGGGTGGAGCTAGGGGCAGAAGTGACCCATGGAACTAAGTCTGAGGAGAAGCCTGGGAACGCTCTCTTGATGGCAGGATGCGGAGAGGAGAGCATCCAGTGAAACCTGCTGGAATTCATCTGTCTATGTTGAAAGTTATTTCTCCCTGAATAAACATCTGTTCAGCCTAATTGTTTATCCTGATCCTTATTAAACCACAATAGGTAGAGTACCATGTTTTTAAGAAATATCAGTAGGTGACATCATTCCTAATAGTTCTTCTATGTACCTATACATGTATATAATTGCACACTTATATACATACAGATATGAAAATGATTTTTGTGTGTGCCTCTCTTTTTCTAGTTTTTAAGTGAGTGCTGTAATTGAGAGGTTCCCAACACTGAATTTGCCTGCCTTAGTCTTTAATGCCTTCAGGAAAAAATAATCTCCTTTTTGTGAGATTCCTTACAGAATCCTAGTAAGGTATTTTCTCATAACCCATTTTGTCACATGCTTTAGCTCTGTTGTAGAATTATACAACAACTAGATGGTTTTGCTTTATGAGTTTGAACTGAAATATGATGAACTGGAAATAGAGCTCAATGGTAGAGTACTTGTCTAGTAAGTGGGGAGGCCTTTGGCTCTACCCCCAGCCCTATAAAAATCGATTAACCCACCAATCAATTGATCAGTCTATCTTTGCTCACTATGGTGGGGGGATGGAGGTAGGAGAATCAGGAATTGAAGATCATCTTCAGCTATGTAGTGACCTTAAGGCCTGCTTAGACTGTGAGAGCTCTGTTTCAGAAAACAACCAACCAACCAACCAACCCACCCACCAACCAACCAACCAACCAACACACCAAGCCATCAACCAACCAACCCACCAACCAATCCACCAACCAACCAACCCACCAACCAACTCACCAACCAACCAACCCACCAACCAACCCACCAACCCACCAACCAACAAAACAACTCACCAATCAACCAATCTACCAACCTACCAACCAACCAACCTACCAACCAAACAACCCACCAACCTACCAACCAACCAACCAACCCACCAACCCACCAACCAACAAAACAACTCACCAATCAACCAATCTACCAACCTACCAACCAACCAACCTACCAACCAAACAACCCACCAACCTACCAACCAACCAACCCACCAACTCACCAACCAACCAACCAAACAACCTACCAACCAAACAACCCACCGACCAAACAACCAAACCCACCAAACAACCAACCAACCTACCTACCAACCTCCCACCTACCCACCAACTAACCAACCAACCAACCAACCAACCAACCAACCAACCAACTAACCAACCAACCCACCCACCAACCAACCCACCAACCCACCAATCAAACAACCCGCCAACTCACCAACCAACAAACCAACCCACCCACCCACCAACCAACCAACCCACCAACCAACCAACCCACCCACCAACCAACCAAACAACCAACAAACCCACCAACCAACCCACCAACCTACAAACCAACCAACCAACCCACCAACCTACAAACCAACCAACCAACCAACCAACCAACCAACCACAAAATGGAACATGCATCATTGAACTTACTAGCAAAAAGTTAAATTTAAAATAAGTATTACACTATCTGAGATTCTTAAAAGGTCTACCAGCAGATGGCAACATAGTCTTAAATATTGCTGGTAACAGGAAATGAAATAATTTACACCAGCTGGAAATAGTTAACGCCATAGATTAAATTCAGTTTCACTGATAGTACTTTCCAGTACTATAATTAAAATTATAACTTAAAATATCTCATATTACTAGAATACAACTTAATAAAATTGAACTAAACTGTATATGCATATTCTAAATTTGTGACAATTTAGATGTGGTCTATCTAAGTATAACTGATTTGTAAACTTCAAATGCTTTTTTAATTGTCAGGACATTACTTACTAGTGAAATCCTAAAACTGTGCCTTGTTTGGTCAATCAAAACTTTCCAAAGGACTTTGGTAAGCAGCTGCTAGCTTTTAGAACTGAACAGTTGTCTAACTAGAAGTTCTTTCAACTATAATATAATTTAAAATTATTTATATTATCTGCCTCTTCCTATAAGCTATGCTTGTAGTGTGAGAGCGTAAATACAAAGTGAAATTAGTGAAACAATTTCTTCAAATTGCTTTTCATGTTTCTTCAGCCAGGTGTGCTAAGTCTGTAGGTTTCAGCGCAGACTATCAAGGAACTCCTTTTCCTTTATAGAACAGGGACCAGGAACACAGATATTTGTTAGGTAACACTGGTTCATCAACCTAACTGTCTCTTAGAGTTACCAGGACCACTTCAGAAAGGGTATTCCTTTTCAGGATCAGTGTTTGTGCAGCTCCCAGTGTGCTTGTAAAGCTTTGTGGCTGGGTTGGTGCTTAGGTTTTTCCTTTGCTAGCCTTTAGAATATGGTCCTATGCCAAAGATGCTAGAATTTAGGGATGGAGGCTCTGTGTAGGCACCAGCTTTACTTCTTCATGTTCAATAAATTGTGTAGGTATTGTCTTTGGCAATGGAACTTTGTGGAGAGCAACTTGTTGTCTTGGCAGCAGCAGGGAGATTTGAGGGTTCCCATGGGACCCCACTGGCCAAAACTCAATGAGATATAATGTAATCCCAGTACTGGAAGTTTCAGTTGGTGACAAGAGATGTTCATTTAGGGCCCTGTCTCCATTATTTTGTGATTTCATTAGATTATTCTGTATTAGGTTCTATACTACCCCTCAAATGGCTCCTAATTTTTTTCTGTCTCTCCTTGTATTCCCTCCCTCTCCCTCTCCCCCCTCCCTGTCTCCTCTTGATTCTCCCATTCCAGTCCTCTCACCTACCCACAGGTATCTATTCTATTCCCCTTCCTAGGGAGATCTATGTGTCCTCTCCACCTCGAGGTTTTCTACTCTACACCTCTGTACTTTCTTACGCTGTGGGTCTATAGATTGTAGTTTCATTGCCATTGTTTTAACAGTTAATATCTACATATAAGTTAATACATATGGTTGTCTTTCTGGGCCTGGGATATCTCACTCAGCATCATTTTTTTTTTCTAGTACTATCCACGTACCTGTGAGTTTCATTCCTTTTTAACAGCAGAGTAATATTCTATTATGCAAATGCATTGCATTTTCTTTATCTATTCAGTTCAGACCCTGGTTACAGCCTGGGCCAGGACACTACCATGTCCCCAGGTGGCAGTGCAGCCCACTCAGATCTCCTTGGCCTGGCTGCAGCATGCCCCTTGGTCCACAACCTAACAACAGGTGACATCCCAGAGCCCAGGCATCTGTGTGGCCTTTGGTGGTGACACAGACCTTGGCTGTGGTAGGACCATGGACTTAGATATGGTCCTCAGCAGCAGCCCAGATCTAGATGCTACCATGGTCCTGGATGGCAGCACAGGCCACTCAGATCAACATCACCACAGCTGCAGGCTGGCCCTCAGACACCAACACAGCTCCAGGTGGGGGGTCAAACCCTGGGAACCCACCAGATCTTTAATGGCAGCAGGTCCCTTGGATGCCAACACAGCCCTGGCTGTGGTAGGGCCCCAGGCAGACCCAGACATGGCCCTCAGCAGCAGCCCTTGACCCAATGTTACCCCAGATGGCAAGCAGGCTTTCCACATCAGTGGTTCCGCACCACCTTCCCCTCTGTAGATCTGCCTCTTTCCACAGGACATGAACCTCTCTGTATCTCTTCCTCCCATACCCCTCCATATATCTGTTTACCCTCATGGTGCCAGACCAGCCAGCACAGCAAGTTTTTGGGCAGGCCTTTAGCTTCTTTCTGCCAGCCCAGGGCAATTATCCTGGGTGGTGTGTGAGTCTATCTCTGCTGCTTGGTACCTAGAGGTGCTAGCCAGGCCCTTCAACTTGAAGTTTTTATTATACAAGTCTTTCACATGCTTGGTTAGAGTTACCCCAAGATGGTTTATATTATTTGAGCCTGCTGTGTTCCTGATTAATTTCTTAATCCATTTGCCGTTTGTATATAGGTGGGCTACTGATTTTCTAGAGCTAATTTTGTATTCTGCTACTACTTTGCTTAATTAGTTATCAGCTATAGGAGTTCCCTGGTGGAATTTTCAGGGTCACTTATTATCATCTCATCTGCAAGTCAAGATATTTTGACTTCTTTCCTTCCTATTTGTATCCTATTGATCTCCTTCAGTTGTCTTATTACTCTAGCTTGAACTTCAACTTCTATATTGAATAGGGATAGAGATAGTGGACAGCCTTGTCTTGTTCCTGATTTTAGTGGAACTGCTTTAGGTTTTTCTCCTTTTAAGTTGATGTTGACTGTGAGCTTCTGTAAACTGCCTTTATTATGTTCAGATGTGGTTTTTGTATCTCTGATCTCTGTAGGACTTTTTTTTATCATGAAGGAGTATTGGAGTTTTTAAAGGTCTTTTAGGCATCTAATGAGATGATCATATGGTTTTTGTTTTTCAGTTTGTTTATATGATGAATTGCATTTATCAATTTACATATGTTTAACAATTCCTATGTTTCTGGGCTAGTGTTTTTGGTATCAGAAGGCCATCAAAGGAGAAACATAAACACCATTCCAGGTGCACACCTTTAAACCACAAAGGTGTTCTATTTTCAAGATATGCTAATGCAGTGGTGGCAAAAGCTTGTGGGAGATCTGATGAATTAAATGCTTCCCTCTTTGAGTTGCTTTGGGTCTCAACAAATAACGGCAACAGAGAAGCGAAGTAGGACACATGACCATTCTGTTTTATCAGGAACTATATAGCCACTGAGCCAGTGAGGACAACAGTGTATGACCCTTTCAGCTCAGTGCAGCAGTCTTTCACTAGGAATCTTTGAGCAGAGCTAACAGGCAGTGTGAAACTCTACCTGTTGCTTTTCCTACACTGCACTTTTCCTTTTTCTTATTTTTCATGTTTCAGAACCGTATCACAACATGGTTTTTTTTTTGACCTTTTCTAGAAAACCACCAGTGAGTCTTTCCCTTGCCTGAGAATCCAGTACCTTCAGTCCTTCACTATTATGACACAGAACCTAATATTTCAAAATGCATAATATTTTAATACTTGTGTTCCTGGCTACTTGCCTGTTTGTATTAGTCTTTCATTACAGAATACCTTTGACCATAAATCAGAAATGTACTTGAAAACATAAATCATTCACAAAGCATACTTAAGTGTGTCAGTAACAGGGGCTTAGTATAGTAATTCTATAAAGCAAATAATATCCACAAATAATAATTGTGATGTTGATTATTACATAAATTCCAATTCCAACAAGTAAAATGTATCTCCAATTTGTTATGTAATAGACACTTCAGACAGGTGTGTCACGTGGTTAAAGTACCCAGTGATTACAGACATGTAGTCACAAAGTAGTTTGAATATTTTATAAATCTTAGGATATGTGAATTCTGGCACAAGTAAGTATTGAGTAAATATTTGATGAATGACTGCATGAATAAAATAGCATGTAACAAATTGATCAAACAGCATTTTTTTTAGTGTTGAGAGTCAGAATTAGAAATTATTTTACTCTAATTATATAAAATGACTAGAATTAGATAAGAAATTATTTTACTCAAATTATATGAATGACTGAATTAGATAATTATAGATAATTATGAAAAAGCTCAGACATGTTCAGTAATCCAGCAATTCTTTCACATATGTCTATTTTTAAAACTTATTTTTTTGACAATTTCCTACATGTTTACGATGTAATTTGATTGTCTTCATGCCTTATTACTCTATTACCCTCCTCCCACTCCTAGCCACCTTCTTCCAGAAGTCCCCCTCAGGACACTAACTGAGGAAAACTAATGCTGCTCCAGGTTTGATGCATATAACGTTTTAATATTGAGACAGTTTTCTTGTTGCTAGTTTCCTCAGGTCTCATGTGATTTCTGTCCTTAGTCCACTTATATGATATGTTACATTTTTTTTGACTTAGTGTGTCAAACCATCCCGCATGTCAACAATAAAGTGAACTTGGTCATGTTGAATAATCTTCTTGATGTGTTATTTTCTTGTGTGTGTGTGCGTGTGTATGTGTGTATGTTCAGCTTAATGTGCTTATAAGTGTATGTGTGTGTACAGCTCATACATATAAGAAAGCATATGGTAGCTAATGGAAGACTTACATATTGTTCCTTAGGTGTTCTCCACCTTGGTCTTTGAGTAAGGATCTCTTATTGGTCTGGAGCCCATCAAGTATTTAGGCTGACTAGCTAGCGATCTCCAAGGATCTACCTTTCAAGTGTGTGCCACCATCCTGAACTAATTTTCAAAGGTGGGTTATGGGGGTCAAATTCAGGTGTTTATGCTTACAAGGCAAGAATTCTTGTCAACTGAATCATATACCCAGCTCTTGATATATTAATGAATTTGTTTGTATAGATCTTATTAAGATTTCTTATGTGTGTGTTCATCACAAACATTGGTGTGTAAATTTATCACTTCTATGTGTGAAGACAGATACGTCCCACCTGGTCCAGCAGCCGATCAGTCCCAAATAAGTACACAGAAGCTTATATTAATTATAAAGTGCTTGGCCAATGGCTCAGGCTTCTTAATGACTAGCTCTCTTTTAATTATTATCTCATTTCGATTAAACTATGTATTACCATGAGGCTATGGCTTTCCCATAATGCTCTGGCATGGTACTCCTTTGGCAGCTACATGGTGTCTCCCTCTGGTGACTGCTCCCTACCTCCTTCCTCTACCCAGAATTCTTCTAGTCTGGTAGCCCCACCGATACTTCCTGCCTGGCTACTGGCCAATCAGCATTTATTCATCAACTAATAAGAAAAACATATATTCACAGAATAAGGAAGACATCCCCCACCATATGTGTGTCATACTAAACTTCATAAAAGGACTTGGTAATGTCCCTTCCTTTTTTCCTCTATAGACTAGTTGGAGATGCACTGGTGTTGGCTCCTTGGAGGGTTGTGATAGAATTCAGCAATGTGTCTGTCTGGGCCTGGGTTTTTTTAGCCAGAAAAAGATCTTGATGCTTGTTATAATTTGTTTAAGTTAATGTTTTGTTCCCCAGCTTTTGATATGATCCATTTTAGGGAAATTTCCATGCACTACAGTATACGTGGAAGATTATGTATACTATGTTGTTTGAATAGAGTGCTCTGCAATGTCTCCTAACTCCATTTGGTCTTTGATGTCTTTATGCTTGAGAATTTCATAGTGTATCCAATAAAATATGATTATATATAACCCACCATATCTCCTCCAACATGTCTCCCTTCCAATTTCATGTCTTTAAAAAATATTTCCAAAGTCTAGTTAATGATGTGCATGGGTGTAGGGCCATCTGCTATAATGTGTCAATCCTATTAGTTACCACAACCTCTAAAACCTCTCCCCAGAAACTACAACTGTCAATACTCTTCAGTTAGGGGTGAGTGACCTGAAGATCATTTCCTTCACTTTTGCTGACATTTTTGCTGGCTTGATCTTGTGTAGGTTACTCCAGATGCTGCAGGTTGATAGTGTGGTAGCCCACCTCATGTCCACAAGACTGCATTTGACAGCTGTCACATTGTCCAGCTCTTACAGTCTCCCACCTCACTCCTCAATGTCTCTGAGCCTTGAGGTGCCCCGTTTAGGGCTGAGCACTGAGTCTCTTATTTTCAGCTCTGTGACCAGTAATGCCTCTCTCCACTGACTGATGCCCACTACCAAAAGAAGTTTCTTTGACAAAGGCCAAGAGCAGGCCAGGTCTATGGCTGTAAACACAAGCAGTTAGAAAACACTTGGATAGCATCACCATTAGCAAAATAATAATAGCAGGTTCTATCTAGTGCCTATGATTGTCCCAGCTTTTGACTAGGATTATAGTATCAGGTAAGAAACTGCCTCCTGCCAAGTAGATCATAAATGCAATCTAAAAGTGGTTCTTCACCCTATAACAGTCATGCCACTACTGGGCTAGTGGGCAATCTTGTCTGTAGTGTAGTGTTGATATTGCAGCATTCAGGGTCCAGCACTTGTTAAGACCATGATGACTTTTTTTTTCCCAGCATCCTGCCAAGTACCACTCAGTATTATAAAAGCTAGTCAACATGGAGGAAGTTTCCTGGTCACTTTGAGATTATTGCTTTATGTCCTGAAGCCAAAGTGTGTTATTTAATTAATTGTTTATCTATTTATTGTTCGGTGCTCTGTTTATGGTGAAAGTAGGGTATTGAAGTCACCCACCATTGTACTAGGGGTTAATATGTAATCTTACATCTAGTAGAATTTGTTTTATAAAACTGAATATAACTGTGTTGATTAATATGTTTAGAATTATAGTAGTCTCTTAAATCTTCTCCCTAATGAGTGTGATATGATCTGCTTTAGCATTTCTCACTACTTTTGGTTTATAGTCTATTTTATTTGATATTAGAACATTGACCACCATTTCCGACTGTGGACTTCTTGTTCACCAGACCATTCCTTCTGTAGCTCAGGAGAGCATCCCCGCCCTATCTGCTCGAAATGCACTGTAATCTGTGCTCTCACTGAAAATTCTTCGGGTTCCATATTTTCCTCATTCCCCTCCAAGTCTAGCTGGATTGCAGAGTTAAGTTTATGATTGTGAATAAAAACTAAGTAAGAAAAAAAAAGAACGTTGACAACTGTTTGGTTCCATTTGCTTATAATAACCCTTTTCACCCTTAGGTAGCATCTTTGAACTATTTTTGCTTGGTCTACATTATCAGATGTCAATGTAGTTACTGGTTTATTTTTGACTTCCATTTACTTGATATGCTGGCAAACACTTATTTGTTTGCTCTCAGTTCATGCATGCGTTTGCCAGTGGGTGCATTCCTTATATAGAAGTATAGCTTACGTTTGAACTTAGTCATTGGTTGGTTTACTTTTAGGGTTAGAGGGAGGGCTTGGTTATGTCATTATTGTGCCTTTTTGTTTCTTCCCTGTTCATGTGAAGAGTTGCTGATTTACTAAGTTGGACATGATTTATTCTTTCTTAGTTTGTCTTATTCTCTTGAATTTTATTTCTTCCTGGGATATCATGATTGAGACTATTTTTCCTCTCCCTGTATTAGGATTCCTTTCTAGTATCTTCTGCTTGATGGTCATAAATCCCTTTAGTTTGTGCTTGTGTTGAGTAGCTTATTTTTCTGTTGATAATCACTTCAGACATGTATTTGTTTTCAGGGCTTGATGGATGCCATCCCACACTCCCCTGGGGTTTAGGGTTTGTGCTGGGTGGTCCGGTGAAACCCTGACAGTTGCTTTCATGGATTGTTTGGCCTTTCCCCTTGCAACTTTTTTTCTTATTTCTCTGTTTTGTAGTCTTGACATTTTGACTCTAATGTGTTGTGGAGAAGTCTTCTCAGCTCATGTTTTTGAGGTTCCAAAAGCCTTCTGTGCTTGAACATTTCCTTCCTTAGATTTGGGGACATTTCTGCTATAATTTTATTTAATACATCTCTGAATTTATTTTTATTTTAGCTCCTTCTACCTAGAGTATTCTTAGGTTTGGCCTCTTGACCAAGTTACTTGGTGTCATGGCAACACTTTGGTATTTCTTTGATGTCTGAATGCAGTGTTCACTTATCTCTGTTTCTGTCCTTGCTGCCATTTATTTTGCTTTGCCAGTCACCAGTTACGAATGCCTTTCACCATGTGTTTTATTTGATTGACTGACTTTTGTTTCTTACATCTATTTGTTTTTCAGTATTGTCATTTTACCACCGACTTTACCATCAGTATTGTTGACTTATTTGTCCACCACCTAAATTAATTTCCTTACTTCATTTGTTTATCTATTTACTTTTCGGTGTTTTTGAGAAGCAGAGAATTTTGAATTCATTGTCACTATTCTAGTATCTTGGGATAATTGAATTGCAATCCCTCAACTGTGTTGCACTATCTTGCTTTGCCATGTTTCGTGGGCTGTGTTGTGGTTTCCACCTTTGTGGTTGTGGGTGTCTCTTGTAGTCTTATTTGGGAACCTTAGTGAATAGCCAACTTTTTAGGGGTCACTGGGTTTCCTGTCACTTAACACTTTTCTGTGGGTCTGTGTCAGTTCTTGTCATTCTCCATGACTGCGTCCATGGCTGGTGCTCACTTTACAAGTCTGGCAGTTTACTCAGGCTCCCTGATTTGAGACTGTTCTTTGTTATCTGACCCCCAGGGTAATACAGTCTTAAGCAATAAGTTCCCTCTAAGAACAACACCCAGCCACAGTCCCTCTGTTAACTGGGAAGTGACAAAGTGGATTTCCTTCCACTTTTCACTCACCATACAGAAGGAGCCACTGTCTTGTCAAAATGCCCAACTGGATTAGAAGGTTTTGAGAACTGTGGGCCCTTCCTCTGAGCAAGGTGCCTGTGGTGATCTGAAAGAAAATGGCCTCCAAAGGGAGTGGTACTATTAGGAGTTGTGGCCTTACTGGAGGAAGTGTGTCACCGTGGATGTGGGCTTTGAGGTCTCCTATGCTCAAGCTATGCCCAATGTCACAGTTCACTTCCTGTCACCTGAAGGTCGAGATGTAGAATGCTCAGTTTTTTTCTCCAGCAGCATGTCTGCCTGCATGCCACCTGCCATGAAGTAATCTGAACTGTAATCTAGCCCAATTAAATATTTTTTTTTTATAAAAGTTGCTTTGGTTATGGTGTCTCTTCACAGCAATAGAAAAGGCTAAGGCAAAAATTAAATTTAATATCTAAGTTATCATATGCTGGTCTTGTTTTTCTCTTACAATCATTTTCAGATGACATATCAAATAGAAAAAAATATAAACATAACCATATAAAACTTATCTCTATATTCTTGCTTTTTAATTTAGTTTATCAGTGGAAAAGAGTAAACCTTACCTTTTTTTTTTTTTACTTAATTGGGTGAATATATATATATATATATATGTATATATATATATTTTAGACTCTCTTATATGATGGAGTTTAAATAAATAATTTTACTATATCTAAATTTAACTTCTATTGTCATTATCTTGTTTCCAAATAGCTGTGAAATCCCCAGATCATGTGTTTCTGGAAGGCAGTTCCAAACTTCCTGTTTTCCAACCTAGTTTTGTCTGTTCTGAGAATTTGTAGCATTTTGTGTAAAATACTTCATTCTAGATTGGTTAAGGAGCATTAGAAAGTTCTCTTAATACTTTGTCTTAAATAGATCTCAGTTTTGCTTAACTAATTATGAAAACTTAGCTGTCAGTTGGGTGAGGTTTCAAAGTATGACAAACCCAGGAAGATTAACTCCCTGAGGTCTGGACAAGCCTGAGCAGCTTGCCCAAAGATGGAGACATTTTTCTCCATTCTTCCTGATTTGTTTCCTATTTCTGTTGAAATTACTGTGTTTCTACTTTGACTGATTGCATCACCACTGCCACTCCACTGTGGTGTCCAGGCTTGTGCTGAATTGCTGGGCTCAAGGGGTCCTCCTCCCCAACCTCTGAAGTAGCTGGGCCCAGAGACCTACAGCACTGTGCCTGGTTGCTTTTCCCTTTATGCTACATACTGAATGAACATCTCTATAAAAGGTGGTGCACAGCCTGAGATGCCCATGGTTGGAAAGTTGTGTTTATTGTTCTGAGGGCTGATGTGGTCCTTGCTAGACACAGCACATCTGTGTTCTAGGCTGTGCTGATTTTGTTGTAATATAAAGTTTATTCCTTTTTCTGACTTCCAAAAGCAGTGACCCAAGGCCAGAAAGGATAAAAATATTTATTTTAGCATTGTTTTATAAATAGAAGATATTCTCATTCCTGTTTTGAAGTTTAAAATAGTATATGTGTCATGCTTTTATCCATTCTAATTGTGAGATATTTAACCACAAAAATGTAGCGTTTCATAATTAACAGATTTAACAACGGAATCATGAAGTTAGGTTGGAGTGGACTCAACAGCTCATTTATACTACTGGCTCCTGTTCCTTCACAGGGTTATGGCCTGCTGTGTCTATAGCATTTCTGCCCTCCTTTTCAGTATTCACATTTACGTTTTTGTAAAATTAAAAGGAAGTGCTTTTTTTTTGGTGAGAGAAAGAGAGAAGACAGAGAGAGAATGTGGTTTATGTGTATGTATCCCATGTACATGTGTGTATATAGGTATGAAAGTGTGTGTGTGTGTGTGTGTGCGTGCGTGCGTGCGTGCCTGTGTACATGTGTGAGTGGGCCAGCAAAGGATGCAGGGTGTCTCTCTTTATCATTTCTGCTTTATTTCCCTGAGCAGGGTCTGCATTGCGCCCGGAACCTAATGAGTTTGCCAGCAGTGCTTGTTTCTGCCCGCCCACAGCACCGCAGCACCAGGTGACAGGTGATGCTCCCTGGTTTACACAGGTGCCGAGGATCTGCACTGAGGTCCTCAAGTGTACACAGTAGGAGCTCTTATCAACTGAGCCTTCTCCCCATGCCCATGTCACCTTTTTTACTGCACAAGTGTAAGCATGCATATGTATGCATTTTTAAAACTAAGTACTGATCACTAGTCTTTATTTAGAAGTTTTTTCATCCTTGGCTTTTAAGAATATAGAATGTATGTTGTAAAAATACACGCCAGGCATTGGTGACCTTTAATCCCAGCACTTGGGAGGTAGAGGCAGGTGGGGCTCTGTGAATTCAAGGCCAGCCTGGTCTTCAGAGCTAGTTCCAGGACAGCCTCCAAAGCCACAGAGAAACCCTGTAAAAAAACAAACAAAAAAAAACCACCAAAAAACAAAAAAAACAAAAATAAATAAAACAACAACAACAAAAAACTTAAAAACATCTTCAACTATGGGAATACTACTGGAAGGGGATTTTTAGAAGCAAAATTATTAACCTATAAACAAGTCACACTTAAAGCATAGTAACTTTTACTATTCTTTATCGATATGGCATAAGAGAGAGAATACAGGAATAGAAAATAGATTGATGGGCTATGAAAATAAGCATCTATTATAGATTTTAGTTTCTTGTCAGCAAATCAAAGGCTTATATACATAGAAAGCATCTTGTAAAGCCAGATCAAATGCCTAGTCCTGGGGAATTTATGACATTATATAAGAGCACCCCAGACTTTAGCTTTCAATTTACATACAAAATTTCAGCATCACTAGGAATACTCTGGAATTTCATGAGAGACAAAACTTGTCACATCACTAATGAGATTAAACAGAACAACCATGGAGCACAGGTGTGCCCTATGTACACGATTCCATCACAGAGGCAGACTGAAGGTTGGTGACTTATCTATTTTGTGTGGTACATGGGATGCTGAGCTGGGTGCACAACCTGAGCAGCTGGGCCTCAGGGTGTGTCCTCTTCCATGACATAGCCTTGTCTCTTTGAAGACAATATCAGTACAATTGCACTGAAGTTACAGATGTGTGAGCTCCCATGTGGGTGACATGAACCAAACCCAGGTTCTCTGAATGAGTAGCAAGTGCTTTTAGCTGCAGAGCCATCTCTGCAGCCCCCAAAATATTTTTCTTTAAACCACAAAGTGATAATACTTGTAGAGATTGACATAGTTTAACTAAATATGACACAATGTTTATACACCTCAAAACACCACATTAACCCAGTCATTAAAATACAATTATTATATTTCTATACACTAATTAAAAACAACTGCGAGGATAATGAAAGTAAAGTCAAAATAAAAACATCTGATGGGCAGTGGTGCTGCATGCCTTTAATCTCAGCACTGGGGAGGCGGAGGCAGCAGATCTCTTTGAGTTCAAGACCAGCCTGGTCTATAGAGTAGATTCCAGGACAGCAATGTCTACACAGAGAGACCCTGTTTGAAAATGAAAAACAAGAATAAAAACAAACAAACAAACAAACAAACAAAAAACCCCAACAACATCAACAACAAACAAAAAACTACTCCCAACAAACAGACACACACAACAACAGCAACAAATGTCCCTGGGAACAGGGATAGTGGGAGGAGCTATTGTCTGTACAGATACTTAAGCTGCCCTTTGAAGAGAAAAGGATGGTGCAGAAAATGATGGATTTTTTAGGTGAGTCAGAGAGAGTGATCAGGACCCAGAAGGAATCTACCCAGCTGACACTGATGAGTGCCGAGTAAGTGATAGTGGGCCTGGTGTCTTTTTGGCATTTTCTTTTCCCTTATGAGAGTTGCATCAATTCTGACCTGCAACCCATTGCCTGCTCAGAGCTCTCTCCAGCATCCCTCCCAGTCACATGTTGATCCCTCCTCTGCTCCCGCTAAAGCCACAGCTCACTGTCTCAGATGGAACCCCATGCCTCTCTGTTCCATCTCATCTCTCTAGGGCCCCAGTTTTTTTTTTTTTTAGACAACTAGTGAAGAAAAATGGGCCATTAGGTGTCTTCAGCTGTAAAGCATGCACAAATTGGGAAGAACAATGCTTGTCTTTCTTCTTTATGGTGTCTCTTCATTGAGTCTTGAAAGTATCTATAACATTTTTTTTTTTTAGTTATAAAGTTGTTGGCCAATGGCTAGAGCTTCTTATTGGCTAGCTCTGTCTTAAATATAACTCATTTCTGTCAATCTAAGTGTTTCCATGTGGTCTTAGCTTACCAGAGAGAGGGTCCGGACCTCTTACTTCTCTCAAGTCCTACATCTTCACTCCTCTTTACTACCTCTGACAGAATTGTCCTTGTCTTCTAGTCCCACATATCTTCCCTTCCTATTTGCAAACAGTGCTTTATTCATTAGTCAATAAGAGAAACATATTACAGAATGACATCTCCCATCATCTCCCCTCTTCTGTCCAAAATAAAAAGAAGGGTTATAACTTTAATATAGTAAAATATATAACAAAAACAGTTATCAAATAAGAACTAATAGTTAACAATATTTAGTCCATTAACAGTATCAGGAAGTAAAGAAAATTTTCTATCATCTATTCTATCTTTGTGAGTCTAAAGTCTTATATGTAACTTATCTTTAATTCTAACAAAGAAAAACTATAACCATAACTATCTGTCTTCAACTCCATCAAAAACTACAGAAGGATAATATATAAACTCTAGAAATGTCAGAGACAACTTGATGCCTGGTCAGTCACCCGAAGTTCTTCTGTAATGTTCCATCTTTAGCCTAAAGGCCATAGTGTGTCTGGCAGACTCCTTAGCAGGAAACTTTAAACTGTCAACCCGTACTGGCAGTTTGTCAGTCACTTTTCTCTGTGACCTATAGAATGTCTTTCAGACTCTTCCATGAATCAGGAACCCTGTAGCAATGTCCATCTTGTTTCAGCAGTCACTTTTCTGTGGGTCCTGCATGTCCAGTTTATACAGCACAAAGTTAAACAGTCCAGGCAAGAGCAGTGTCTTGTCCAAATGGGTAGTCTTGCCATATTGGAAAAAAACTCCATAATGAGTTTCTTTGATGTCCATCTTCCTTTATGATGCAGTTGGTGTTGCCAGGAGCAGTTGTGCCTCACTGTTAAGAAAAACCCTAAATCATTTTAAATGCCATATTCTGTAGGTCCTTGAAAGGTTTGAAGAACATTTATCAACTTCAAATACATCTCTGTATATCTAGAAAACCTAACTCACCTAACTATAAGTTTTGACTATCATAGGTAATTATCTATAATCTGTACTAAATTATACATTACATTTTAAAATGAGCTATATAAATACAATACCTAAACAAGAGGATAAATATACATATCACAAAATTGACCTTAAATTTGTATCAATAAGTGAAAATCCATCCCAAAACAAAGTATTCATTTCTATAGCATAATCCCCTTTTTACCTTTAAAAAGATTGGTTGTGGTCATTAACCATTTATAACCAACCCCATTTAGATGAAAACAAACATTTATAAACAATATTTGGGAATTTGGGCATTGTTCATTCCAAACTGCTTCCTGCTGGTTGGGGACGCTGTAATACCATAGGGATCCTAAGAAGACACAGAAATCCTGGCTGTAGTCTGCAAGGCTGCCTTGTCTCAATTGTTTTGAATGTTGGATCACCTGGTGCTTGATCAAATCATGTTAGTCTGGAAGGAATCCACAGCTTTTCATTTTCTGTGCTCACTGCCTTGGTCTATGCTGCCATCAAGCATCATGCTGCTGGCTTGTAGATGTGGTCACTGCCACTGCCAATTGCTCGTACACAACATTCTTGTTTGGTAGTGGGGCCTCTTAAAAGAGCCCTGTGGTTTTTTGCCACTTATGCCAAGAAGACTCCCTTAAAGGAGCCACTGTGCAAGTCTCTGCTGTCTCTAGCAAAACAGAGCCTACCTGAGAAAAATGCTGCTACCAAGTAGCCTTGCTTGTCTCTGTTCTTTTGTTTTTAAAATCTCTTTTTAAGTGTTTTTTTTTTTTTTCCCAAGTTTTAAGTGGAAGTTCTTAGTACCCATATTGCAGGCGCCATTTTGTTACAAGCATTTCCCAGGGCCGAGTCAGCTGCAAAATAACACACAGAGACTCTTTTAGTTATAAAGCTGTTGGCCAATGACTAGAGCTTCTTATTGGCCAGCTCTGACTTAATTATTAACTCATTTCTATCCATCTAAGTGTTTTCACATGGTCTTAGCTTACTGGAAAGAGGGTCCAGATCGCTTACCTCTCTCATGTCCTGCATCTTGACTCCTATAGAATGTTTTGTTTTGAGATTTTTTTTTTTGTGAGAAACATTGTGACATTTTTGTATGCTGGCTCCATTACTAATTCTGAAAATGTACATAAGTGCATTTCCCTACTGGTTAATTTTGTGTGCTTATGCCATCTCCACAATGAACATTTTATAGCATTACATAGAGCCAACTCATAGAAAATACATCAAACATTTCTAACTCACTGTTATTTAATGATTATGCCTATTAATGGATACATTTGATATATGCATAGAACGTATGGTGATAAAAGCAGGATGTTTACTGTTTCTTGTATTGGGGCTACTGAATTTTTTTCTTCTAGTTATTTTGGGACACACAGATTATTGTAATTTGTAATCACCATCTGTGATATACAAAATTAGAACTTTTTTTCTCTTTAACTGACTGTTAGTGTTATATAGCCTTTATCTCACCTTACCCTTCCCATTCTCTAGTGGCCAACAATCTGCTTTCTATTTCTGTGACTTAAATTCAAGTTTGTACACACATTTGGAATACACGTGCTTATCTTTTTTTTATGCTGAGATTATTTTAATTAACTTCATTTCCCCCAGTTCCATTCATGTTGCTTCAAACAACAGGATTTCATGTTTTTTTTTTTCTTGTATTTGTTTGTTTGTTTGTTTTGAGACAGGGTTTCTCTATTTCTTTGGAGCCTGTCCTGGAATTTGCTCTGTAGACCAGGCTAGCCTGGAACTCACAGAGATCTGCGTGCCTCTGTCTCCTGAGTGCTGGGATTAAAGGTATGTGCCACCAACTCCCTGCTTTCAGGCTTTTTTTTTCCATGCTTTTTTTTTAATGACTCAATTATACCAACCATATTTTCTTTATGTATTCATCCATTGATGGACATATCAGTGGATCTTTTAACTGACACATTTGGCTACTAATTAAAGTACTGCTACACAAAATCATTTCTTATTTTGAGTAAGGGAAGAAAACTGGTGTAAAATTTTGTATTTAATTCGTGTCTGGTAGATCAGGAGATAGTATTTCCACTCACATCGAGGATATCTTCCAGTATTTACTTATTAAACAACAGAAACCCAACATCCTTTATGATTCTCTGTTAAGATCTTCTACATGCTGGGCCAGCAGGAAGTACACATGGCTTTGAATGGAGATGGCATTTCTGCCTTCATGTTAAAGCATGTATGCTAGAATCCACATCAACTATTGCCATGTTAATTTTAGAAGTAGTACCCTTTTCCTTTAAAATCAAACAAAGGGATAAATTAATTTGAACACTCAAAAGTAAGGATAAAATATAATCGCATACAAACATAAATGCCATCCACAGCTACATAGCAAATGAGTCATTAAACTTTAATTTAAAAGTAAATGAAAAGTTGTTTCTATCTGTAAGTCACTCACTACAATTCATTTCATTTTAAATTTCTAAATAGGAAGCTGTTTTTCACCACCTAGTTTGAACAAACAGAAGATCACATTTCCAATAGAGTCTCCCTAAATAGCTCTATAATTGTTTCCAGTTTGCATTTTTAAAAAGTACACTAGAATAATGAGAATCATTTTTGTAATATTTTCATGTCATTGGAGTTTATGCTAAGAGAAGAATATTTAATGAACAAGAAAGAGCTAGAATGAGAAGCATTAGGGGCAGAAATAACCTTTGTACAACTTAGAGATCTTTTTCCAAACATTGCATCTGTACAGTTGACCTGGGAATCTAGGATTATTTAGTAATTAAACCACAGAATTCTGACTGGATGATTAGCAGCCAGAGCTTGATGATGGGGCCAGTTCTGAGAACTTGTTTTTAAATGAAACCAAGGGGAATCAACTGGCATTTGAAGGACTGGGCTCTCATGTGTCCTCCTTATCATTTACGAGACACAGACGTTTGACTTTAGAACTGCTCAAACATTCTAACTAACTTAAGTTTGTTTCTATTGCAAAATATACATCTGCTTATTGTAGCATATCTGGGTGACTAAAAATACTTAACTGTTAAGCTCTGACAATGAGGTCATAGGGCAGTGCTTCAGATTATACCTGTGGTCTCTTATTTCTTCACATACACATATCCCAAACTATAATTTGAAAGCTAGTGCTTTCGACTTGGTTTTACAAAATGCAGCATACTATTCTGGAGATTTTTTTTAAGCCAATTAAAACTATTCTATATTTAAGTTATTGGTTTAATGTGTCACAGATGTAAAAATATTATTTTATTAGACATTCGGGATGTTATGATGCTTTAAAGATAAACCTTGCTTTGATGAATATTAACGTTGCTATGAATGTGCAGACAGTCATGTTTGTTTCCCTCAATGTAAATTCCAAGCAATGGAGTCAAAGAGAACAACCTTTCTAGAAGCTTTGGATTTACATAGCCAAATTTCTCTCCAGAAAGAGCCTCGGATATCTCTGAGTAATACCATATGAGCTGTATTGCTATCGTGTAGTGTTGATGGGGGTCTTGTCCAGTTGGAAACATCACCCGAAGATGTTACTGTTACAAAGTAGAAGGAAGACAAATGACACAGTGAAGACTGGAAAGGTTATTTTTAGGATGAAGGCGGCAGCCACTGGTGACGTCAGGAATAACCCTTCAGCGGGCAGTCAGATGTCAAAGGAGCAGCTCATGTGTGAGGCTTTGCTTTGCCTTTTTCAAAGCTTCATTTGCTCAATGATTTTTTTTCCTTCTCCACTTTCTCCCATTTCTCCTCTCTCTCTTATTTACACATTCTTGTTGCAGGATACTTGATCACACTGTGATACCCGAGACTGTGTTAATAAAATCAACTTTGGAGTTGACAGAAATTAGCCACAGAGCGTACAGAGGAGTCGGGAAGATGGATAGAGAGACACAGAGGGAGGAGTAGGGAGGATCTTGGAGTTTTGTGGTCTTTTTTGGTTTAAGACGGCTGGAAAGACCCTCCCTTTCTGGGTCTCTGGCAAAAAGGGAAGAACATCTGGTTGCTTCTCAGCCTCTCTGAGTTAGCAGGTTTCCCACCCCCCAACATCTGACTCCCAAGACTTATTGGTAAATAGAAACGTATAGACTCAGTTAAAAAACTACATTTGGTGGCAGCAGCAGAGCCGGTGCGGGCGGAACTGGAAATCATGTCAGACTGCTGACTGGAGGTCAGCGGGGCCTCACAAGATAGTTAAAATTTCAGTAAAGTCAGGTGCAGCTGCTAAGTTGACAGGAAAAACAACACATCATTTCCTCCAGATAGCAGCAGTGAGGTTTGGCAGGTTGTTCTATGAGGGTCTTCAGTGGAAAATCATGGCTGGATCAGGTCACAGGCTAGCAACTGTCTGTCTTCCTTGCTGTTTTGGGACAGTGCCCACATCTCACCAGCTGACTATGTGACTTTTGCAGAGACGCGGGAGCCTGGCTTCACCTTTGTGTTAGATTCTCCAGGGATGAACTATGAATTAGAGGACTGGGTCACAGGAATACAGAAGCTGTTCTGTAAGCCAGAAAGCCAGGAAGCCAGATGCCTGGCTCAGGCCATGAAGATGGAAGCCTTGGAATCGGAATTGCTACAGGAGCCTCTAGACCAAGGCCAAAGTAAGGACTCCCAGAGGGCCATTGGTGCACGTTCCAGAATTCAGAGCCGGAAGAACCCTGCATGTGGTATCCAAGGGCCATAGCTAGAGAAAAGCAACCCCCTAAGGGAGGAAGAGCCAGACATTGTCCTTTGCTTTCCTGTTCTGAGTTCCTAGCCAGCTGGATGGTGTCCTTCCTCGTTGACAGCAGTTCCAACCCAACGCATTTCAATCTTCTCTGGAAATACTTTCACAAGCATGCTGGAGAGTAATGCTTTATAGCCCTCTAGGGACCCCTCAGTCCAGTCCAGCTGACTCTCCAATGAACTATTGCAGCTTTGTATGTTGAAACACCTACAGCCTGCATCATCTAATACAAATGTCCTTACCGTAATGCTATGTAGTACAGGGCTATCATTCTTGAATGTTTAACTGTTATTTCCCCATAAAAGTGTGTTGATAGTAGAAAGTTTCATCATAGGCTCAGTAGCCTATTTAATCAAGTCTCCTATAATCCTTCGCTGTGGTCTTCAGATCAGTCGCATCAGGGCCAAGTAACCTAATGTACATTCGTAGGCTTAGGCTGCTCCTAGGGAGTCAGCCACTCTGGGGGTGGAGACCTACAGTTCCTCTAACAAGCTTTCCAGGTGATTCTACTGCATGCTAATGTTGGACGGAAGCACTGATCTGGGATGATATCCCGTGGTCTGGGAAGTTTTGCTGTGCCAGGATGATGTAAGGAGCTCTTTTCTACATCTCTCTCTGTAACCTAGCAATTGTGGCACACAATACAGACTCAGGACCACTTTAAGGTAGATGGAGAATTGTGAGCTTCTATAGAAATGAAAATGAAAAATAATACTTGTGTGTATGTGTGTGCTTGTGCATGCACGTGTGTGTGTGTGTGTGTGTGTGTGTGTGTAGGTTGGAGGATAACCTCAGAAGTCATTCTTCAAGGCCTGTCTACCATTTTCTGGAAAAGCCTCTCATTGTCCTGGAACAGGCAAGGCTAGCAGGCTCCACTACCAGCTTACAAGTGCTCACTGCCATACTCGGCTTTTTTATTTTTTTTTTAAACACCCCCATCAGTTTCAGGAATTAAACGCAGTATCTTGTGCTCACAAGTCAAGTAGTTTACAGTCTTAGCTATCTCCTCAGTGTTGGACAGTTAGTACTTCTAAAATTACTGAGACTGCTAAGCTGTCTCTTACAAGTGTGCTATAGTCATCATTTGGCTGAGTCCAGTTAAGGTGGATTGCAATGTCTCTCTTCCCCCTAGGTGTCAGACTCGCCCTTTCCTAGAGATTTGAGGTGATGAGGCGTAAAGCTTCAGTGGCCTCATCTTTCCCTGTTCTCTTGCAGAGACAGAGACTCACATGAACCAATATAATGTTAATGTCTTTCTCACAAGTGTCATCCACTTGAGCCGGTGAGAGATGTTTTGACTGTGAGAACATCTTGTTTGGGTTAACTAACACTAGGAAACGTGAAACAAAGTGCTCTCGTATGTGAGTTTGAGGTAACGTGGCATTTATAAAGACAACATGAGTGCTAAAATATGTGGTCACTGCACTTTACTAATGAGTTCTGTGGGAGATCCGGGCAAAGCATCTGTCCAGTGAGAACGAGGACCTGCTCCATCAGGCTATTTTCTCAGGGTCCACAACCCAAGCACAGACACAAGGCAGACAGTCCCAGGGGTCCCTGTGGTGTTTCAGGTTCCCTGGGGCTGGGACCCTTTGGAAACTGCTTTTGTGTTTTTCAGTCCCCCAGCTTTTTAGAGTCACTTTCCTTGCAGCTGTGAAAGGGTAATGGGGGTGTGGTGTGATATTAGAAGATCTAGTGGGAATTAGGAAATGAAACTGAGAGGTACAGGAAGTGATTATTGATTAAAAGTCCTCAAGTCTTCTCTGTGTTGTTGACAAGCTTGCCAACTAAAGGTGCATGGAATTAAAAAACCCATAAGGTGCCTTTACCTGGTTTATCATTTTATTACTTAATGTGAAGCAAAAATCACTTAGGCCCTATGCACAAATACAAAAAGTGATTTTTTTTTTTGTCTAACATGGGTAAAGAATAAATGACATTTTATAAAAAAGTGTATAACTATAGCTGGGCACAATGCACAATCTTAACATTCAGGAGGCTGAGGTAGTACAATTGCAAACCTGAGGCTAGCCTGGACTACACACACACACACACACACACACACACACACATACACACTAATCAAAGGTCTACTATCAAGTCACCAGTTATTATTAGAACAGCCATGTGAACTAAGAAAAACCACCCCAAGTTAAGGATGAAGGTACAGTGTTTTAAGAGACATCTTGTTAGATTAATCAAAACCATCGGGAAATAACCAATAGAGTTACCCTCTTTAATTCTCCCATCCCATAAAGTCAAGATAATATTGGTTGCAGGGTTTTCTTAAAAAATTAAATAACAACTATCTATCTAGTTATCATCTATCTACCTATTATCATCATCTGTAAAAAGCAAATAGCTAAATGATATAATTGTAGATCTGAAATAATACACTTCTTGTGGAAGAATAAAGGCGGGGTTAAATGAGTCCAGTAGACCCAAGAAAAATGATAAATAGGTATTTTTTAGGGAAGCAGTTACAAAGATAGGAGTAAATAACCACTGCCCGTCTTTCTGCTCTAGAAGATGCAGTCTCTGTCCTTCCTATGCTCTCCGCAAGAGGGCCCCTCCTCTATCTTATAATGGGGTCCTGTCTGCACCTGAAACCACGCCCACAGAGTGTGGCCAACCCCACAAGTTCGCTGGCAAGGCAAGATGCCACTACAGAAGAGGACTTGGGATATTGTGAATAATACATCTTTGTCCTCTGGGGACAAAACAAAAAAGAGCTGACTCAGATAACCCATCTAAAGTCCTGATAAATTGTGATCTGAATACCCACCTCATGGGTCCCTGTCACCACCTTCATTCTCTTTAGGCTGTGACAGAAACTGACCTCAACTTTTAATTCTTGATGCACATGGACCATCTTAGTAATTTCCCAAGAGTTTGCACCTATTTTGCCTTTATCTGCTCAGATGATGAATTGTGAATAGAGTTTATTATGTTAGCATTCTCCAGAGAAACGAAATCATCACATCTCTCCTTATCCCCTCTCCCATCTAGGGTGAGGAGAGAGAAATTTATTTCATGGGATTGGTCCTTGTACCATAAAAGCTGAGAAGTCTCAAGATGTGCAGTGGGTAAACCGGAGAAATGAGCAATGGTAGTTCCCATTCAAATACAGACTGGAGAGCAGGGAGAATTGATGCTGCTTCTTAGAGCCACTAAGATCCAAGTGAGAATTCATGTAAACGTCTAGAATAATGCTTGGCCTATGGGGAAATCCACAGAGAGTTTTCTTCTCACCTCTTCTTTTTCCTCTCCTGGGTCAGGGGAAAGTTCTAAGGCTCTGAAATTGCACATTTTATACACTCTATGTCCTGGCTGAATCTGACAAATAATGAAAACCAGAATTCACTTTCTAAGTGGTTCAGACAGGAGCTGCTGAAAGAGCTTAGAATCTGGAGAAAAGTAAGACAGTTGTAAATATAGTATTGGTAACCTGGAGGATTTGGGTAAGTATTTAGAATGTAGCATTGGCTGAAAACAAATCCCATAAGCTCCTGGGGATTCATGTGCTTATATTAGTCACTTCAGTGGCTGTGGAAATAAAACATTCTTTCTGAATCTCCAGTTTTAATATTCTCTCATGTTCTGCTCTTTGTATTTCTCCTGGGAAACCTGGGCTGATCCACACATTCTACAGACACACATATACAAGCACATACAAGCTAACTATATTTTTTGGAATTATACACATATATAAATAAACATAAAATATCTATTAAATACATAAGCAAAATTGCAATAGTTAGTATTTCTATTGTTGTGATAAAGCACTATGGCCATTAGCAAATTGAGGAGGAGAGGGCTTATTGGTTTTATCTTGTGGTTTGTGTGCTATCATCCAAGGACATCAGGGCAGGAACTTAGGGGCAGGAATGGATGCAGAAGGTGTGGAGAAGTGTTGCTTACAGGTTTGCTTCTGCTGGCTTGCTCAGTCTGCTTTCTTATAGCAAGCAGGACCACCATCCCTGGGGTAGTACCATTCAGAGTGAGCTGGGCCCTCCCACAAGCAGTCATCAATCAATGCTCCTCAGGCTTGTCCACAGTCCAACCCAACAGGACTGTTTTTTCAATTGAGGTTTCCTCTTTCAAAATTATTTATGTTTGTGTCAAGTTGACATAAAACTAGCCAGCAAACAAATATAAGTTATACTTTAAGAATAAATGTATAATATATTATACAAATGTATAATATATTATGGTGTACATATATACACCATAAACCATTCAGTATGCCTAGAATGAAGTGAATATCCACAGTAATATCTATACTCATATCCATATTTACCTATTTTCTATTATACTCATGTCTTGATTTCTTAGTAGGTGTTAGAAATTGTGCAGGGCTAAAGGATAAAATACATACTCTGACCTGTGGATTTCTTGTTTTATTTGGGAAAATATATAAAGAATTCATTATTGTAGTGCTTACACCTAACATCACAGGCATCTAAGAAAATGAAATAATGGCGGGGAGGGAGTGGTTTGTATGAAGAGCTGGCAGTCTTGGACAAGGTTCTAGAATGGGGGACAGTGGGCTCATGATACTCAACAAGAAGAGTTGGGAGGAACCAATGTGGCATAAAAGTCTTATTAGCATAACAGCTTGAGTTTTAGGGACCATGAATGAGACAGATAGGTTGGGTTGAGAGGGCTGTAACAGAAGAGGATCCTGAATCTGTGCTGAGCTGAGGGATACAGGAACCAATGCAGAGACAAATGTTTAATAGGGAACACGAATGAGAAATGACACTTTTCCTTTTGGTTCCTTTCTAAAGATAATGCAGGCTACGATGAGAACAGGTTATAGGATCCTGACGCAATGCTGGGGTGCATTGTATGTGTGTATGCGTATGCTCTCCCTGCATGCCTAGGTGTTACCTAGGTTGCCTGTCTGATAGCCATCTTTAGAGAGGTGAGTAGCAAAAGAGAGAACCGAATCCAAGCAAGAATCTTGGGAGCTGCCCTCCATGTGCTGGTCTTCTGAGCTGTGGACTGCCGGGAAGGACAGGGACAGAGACAGGAAGGGCACATCTAAGAAAAACCTAATTTGGAAAAAATGATTGAACTAGCATGGTGGGAGCAGGCCCGCATAACCATGACTCACAATGATTGTGCCTAAAATAGCGTGATGAGGATTAGTAAGTTCATCTCCCAAGTGCATGAGTGGTACTTCCCCCAGTGACAAGCTGTTACTAATCCCATGTGCAGGAAGGGTCAGAAGTTAAGCCTTTGATCCATACTTTGTTGATGGAGATCTTCTCATCCTTTGAACTCACAAGTCTTCCCATGACCCTGCAAGTGTCAACAGCTCTGCACCATCATCCCTGCTCTTCACAGTCTAAAAAGCCCTCATATCTTTGCATTTATTCATTTTCTTCAGCCCTCTCACCCTTCAGTGGATGTCTTGAAATGGCTGCCCACCCTCCGTCTATGGCAAATATACTAACGCTATGAATTCTTCTAGGGACCTGGTTTCACCAATTAATTAGTCACTTCCTGTTTCTAAAATCTCTGCCTGCAGTGAGGTTCTTTGTCCTCTTTGTTGCTAAATGCATCTCATGTTCTAATGTCTGTCATGTCAGACATAATGTCTTGACCACATTAGTGATTGTCTTCCTTCGACTACACTTTATCACCATGCTTTGCCTCCTATTCAGTTACCAACACACTGCACACTGCCAAGATTCAGTTAAGAAAAGTCATTTTGAGAAGGGAATAAAAGCAGTGTGCAAAGTAGCCAAGGAGCCATTCAATGAAAGGGGCATTTAAGACCATTGTTTGCTTTCTCTGAGATTCAACTTTGATGTTATTATTCCTATTTAATAAGAGCTTCTTCTTAGGCCTTTCGATTTTCTACTTTTCCTTTAATATTTTTTTCTGCACATGAAAAATATAAAACAAGGAGTGTACCAATGCTCCATTGCAATGCCCTCGGTAGCATGCTAACTTAATGATGTGGAGGGCAGGCCAGTGGTCCCCACTTTATGTTCTTAACTTTGAACTTCCTGAATTCAGATGTTGTACCTGTGCCTCTGTTAGCTTTCCAGCCTCGCTTCTGCATCTCAGATGAGGCCACATGGCATCTGTTTCATACCGATTCTAGTATCTAATGTATAGTGTGTGTAGAGTGTATCTAATGTATAGCGTGTGAAAAGTGTATCTAATGTATAGTATGTGTAAACCTTGGGCCTGGTAAATTAAATTACTCAATTAGTATTACCTATTAGTAAAAGCAATTTTGTCTTATTACTCAATATGGTTATTAAATATTTCCCAGGCCAGCTCTTACTTTCTACTTGTTATTCTGAGATTCTAAGATTTTACAGCCTTAAAAAAAGTTGCTGTTGTTTACACTGAGTAGTTTTAATTCACCTTGTAAGAAAGAATAAAAAAAAAATCTATCCAGATGTGGTGGTACATGTCTTTCATCTGACCAATTGAGGAGCAGATGTAGATGGGACACTGAGTCTGAGGCCAGGCTGGTCTACACAGCAAGTTCTGGGACACTGTGTTGCACATAAAGACCCTGTCCCAACAACAACGATGATGACAATGACAACACCACCACCAACAACAAACCACACCCTAACAAACACCTCTGCTCACACAGTTCCCAATTCCCTCATTCAAGAGCCCCCTTGTGACAGTACCACCCCCTCACGTTTGTAACAGCCCCTTCTGTCCTGCTCTCACCTTCCCAGGGAGCACAGGCAGCTGGAAGAGGAGCAGGCCTGGGAACCACCATCCCTTACTCACATCTGGGCTCCAGCATCTCCTAGTAGGGCTTTGCTTAGATAAGTGAAAAAAGAGAGCATTTACGGTGAATATAAAAGCTCACACAAAATGTAGAATGAAGAGTTATGAAGCACTGTATGACCGTGAAATGGCGGCCACCTGCCTTGTCACGCTTCCCTCCCTTCAGGCTCTCAGATTTCGGTTCTTGCAATGGGGTGGGGTGGGGTGTGGGGTGTGGGATGTGGGGTGTGGGGTGTGGGGTGTGGGGTGTGGGGTGTGGGGTGTGGGGGGCAGTTATGTAACTGTGCTGCAGCTCCCTGTACTGGATCTGTCTGCTTCCCTCACACCCTCGTCCCCACTTCTCTACGCTAAAGCCTTGGTGAGCTTGCATTTCAGAGTTGCAAAAAATTTAAAGCAATGATGATCTTTCTTTCATTTCAAATGGCACATTGAAAGGAAAAACCCAAACAAGCACTTTCCTACAGACACTCCATGGAAAAAGGAATAAGATATAGCTATTAGCTCCAGACATGGCTCTTTAACACAAAACCATTTTCTTCCTGGCACAGTTCTTTAAACTTGGAGGAAAAATTGACGTGAGAAGTAGGACTGTCCGGTTGTTGATGCAAGGACATTTTTGGTGATCACATCAGCTACAAGAGGACAATATTGGCTGATGAGACCCCCCCCCCAATTGCACTGGCACTGAGTCCAGGCTCCCAGTCTCTTCAGACTGGGATAGCACATGATTGCCACGTCTCTGTGTTCCGTGTAATCAACGGAATGATCAGAGTCTGAGGTCTACTGCTCCTGTGAAGTCTAACCAGGAGGAGCAGAGTCTGCCAGCACTAAACTTTATCCCCGATGCATGTCCATGCTGCTAAAGAGGGAAGCTGGTAATTAGACACCAGTTTAGACTCTAAGCTTTCTCCAGTGGAAAGCGAGTTGGGGGCAGGTGGTGTAGGCTGAGTGTCTACAACTCACTGGTATGGGGCCTTATGCCTGTGCGCTTCATCTTCATCTTTTTGATGAAAGAGTAATGCCATGAACTTTACATGGGTCATAGTTTTCTCTTTTAAGCTTGTAACTTACCAAAATAGAGGCTTTTCTGCAAAGATCACTAAATGGCATTTTTTTTCCCTGGTTTAGTCATGTATTCCTAATGCCTGTTTTCAGGAAACCATGCTCTTTCCCAAGCTCCACTGACCTCTCAGATGTTTTCAGTTGTGGAAATGTTTTGGCATGTGCCACCTTCGATTCTAGCTTTTAGTCACTTAGGTCTCCAGTTGGCAGTGTTGTTTGGGAGTGGTTAGGGGAGGGCTGGCCTTGCTGGAGGAAGATGGTGATTGCAGGTGACAGGGCTTTCTAGCCTTGTCCTCCTCCATTCTTTCTGCCTCATGCTTGTGGGTGAAGCTGTGCTACTCAGCTTCCTGTCCCTGTTACCCTCCCTGCCACTTGTTGCCAGGATTCCCCTCTCTGATGGGGTCTTATACCCATGGAACTGTAAGCCAAAACATTTTCTGTCCTGCATCAGTTGCTTCTGAACATGAAGTATTGTCAGAGCAACAGAACAATAACTAATACAGAACCTTATTGTTTAAATAGATTTAAAACAGCCTTGACAAAGAGGGTTTAATACATTGTATCCTAGTGTCTTGATCGGATTAAAATTCATACACATGATAAATAAGAATAATGAAACACAAAACAAAACACAATGAACAGCTAGAGTTTCTGAGAACGAACACAAGGGTCCAGTAGAAACCGCTCTTACCTTGGATGACAGCACTAACTCTGCTTTTTTTCTGACTACAAAGGAATGGACTTGTTGCCATGTCCTTTAACACTATGGCCCTTGCTAAGCCTCAACTTTTTCCTTTTTGTTTTGTTTACTTATTTTCTTTCACTTTAATCTACATGTAAGCTGCTCCTATGACTTCACTTGTAAAAATAAAATTATTTATGTCTAATTCAAAGAATTGACACCAAGTCTTCGGGTAGGAGATACATGTCTAGGACTTGTGAACCACAGGGTTTTGTGAATGTGAACCAGCAGCACGTGGGGGAGGGGGGGGAATCTGGAGCTTTGCTGACTGCCAGGATTAACTGAGTTTGAAGCCCTCTTGAGAAAGTCATGAGCCATACATAAGCATCTAGAAGACTGGCTGCCTCATGGCAGGTATTAATAAGTACTTAATTATTGGTAACTTCTTCAAAAGCATTATCTCAGAGGTCTAGGTAATTGTGTTCCCACAGGGCACACAGAGAAAAGACTGACAACTCGATGTGTGGATATCTGATGGTTTTTATTCTGCAAAGCACTAGATCAGCCCCTAGGAGAGCTGCTGCCAGCAAAATCCATGTGTGATGCTATGCAGAGGGCTTAACAGGAACCATTTCTTGAATTGCTTGCAAAAGCAGTGCTCAGAGAGCACTCTTAAGCCACTGAGCAACTGCAGATC
This sequence comes from Cricetiscus sungorus, assembly GCA_030556225.1. Lineage (NCBI taxonomy): Eukaryota > Metazoa > Chordata > Mammalia > Rodentia > Cricetidae > Cricetiscus > Cricetiscus sungorus. The sequence goes on along the minus strand of JANBXA010000491.1, from coordinate 31,370,333 downwards.
TGATGTACATGAGGAAGAAATAAGGTGATTAAGGTAGGCAGACCAAAGGCAATTTTCATTAACAATGACTTCTACCTGGAGCCTCAAATGTTGCTAGAATCTATCACTGATTTAATTAATTTATTAAAATGTTTATTGAATACTTATTATGTGCCAAAAACTGTTTACACATAGAGACTCAGATATGGACAAAAAGAGTAAAAATTTCTGCCATCGTGGATAAAAGTCCCTCAAAGAGTTACTGGGGAGTGCTGCTACTGGAGGCTAGTGCCAGTGACAAATGAGGTGGCTGCGACTCTGGGATTCATAAATGGCATGTGTCCAGAAGCATTCTCAGAGGCATGTATAGCTATTTCCTCTGAGATGAAACATTCTTTCTTATAAGGAGGAGGGAAGGCTCAGACTCAAGAAGTAAATGAAACTTATAAGGCTGAGAAAAGAAACAAAATATGACTCAGGAAGTACTGGAAGCAAGAGCCACAGACCTCTTTCCAAGGTTACATAAGCAGTCAACACTTGCTGGGGTGAAGCAGGCAGCCACCAGTTAGGCAGCATGCTCCAGGGATACAGCTTTGCTGAGACGTCGTCCATGCTGGGTGGCTTTTCAGAGATGCAGCTTCCTTTGTGTCACTCGTAAGTTAGTCATCACTTTCACTCCTGTAACTAACTCCAGAGATGCTTATTTGGTTTGTCACAAGTGCTCATTCTACCTGGAATCAACATGTTTGTCTAGCCTGGGAAAGTCACTTAATAGAGCTTATAGAGTTCTCTCCAGGATGTCAAACAGACCGTCAGAAGACTCAAGGGGAAGAATGGAGGTCATTCCGACTCAGACCCCCTGGACATGGGTCTCAGTTAGAAGGCCTGAGTAGTCTAAGGGACCTCTGACAGTGGAACTAGGATGTGTCCCTGGTGCATGAACGGACTTTGAGAACACATCTCCCATGGAGAGATACTCCCTTAACCTAGAGACAGGAGGGAGGTCCTAGTCCCTACTCCAAATGACTTGACAGATTTTGTTGATCCCTCATAGAAGTCCTCACCCTCCCTGTGGAGTGAGGGGGGATGGGATGGGAGGCGGATCGGTGGGGGGGGCATGGGAGGGATGGATGGAGAGAGGGAGGGAGAGGGAACTGGGATCGATATGCAAAATAAGAAAAAATAATAAAAAAAGAAAAGAATGGAGATCATTGATTTTAAAAAGATGGGCTTTTCCTATAAGAGAATTTGTGGTTCTATTCCCATGTCAACTTGACTAATGCAGTTTTCTGGATATTCTTTCTTAATCCTCTTTACCTGATGTTATTGCTAAGCTTTCTCTAAAGGAAAATAGAGAAACAGTGAGCATCATGGTCACCATAGTTGGTCAATGTCCATACAAAGACAATCATTCCTTGGTAAGAATTCTAGGAGAGTTTTGAAAGTTGGGTGATCCTTAGCAATAGGGCTCTTTCCTCAGGATCTCTTGATGTGTTATTTTGACACATAGTAGACTCATTTTAAACATTATCTATTTTAAAGTTTACTAAATTATACAACAAATAAACTGGAAACATTAGTCATAAAACAGAAACAAAACCATCACACAATGGCTTATCATAAGAGGCTGTTAAGAAATTCCCTGTAGTTACTGGTAATTTATAGTTTCTCTGTAAGACTCATATTAGCACTGAAGATAAATTGCCACAGTGTTTTCCTGAAGAATCTTTGGATATGTCATTTTTTAAAGCAAGCAAAGAAATAATAGCTAACATTTGCTAAGTGCCTTCTTTATGGCAGAAAAGGTCCTAAGAGATATTAACTATCTTCATACCAAGAATATCATAACATGTTTTAATTAGTCTCCAGTTAAAATTCTGAGAAGATACATTAGTCAAAACATCTCATTAAGTCTTCAAAGTTGTTCTAAGAACAAAGTATTTTCCATTATGAATAACGAGTAATGGTGAAATGCATAGACATAACAATAACTGCCTTGCTAGTGTTCTGTACCCCCTTACTGCTTAGTCCTTACATCTATTTTTATATTCATCTTGGTCAGCCTGGTTTTATAGCAGTATGAATATGGAACAGAGAGTATACACAGACACGGTCCTATGAGCAAAGTCTCAACATTTATGCCCAACATGGGATACCTTCATCCAAGCTACTGGCCAGGTAGGCCCTAGAGGTCTTCCAAACAACATAGGCTTCTTCCATTACTCTTGACTGTCTACCTATTGAGGACCCTATGTACTTTGCTGACTGTGTACTTAGGCTGCAGGATGTAGGGAAATCAATCTCAAACTGACTGGGAAATGTCCTCCTTGCTGCTTAGCTTTCATGATGCCAGAAGATGCGATAAAGCTTGCTAGGGGAGAAAAGACATCATTGGTCTTACCCAGCCCTGGATTCTGCACCTAGCAATACTGACATGTCAGGCAATATGTTCCCATTAGTGCAATAGTGGCATGACAAGTTAAGTAGTAACTAAGCACTTTCTGATTGGATTTGAGGCAAGCTTGGCAGTAGAGTATTTCATGCCTGGTACTCATAGGTACCAGGTAAAATCTCATAGCTGGAGAGGTCTTAGGCCTGGAGTAGAACTTGATATTATTTTGCTAACTAGTCACACTGTCAAACTGCTTTCTTAGTATTTATATTTATAGCCATAGACCTTGACTGGAGAAGATTATTTTTGCAGTGGGCAGTAGGCATCAGAGTGAGGCATCAGAGTGCTGAGACTAAAGGACTTGAGTGCTCAGTTCTAAATGGACACCTGCATCAACTCCTCCATACCAAGGCTCAGGGGACACTGAGAGAGTTAGCAAAAAGAAAAAAAAATGTAAAAGCCAGACAATAGGGAGGAGCACTGTAAAAGGTTCTTTTCTGGATGCTCCTAAATTCACAGCAGATGTGGTTACTTACACAAGTCAGTCAAAATTCTCACATAGACAGGGAGGTGCTCTCCAGGCCATACTCATTACTGTGGAGCAAGTGGCACTTGATAGCTGCTAAGGGAGGGAAATCAGCCATAATTCTTTTCTTGAGGCTTTATGTGATTGAGTGGACCGCCCCTGCCACATGCACATCTGGACAGTGACTGCTAACTAGACTTAGTGGACTATAAAAAGAGCCATTAAGTTGGGAGAATTACATGTTTGGGGGGACATGGGGGAGGAGAGGAGAAACGGGGGTTTGGATGTGTTTGTATTTCATTATATACATGTATGAAAGTCTCAAGAAGAAAGAAAGAATAAAACCATTTAAAAACATGACCAAGAGAGCTTGAACAGATTGCATCCGTTACTTTTCTTATTGCTGTAACCAGAATTTGAATTTATTTCAGTTTATGGTTTGCTCTAGTTTCATTCCTGTTCCTGTGATAAAATACAATGACAAAAGTTAGCCCAGAAGATGAGGTCTCATTTGGCTTAGAGTTCCAGGTGACAGCCAGTCACTGAGGGAATTCAGTCCAGGAACTCAATGTAGGAGCTGGGAGCAGAAACCATGGAGGAGGCTGCTTACTCACCCACCTGCTGACTCAGGTTCATCTGATTTTCTTTCACAGCCCAGACCCATCTGCTTAGGTGTGGTGCCACCCACAGTGGGCTGGACACTCTCACACCATCAATCAAGAAATCCCACACGGATATCGTCACAGGCCAGTCTCATTTGGGCACTCCATCCACTGAGACCACCTCAGATGACTCTAGGTGACATCAAGTCATAGCTGAATCTATCTAGGACAGAGTTTGAGTGGATTGTCCATCATGGTATTGAAGCCATAGTTCCAGGAGTGTAAGTTGCCTTTTTACAGTGGATCTGTGATGCTCAGATGTGCTTTTCCTCCCTGGTGTTTAGTCTAAGACCCCAGACCATATGGTGGCGGTGTTCACATTCACAGCCCTGCTTCCTGTCTCACTTAATCTTTCCTGGAAATGTGTGCCAGACAGACTGAAAGTTGTGCCTCCCAGATGGTCTAGGAAGTTCTTTTTTTAAATCAACTTTGTTCTTTAATAGCTTCATGCGTGTTTATAATGTATACTGATTATTCTTCTGTTACCACTCCCCACCCCTGTTGGCCTCCTTTTTCTTTTCCTACACATTTCTTTTTCATATTTGTGAAGTTTTGTTTTATTTGTAACCCATTGACTTTAACCTAGGCCATCTGTGATACTTGGGGTTAGGAACTGGGTTCATCGGGGGTTACACAACTGAAGACTGTAATTCCTTGTCTTTCCTAAAATTGTCAGTAGCCAACAGCTCAGCAGCAATGGGGAGGGGGCCTATGAGTTCCTTCCCCATTCATGGCTGACTCAAGTCAGATGGCTGACATCACCTGTAAACCCAGCATCTGTGATTGTTTTTCCATCTATACAGTTGGTAGAGGATCAATAGCTAGAATATATAAATAATCTCCAAAATAAATACCAAAAACCTAAGTCATCTAATCAATACATGTGCTAGTGAGACAAATATACAATCCTCAAAGGGAGACATACAAGCATGCAGTAATTATTTGAAAAAGTGTTTAACTGATTTCAATCCCAGTACTCCTACAGTAGCAGGGGTACTGCCTTGAAGCTTGAGACTGACTAGTCTGGAGTATACAGTGTGACAGAAACAAGAGAGACCCTGCCTCAACAAGGTGGAAGGAGAACATCAACTTCACAAACTTGTCCCAGCATCCACACATACATCATAGAAACATGGGAGACTGCACACACACACACACTCACACATGCATGCACATTAATAACAATAATAAACAATAAAAGAAAACAAATATCCACAAATTCTGGTGAGGATATGGGGGAAAGAAGAACCTTCTATACTGGTAGTCAAATCTAAACTGAAGCAGACACAATGGATATTAGAGGGAGGTCCCTTAACAACTGAAACTACAATGATGTTATGATTCTGCCTTACTAATCTTGGGGACGTACCTGAATCATCACACCAGAGATACCTACCTGCACAATTATATTACTGCTTCTTATTGATGGGAGCCAAGACTTAGAACTAGTCTAGATGCTCACCAACAGATGAATGAATAAAGAAAATGTACATTTACAGGATGGAATTATTATTCCACATCAAAAAGAAAATAATTATGACATTTTCAGGAATCCATTATGCTAAGTGAATTGCCAGACTCATAAAAATAAACATAGTGTCTCTCCTATGTGGAATCTAGATTAAAGTTTTATTGCAATATAGTGTATTAGAATGTGAGAGCCCAAGGGAGGATTGTTTGAGGGTAGAAAAGGAACCAGAAAGAGGGGTGGAGCTGAACTAGAGAGAGAGAGTACAAGGTATACTTCTCCACAGACAAAAGTATTTCTGTTTGATAGGAAAATTCAAACAGATAAACAATGATGGCTTTTGGGGTTCAGACCTAAGGTACTCTTCAGGGTTCTGATGGGATGCCACAGGAAGTGAAGGGAACTTTGATTTATCTGAGGATAAATGAATTTCTCACACCGTGCTGTTCCAAACAAGTCTCTGTATTTTTCTGTCTCTATTCTAATTTTCCTGTCCTCATTTTAGTTCCTCCTAGCTTCTTCTCCTCTGACTTCAAAACTCCCTTTCTTACAGGAGTTGGAACATTAAAAAAATTGCAAGAGTTATCTCTTACTGGTCAAAATCACATTCCTAGGGTAAGCAATAAGTAGCTGAGCCATTTACCATGGCAATACAAGGTTCTGAGCTTTCAGGAGTAAAGCTGACCAGACCAGGGGTGGACACAGTGCCCAGTGACAAACTTTGAGCCATATATCTATTTTCAGCATGCTTGGCAAGTGAAAAGTTGGCATGCTTTTCTTAGGGTGCTTGGTTGGGCATCTGTAACTCTGACCTGGTGCATAGCTGTAAAGTTTTAAACTTATGATCTATTTACCAAAAACCTTTAGTCAAGTTTGAACTTGCTCTGAGGTAAAAGTGAACTAATTGTGGACAGTTAGTCTCAGCAAAAGGAACAAAGCAGGATTTTAAGTGTCTATAGTCCTTGTGGGACAAATATATCTAGTTAGGAAGCATGTCCTAGTATATTTTCTATATATCAAAATTATACAGTAAATAAAAACTCATCTTCCTGACTATCCACAGATATATGTGCCCAGTAGGTAGAATATTCTCACAAGATAAACACACAAGGAGTAAGAAAACATCCACTAAGCTATTCTTAGTGAAGAAATGAAGTGACAAGTGACTCCTAAGAGAAATTACTGACACAGGAAACTGGTTTTCAGAGTCAGTGGTCCTGTAAGCCTTGCTAGACAGGATTATTGCCATCAGAGCCTGATGGGTCTATACCTGAATTATCAGTTGCTGTATTCTATATATTTCCATGGCCTCCAACAGATAAAACGGTATTATCAGTTCCAAGACTGTTGCAGAGATGGTGGTGAGGAAGAGAAGTTGGGATTTAAGCAAGGAGAATGCAAATGTTTGCACGGTCTCTTCCCCCACCCCAGAGGTCAGCAGTGTGTCATATTCCTCAGGATGCTGTTGTGAAAGGCACCAATGAGGGTGTACTGCTGTCAGTAAAAGTTTGGAGAGGCCTTTTAGAACTCGGCATCATGTGAATGGCAGGCTTGTGGAATAGATGGGGCCAGTTAGCAATATGATCATCAAAGGCAAGGTGAGACAGCATCATGAACATGCAAAGCCTTCTCATTAGGGCTGGCTAACCACGCTGTTTCTGTGACTATGGCTGCTACCAGCCTCAAGAAACTGTTTTTATCTGGTTTCTTTCAAGGAAACAGAGTTATGCCAATGCTTGCTCTGTGTGTGTGTGTGTGTGTGTGTGTGTGTGTGTGTGTGTGTGTGTGTATGTGTATAGGCCTCTTGTCTGACTTTGGGATGATTCTGTCTTCTAGCTTTCACATATTCTGTCAGATAAGCTAAGAAGACTTATTTATTACTTCATTGACAACAGACTCCTCAAGCCTAATCAAGTGGGACTTTCATCACAGTTCCTATGCTGAGGTGGTATTCCTGCCAGAGCAGATTGAAATCACTTTGCTGGCATAGCATACCCTTGGGCTTTAGAAAATGAATTCTCTGCTCATAAAGAGAGAGGATCAAAAACATAAAAGTAGGGCCAACTGCTCAACATCTTATCTGAAGACTATTCATTTTAATTGTCCTAATTGAATTCAGGGGGCCTGGACTGTCAGCAGACAGAGACCATTTCTCCTCTGCCTTCCTACTATTTGGTAAAGAGGTCTGTTAGCAAGAACTAAGAACTGTTCTGGATGTCTCCATAGAACATTTGTGTTTCCACTGAAGGAGGAAAACCCTGTAATAATCTGGGGAAATTCCCCCAGCTCAAGGTGTTTAGCAATCACACAGGCACGTGTGCACCTTTGTACACACTCTCCAGGATACAGGATGCTTATGGGAGCTTGCATATTCTACCCATAAAAGTGAAGCCCAAAGCAGTTGGAATCTGATGTCAGCACATTACAGGCTTAGGATTACTTTTACACCACCTATTTAGTGAGATTAGGCATCTCACTTTCTTGTTCCTCTCACCCATTTTCAGTCTGTTCACCCAGTCCCCATTTATGATGAGTCTTCTCTCCTTAGTGCAGCATGCTCTGAAACATCTCACAGTGATTCTAAAGTCCACTTGGTGATGAAGAGCCACCATCACAGCTGTTGTCAAAGGTTGACATTCAGGATCTGAAGACTCAGACTTAGGCAGTGAGCTCCTTCCTTTAACCAAGTCTTGGGTTCTCTCCAAGAACTGTGCAGGCTTACCCTGGAGAATTAACCTGGGGGGGGTTGGATCAAACATATTCTGCAGTACAATTAAGTACCATTTCCCCCCCTGTGGAATCAGAGGGAGGCGAGTCTTTACCTGAAAACATATCATTGCCCAAACTCTCCCTCTGTGCTGTCCTACATAATTCATGGCATTATAGGTCTTTCCAAAGTTTTGGGTTTCTTTGAAACTAGAAATTCAGGTTTTGTGATGTAGTTAAATTATTCAAATAAGAGTAGGGGTATACTTGTGATGTACCAATGTACCATGGCACCAATTGCCATGATTGGTGTAGTAAAGTTGAATGACCAATAGTTATGTAGGAGGTACAGGTAGAACTTCTTGACAGAGAGAATTCTGGATGGAAAAAAGCAATTGCCAGCCAGAGGTACAGGCATCAGGATTTGCAAGATGAGAGGTAATATCCACAAGCCACTTGGAAGGACATAGATGAATAGAAATGGGTTAATTTAAGTTTTAAGAAGTAGTTACGAGCAAGCCTAAGCAGTAGGCCAAGCTTATTTATTAATAATAAATCTCCATGTCATTATTTGGGAGCTGTTTGGTGGGACAGAGAAACTCTATATTTGTGGTGTTTTGAATTAGAAATGTTCCCCCATAGGCTTGGATATTTGAACTCTTAGTCCTCAGCTGGGGATGCTGTTTGGGGAAGCTTAGGAGGTGTAGTCTTGCTGGAGAGCCTTATCCTACTTCCAATTCTCTTTTTGCTTTGATTTGCATTTGAAGATGTAAGCTACACCTCCTACCATGGTATACTCATGTTTCTCTAGAACCTTAAGCCAAAATAAGCTCTTCACATATACATCACCTTGTGATAAAATGACATTTTATCACAACAGAAAAATAATTAAAACAATATAAAAATATTTCTAGGATCTGAAAAGTAGGGTAGATCTTGGGACAGAAGTCTAATCAGTGTGGATAGAAGAATTAAAGAAAAGAGACTTGCATAAGTCATTGTTGTGAAACACAGCAAAGCTATTCAGATAGACAGAGTTGGGGATATGGGCAGAGTGTGTGTGTGTGTGTGTGTGTGTGTGTGTGTGTGTGTGTGTGTGTGTGTGTGTATGTGCAAGTGCTTGTGCTAATGGATCATATATGTTTTAGTGTTGGGGTCCATAAAAGTGGCTTTGCATGATCTTGACTTAAGGTCAGAGAGTTCAAAGCTATCTTACTCTTCCAAGGTTAAAATCATAAAACCTAAAAGTCTAAGACATGGCTAATGTAGGATATTTGGCCTAAGGCATAGATGCCTTATCTAAATAACTTGGTATAAGGTATGGTTACTCTTTTTTTTTTAAATTTGTTAATTTATTTTTTACATTCCAATCCCAATTCTCCCTCCCTCTTCTCCTCTTACTCCCCTCACTTCTCCCTATCCCATTGCCCAGATGCTCCTAGGAAAGAGTAAGGCCTCTCCTAGGAAGCCTACTAAGTATGTCCCATCATCTCATTGAGGCAGGACCAAGGCACCTCTCCACCCCCACACTCCTGTGTCTAAGCTGGGCAAGGTATTTTTCCATATAGAATGGACTCCACTAAGTCATTTTATGCATTAGAGTTAGATCTTGGACACTACCAGTAGCCTCATATATTGCCCCAGCCACACCATTGTCACCTATATTAGGAGAGTCTAGTTGGGTCTTATGCAGGTTCCCTATTTGTCATACCATAGTCTCTCACTAACACTGATTACTAATAGTGATCTCTCACTAACTCAGGTTAGCTGATTCTGTGGGTTTCCCCTTATGGCCTTGACTCCTTTGTTCATATTATCTCTCCTCCCTTACTTTATTTGTTCTTAAGGAACTCAGCCCAATGGTTAATTGTATATTGTTGCATCTGCTTTCATCCATTTTTGGAAGAGGGTTCTAGATTGTAGGATAGGTATCTTAGGCCTTATGTCTGGTATCCACTTATGAGTGAGTACATATTATATTTTTGTTTCTGGGTCTGGGTTACCTCACTCAGGATGGGTCTTTTTATAGTTCTGTCCATTTGCCTGAAAATTTTAGGTTGTCATTGGTTTTTTTTTTTTTTTTTTTTTTAACCACTGAGTAGTACTCCATTGTAAATGTAATGCACTTTCCTTATTCATTTTTTTTGGTTGAGGAGCCAATAGTTTGATTCCAGATTCTGGCTTTTACAAATAATGCTGCTATGAACATAGTTGAACAAATGTTCATGTGGTTTGAGTTTGCCTCCTTTGGGCATATGCCCAAAAGTGGTATTGCAGAGTCTTGAGGTAGGTTGATTCCTAATTTTCTGAGCAATAACCATATAGATTTCCATGGAGGCTGCACAAATTTACACTCCCACCAGTAATGGAAGAGTGCTCCCTTTTCTCCACACCCTCTCCAGCATAAAATATCATTGGTGTTTTTGTTCTTAGCTATTCTGATTGGCGTAAAATGGTATCTCAGAGTTGTTTTTATTTTCATTTCTCTGATGACTAAGGATATTGAGCATTTTCTTAAGTGTCTTTTCATCATTTGAGATTGTTTCATTGAGAATTCTGTTTAGAACTGTACCCATTATTTAACTGGATTACTTGGGTAGTTGGAAGTCTATTTTCTTAAGTTCTTTGTATAACTTGGAGATTGTTCTTCTGTCAGATGTGGGGTTGGTGAAGATCTTTTCCCATTCTGTGGGGAGCTGTTTTGTCTTGTTGATCATATTCTTTGCTTTACTGAAGTTTCTCAGCTTCAGGTGGTCCCATTTCTTAATTGTTGCTCTCAGTGTCTGTGCTACTGGTGTTATATTTAGGAAGTAGTCTCCTATGCCTATGTATTTAAATCTATTTCTCTTTCTCTTTTTATCAGGTTCAGTATGAATGGATCTATTTGTATTTTTCTACATGATACCAGCACCATTTGTTGAATATGCTTTATTTTTTCCATTTTATATTTTTAGCTTGTCAAAAATTAGGTGTTCATAGGTGTGTGGGTTGCTATCAGGGTTTTCAACTTGATTCCATTGGCCCTCCCCTCTTTTTATGGCAATACCAGGCTGTCTTCATTTCTATAGCTCTATAGCAAAACTTGAAGTCAGGGATGGTGATGCCTCTTTTATGAGTGATTTTTTTCTTGCTAGTTTGGTCCCACTGCCTCGCCAGTCTGAAATAACACATGAGGCACTGTATTATATATAATGCTGTTGGTCAGTTACCAGTGTTTCTTATTGGCTAACTCTGTCTTAAATATTAACCCATTTCTATTAATTTAAGTACTTCCACATGGTCTTACCTTACTGGAGAGAGGGGCTGGCGTTCTTCTCTCTCTGTCCTCCATGTTCAATCTCCTCCCTACTCCTTTCTCTCTCCTCCTAGTCTCCTTGTCCTGCCTATCTTGCTTTTCTATTGGCCAACAGTACTTTATTCATTAACTAATAAGAGAAGCATATTTATAGAATGACATCTCCCATCATGCCTCCTTTATTTTACAGGATTGTTTTGGATATTCTGGGTGTTTTGTTTTTCCACATGAAGTTGAGTATTATTCTTTCAAGGTCTGTGAAGAATTGTGCTGGAATTTCGATGGGTATTTCATTGAATCTGTAGAGTATAAAAGGAGTTCTTAATCGGTATAGATAATAAAAAGCCAGAGTCAGATATAGAGGGAAATGCTGAGAAATCAGAGAGAAGGAGCAAGGCACAGCACACCTTACCTCCTAAGCATCTCATCAGAGAAGAGAATGATTTCCTGTTTTTCCCACCCAGCTACCTCACTTCCTGTCTGTCTGTACAGACCTTCTTACCTCTATGGTTGGCTAATGGCAAACTCCATTCTCTGACCTCCAGACAGGCTTTATTTGTGCAAGAAAGATATTACCACATATCTCCTATTTTTGTCTAAAATAAAAAAAGAATATAATATGAGAAAAACTATGTACAATAACTATATAAATATGTACATGGCAATAAGTACATTAACAATGTCTAGTCCATAAACATGACACATTATGAGAAAATACTCCATTATCTATTCTTTCTTGAATCCAAAGTCTTATACCTAATTTACTTTCTATTCTAATTTGCATATTAAAATTTCTTTTAATGTCTTTTAAACATATTACATTTAATACATCTATAGTGAGTTTCTTTACTGATTCTTGTAAACAGGAAAAATATAACTACACTATTTAGTCTTCAACTCCCTCAGAGACCCAAGAAGGTAATAATGTTAACTGAGTAGACAGAAAGTATGAACAAGTGACTTCCAAAAACATGTGGGAAATGGTAGAAACAGTTGAGTGCCTGGACAGTCATCCAATGTTCCTCTGCAATGTTAGGGCATCCATCTTCAGCCTATAGGCCTAGCATATCTGGTACACATTTCTGTGAACCAGGATTATCTGAAGGATTGGACTGCCTTGTCTTGGCAAGGTTTGCAGTCACTCCTTTTGGTGTTCTATTTGTCCAATATGGACAGCCATTGAGGCAAGGATCACTTTCTTGCCTAGTGGCTTACCTTTATCAAAAAGGACTTAAACTCCATGTTACTTTTGATAGGATTGCCATTTTTGCTATGTTGATCCTCCCTATTCAAGAGCATGGGAGATCTTTTTATTTTCTGATATCTTCTTATTTATTTTTTTAAAGACTTGAACTTCTTATCATACAGGTCTTTCACTTATTTGGTTAGTGTTACCCCAAGATATTTTATGTTATTTGTGGCTATTGTAAAAGATGACATTTATCTGAATTTCTTCTCAGATCGTTTGTCATTTGTACCTGAGAGGGGGAGTGGTTTTTTTTTTTTTTTTTTTTTTTTTTTTAAAGAAATGACAGGTAAAAATGCTTAAGAAAAAGACAAAGGCACAAGACAGAGTCAGAAGGGCAATCCAGTGAATACTGGACACCCCAAGTTTATTCTTAAATATTTTTAAGTCTCTCATCCAAAAGGGGAACATGGCAAAATACTTCTTTATCATGTATAAGTAACAAACAGACTTTCCCTCTTAATTCTCCAAACATTTGGTAACCACATATTAGACTCAGTTTCCTATTATCCAGCCTTGAGGGTCAAGAGTAAGAACACCTTAGACCAAGTCTATTGTTATTTAGATAAGACATTCACTTCCAAGTTCAAACATCCTACAGTAGCCATGCCTTAGACCTTTAGGTCTTAGGACTTTAACCTTGGAAGACTAAGAACAGTTTTGAGCTCTCTGACCTTGAATCAAGATGGAGCAGAGCCATCTTTATGGGCCCTGACAGTGGTAGAAGATTTTTCTGATGTGTTCTTGTATTCTGTTTGTCAATATTTAGTTGTGTATTTTGCAACTATGTTCATGAGGGGTATTGGTCTATAGTTCTCTTTCTTAGTTGTATCTTTGTGAAGTTTGGGTATCAGGGTAACTGTAGCCTCATAAAAAGAGTGGTAGTGTTCTGTCTGTTTCTATTGTGTGGAATAATTTGAGGAGTATTGGTATTAGTTCTTTGAACATGTGGTAGAATTCTGCACTGAATCCATCCGGCCTGGGCTTTTTTTGGTTAGGAGACGTTTGATAACTGATTCTATCTCCTTAGGGGTTATACATGTATTTAAGTTGTTCATCTGTTCTTGATTTAATTTTGGTATCTGGTACTTATCTATAAAATTCTCCATCTCCTTAAAGTTTTCCAGTTGTGTGCAGTACAGGTTTTTGAAGTATGACCTGATGATTCTCCGGATTTCCTCAGTGTCTGCTGTTATGTCCCCTTTTTTGTTTCTGATTTTGTTAATTTGGATATTCTTTCTGTCTTTTGGTTACTTTGCATAAAGTTTTGCCTATTTTGCTGAATTTCAAAAAGAACCAACTCTTTGTCTCAATGATGCTTTGTATTGTTTTCTGTTTCTATTTTATTGATTTCAGCCCTCAATTTGACTATTTTTTTTGACATTTATTCCTTCTGGATAAGTTTGCTTCTTTTTGTTGTAGAGCTTTCAGTTTTGTTAACTCACTAGTGTATGATTTTCTAGCTTTTTATGTAATCATTTAGTGCTATGAATTTCCCTCTTAGCACTGTTTTCATTGTGTTCCATAAGTTTGGGTATGTTATGTGGTTATTTTCATTAAATTTTAGGAAGTTTTTAATTTGTTTCTTCATTTGTTCCTTTACCTAGTAGTGGTTTAGCATTGTCTAATTTCCATGTGTTTGTGGGCTTTTTTAAATTAATGTTGCTGTGGTGATCCAATAGGATACAGGGGGTTATTCCACTTTCTTGTATTTGCTGAGGTTTGCTTTGTTACTGAGTATGTGGTCTATTTTTGAGAAGGTTCTATGAGGTGCTGAAAAGAAAATATATTCTTTTGTGATTGGGTGGAATATTCTATAGATGTCTGCAAAGTCTATTTGCATCATAACATCTGTTAGTTCTCTTGTTTCTCTATTAAGTTTCTGTCTGGCAGACCTGTGTAGTGGTAAGAGTGGGGTGTTGAAGTCTCCCACTATTAGTGTGTGGGGCTTGGTTTATGATTTAAGATTTAGTAATGTTTCTTTTATAAATGCAGGAGTCCTTGTGTTTGGAACGTAGATGTTCAGAATTGAGATTTCCTCTTAATGAATTTTTCATGTGATGAATATGAAATGCCCCTTTTTATCTTTTTGATTGATTTTAGTTTGAAGTCTATTTTGTTAGATATTAGGATAGCTATACCAGCTTGCTTCTTGGGTCCATTTGATTGGAAAAAAATTCCCCAACCTATTACTCTGAGGAAATGTGTGTCTGGGAGTTTAAGGTGTGTTTCTTGTATACAGCAGAAGGATAGATTCTATTTTTGTATCCAGTCTATTAGCATGTGTCTTTCTGTAGGTGAACTGAGACCATTTATATTAATGGATATTAACCAGTTATTGCTAGTTCCTGTTATTTTTGTTATTGTTGTTGGTGATGGCATTTTGTGTTCAATTCCTTTCTTTGGGATTTGCTGCTGTAAGCTCATCCATTGCCTATGTTATTGTGGATGCAGCTGACTTCCTTGGGTTGGGGTTTTCCTTCTAGTACTTTCTGTAGGGCTGGGTTTATGGATAGCTATTGTTTAAATCTGGTTTTATCATGGACTATCTTGTTTTCTCTATTTATGGTTATTGAAAGCTTTGCTAAGTAAAGTAGTCTGGCATCCATGGTCCCTTAGTGTCTGCACAATGTCTGTCTAGGACGTTCTAGCTTTCATTTTTTCATTGAGAAGCCAGGTATAATTGTGATAGGTCTGCCTTCATATATTACCTGACCTTTCTACTTTGCAGTTCTTAATATTCTTTCTTTATTCTGTATGTTTATTGTTTTGATTATTATGTGGTGAGGGTACTTTTTTTTGAGGTCCAGTCCATTGGGTGTTTTGTAAGCTTCTTGTACTTTCATGGGCATATTCTTCTTTATGTTGGGAAAGTTTTCTTCTATGATTTTATTAAATATATTTTCTGTGCCTTTGAGTTGAACTTCTTCTACTCCTATTATTTTTAACTCAGTCTTTTCATGGAGTCCCACATTTCCTGCATGTTATGTGTTAAGGACTTATTATGTTTAAATTTTTCTGTGACTGATGAATATATTTTCTCTGTTATATCTTCAATGCCTGAAATTTTATTTTCCATCTCTTATATTCTGCTGCTTATGCTTGCACCTGTGGTTCCTATTCATTTACCCAGATTTTCCATTTCCAGAATACCCTTAGGTTGTGTTTTCTTTATTGCCTCTATTTCAGATTTGAGTCTTGAATTGTTTTCTTCATTAGCTTGATTGTTTTTTCTTGGTTTTCCTTAAGTGATTTGTTGATTTCTTCCAATTTTTTTGTTTGTCCTTTCCTTCATTTCTTTAAGGGAATTTTTTTATTTCCTCTTTAATGGCTTCAATCTTCCTCATAAATTTATTTTCTTAGTTATTTTCTTCAGCTTGATCTTTGTTGGGATGTTCAGGTCTTACTCTTGTAGAAACACTAGTTTCTAGTAGTGCCTTATTGCTCTTTATATTGTTGAGTGTGTTCTGGCTTTGTTGTCTATGCATCTTTTCCTCTAATTGGTACAGGTGGAGCCTGTGCTTCATGGGTCTCTCTTTCTTCAACTGGTATAGTTTGGGGCTGTGGCCCTGTTGACTGCTCCTTCAGATACAAGCAGAACAGAGCCTCCTGTGAACATTCCTTCTGGTGGAAGTGGCCTCAAGGCTCAGGTGGTCACTCCTTGAGGTGCAGGTGGGACTACAGTTCAGGTGGATGAATCTCCCATTGGATGCAGGGCCATGCTCTGGAGATTGCTCCTCTAGGTGTAGGTGGGGCTGGGGTCCAGTGGTCGCTGTAGGAGTAGGGTATCTCCAATCAAGAAATGTCAGTGGGTACTGCTGGGACACAGGTACTCTTTCCCAGAGGAACTTCTTACAATATTTTCTGGAAGTCACTGCTAGAAACCACTGCTGTCATTTCACCCAGTGGTCACTCCCTGCTCCTAGGCCTGAGGCTCAGACCTCCCTCTAATGCTGCTCCTGGGCCTGAGGCTCAGACCTCCCTCTAATGCTGCTCCTGGGCTTCAGGCTCAGACCTCCCCCTAATGCTACTCCTGGGTCTGAGGCTTGAGCCTCCTTATTCCACTGCTACAGGCTGGTGGTTCAGGCCTGTAGATGGGATAATTTAAGAAAATATAGCCAGAAATCTGTTACATCATTTGAAACAGGGCCTAGGCACTCCCCTGTGTATCTAGGCTGAGACAGTATGCCTCCAAAGGGGAATGGGACTTTGATGATCCCCCATGGTAGACCTCACCTGGGGAGTGGATGGGGGGATCAGTAGGGAATATGGGGGGATGAAAGGAAGAGGGAACTGGGACTGATATGTAAAATTGGATTGTTTCTAATTTAAATAAAAATTTACATACATAAAAAGGAGATGGTCAGAAATAATCCAAGATGAGGTCGGGCATTTATAAGTAAGAATAAGCCTGTGTGTGACTTATTTGGGAGCTGGGTGGTAGACCCCCAAAAGAATAAAGAGTAAAGAGCAAAAAACTACAGGTCAGACTTTATTTGACTTTTCAAGATACTCCAGGGCTTGTCCCAGCAGGAGCACAATAAGGAAAAAAGAAGGGTAAGGGCGTGGTGGAGAGAGGGACAAGAGGTAGAACAGTTGCATTAATCACTGTTACATCTTCTAGAAGCTACTTGATGACCAATTTACTGGGATCATTTATACCAGCATTCATAATGGGTTCTTTATCTGGCCATCCCTTCTCACTGATGTTTTGAATAACTGTGAGGATGTGTCTGGCATTTTGCAAGCTAAAATCCTAGACTTTTCAAAATCGTGCTTTGTGTATACATGATTCTTCCTGTGGGGTTTTATCTTTCACACAGAAAGATTTTGCTTTGACAAATATTGAGGGATAGCAAGCAATGCTTTTTGAAAGGCAGGAGATTTAGAGAGGGTCCAAGGGGTTCATGTCAAGGCATTAGCTCTTCCTGGCAATAACACAGTGTGAAAAACTTCTGCAATAAAAGGTTTGTGCCTGCTCCTGTAAAAGAGGATTGTGTTCATAAAATCTCACACTCATGTGTTATTATTTTTACTGTAGAGTACGAAAAGCAATTGCCAAACCAGACTGTCATGAAAAGGCTCTGTACAATCCAGGCCACAAGGTGTGACCTCTATATTGAGGGAGTAGCAGAACAAGGGAGGGGAAATCCTGCTGAAAGAGCCGGTGGCCTGGGAAATGACTACCCCACAGGACCCAGCGGAGTCTCTTGACTCAGCTCACAGAGTAAAATGTTCCTCTCAGGCCAAGCTGCTGCAGAGGCCTGTGATCTGGATGCTCTCTATTCTTCACACACTCCTCCAAATTAAAAGGAATGAAAAAGCGCAAGATAAAGGAAACCCAATTGAAATTCTGGTGGACAAAGGAAGAACCTCGCCGGTGCCTGTTTTCAACTAGGTATTTGCACTTTATATTTGACCCCAGACCTGCACTGCACCACTGCACAGCACCACTGCACTGCACCACTGCAGGTACACCTCTGCACCACACCACTGCACTGCACCACTGATCCCCGCTGCTGCACTGCAGCCCTGCACTGCACCACTGCACCACACTACAGCAGGTGCACCACTGCACTGCACTGCACTGCACCCCTGCACTGCACCACTGCAGGTACACCACTGCATGGCACAACTGCATTGCACACTATAATACACCACTGCACCTTACCACTGTGTGTGCACCACTGCACATGCACAACTGCAGGCACACTACTACACTGCACACTGTAATGCACCACTGCAGGTGTACTACTGCACAGCACCCCTGCACTGCACCCCTGTATCCCTGCACCCTGCACAACACCGCTAAACTGCATGGCACCACTGCATGTGTATGTACCACTACATGGGCACCACTGCAGCACACAGAGGCTAAGCATGGAGGACTGACAATCTACATGACATATGTCTTGAACTGAGCTCACAGTATGCATGTAGAACAACTGAGAGTTCCTGGTGCTGAGTCCACAAAGACTCTTACAAAACAGAGACAAAATACATGAGCCTCAGCAGACAGTTGGCAATAGAAAATAAGGAAAGATTTCCACAATGAGCTGCAACCACTGCTGGTGAACTACAGAAGATAAAGATTTGACAGGCCAGTGAGGTAGATATTGTTAGGCATGGAAAAGATGCTTGCTGCCAAGCCTGAGACCCCAGATTCAATCCCCGGGCCCTACACAGTAGAAAGAGAAAATAGACACCAACAAGCTGCCATTTGATCTCCACAGGTCCTGTGGCAGCACACACATGCACACACACACACACACACACACACACACACACACACACACACACACACACACACATAAAAAAATGTAGGATTCGGAGTATGTGGTAGGTCTATTAACACAGAAGCTAGTCTAACATCTTAGTAGCTCTCATCTGGTCTACTTGTGGATTTCTATCAGCTGAATTTAAAATATTCAAATTCTCAGTTCTTTTGCTCCTTATTTAACTTTCTGTTGCTTAAATTCATCCCAGTCTAGTTATATGTCAGTCTCCTCTGAAGTCACTGGCAAGTTCCTAAAATAGAGACCATCACTGGCTATATTGTTTGTCACACCTGATACCTTGTAACAGGAAACATACTTCATATGACACAGATCAGGCAATCAGCAACCCATTATTTTTAATGCCTTGTTTGTCTGTTTTACAGAAAAATTATCATCATTATCTATTCAGGAGATTGGGTGCATCTACATACTTGAGGCTGTGTACTAAAAGTACTTTTCATTAAAGCACAAATATAAAACAAGCTGCAATTCATCTTTTAATCTGAGTTTGTGGTTTCTATTCAACACATTTTTATGAGGATCACACAGGTGCTCAGTGACACTTTTTGCTAAGTTGTCAAATTATTCTGTTTCTGTGCTGTTTCCTCTACACAAACAGGATTCTCAAGAATGTAACATCCTAAAATGTAGTTATCAGCTTTGTTTGCTCCCCATATTGAGGGGTCATGTGTGGGGATGCATCTTTGAGGTGCTTTGTCAGATCCAGCTGACTTGCCCAGTATATACCTCAGAGGGGGAGTGTGGATTGAGAAATTGCAGGTAAAGATACTAAGGGAAAAGATAGAGACACAGAATAGAGTCAGGAAGACATTCTAGTGAACACTGAATGCCACAAGTTTATTCTTCAGCATTATTATATACCCCAAACAAAAGGGGGAAAAAGGCATGAGACTTCTTTATCATGATACAAGAAACAAATAGACTTACTTCCTTAATTTTTCAAATACTCAGTGGGTTAACTACACAAACACACACACTCTCTCTGTCTCTCTCTCTGTCTCTCTCTGTCTCTCTGTCTCTGTCTCTGTCTCTGTCTCTGTCTCTGTCTCTGTCTCTCTCTCTCATTATCTGACTTTGAGGGTTAAGAGTAACCACACTTGGGAAATACCCTTGAATGCATGGGCACAGAAGATGAAAAGCTTTTGTAAAGCAAAGGACACAGCAAGACAAAACAGATTCCTACAGAATGGGAAAAGATCTTCATCAACTCCACATCTGACAGAGGGGTGATCTCCAAGATATACAAAGAATTCAAGAAACTAGACATTAAGCTACCCAAATAATTCAATTAAAAAATGGGGTACAGATCTAAACAGAGAACTCTCAACGGAACAATCTCAAGTGTCCAAAAGACAATTAAGGAAATGCTCAACATCCTTAGTCACTGGGAAAATGCAAATCAAAACCACTCTGAGATACCATATTACACCAATCAGAATGGCTAAGATTAAAAACACCAAGGACAGTTTATGCTGGAGAGGATGTGGAATAAAGGGAACACTCCTCCTTTGCTGGTGGGAGTGCAAACTTGTGCAGCCTCTGTGGAAATCAATATGATGATTTCTCAGAAAATTAAGAAGTAACCTACATCAAGACTCTGCAATACCACTTTTGGGCATATACCCAAAGGAGGCATACTCACACCACAAGGACACTTGCTCAACTATGTTCATAGCAGCATTATTTGTAATAACCAGGACCTGGAAACAACCTAGGTGCCCCTCAACCAAATAATGGGTAAGGAACGTGTATTACATTTACACAATGGACTACTACTCAGTAGTAAGCAACAATGACAACCTAAAATTTGCAGGCAAATGGACAGAACTAGAAAAAAACACCCTTAGTGAAGTAACACAAAACCCTCTCCCCATATTTCTTCTCCTACTTATTCTCTCTGCCTGCCAGCCCTGTGTATTTCTCTCACTCTCAACCCAGGTATAGGCAGTCTTCATTAGACCAATCACATGTTTTAGACAGGAAAAGTAACACAGAGTTAAACAAATGGCAACCTAAAAGAATGCAACACATTTTTGTATCATTAAAACAACTGTTCTACAGCCTAAACAAATATAACACATCTCCACAACACTGATATATAATACTATAATAAAATAATATTCCACAACACTGACCTCATCTTTGGAGACCATGGAGGAGGGGAGAAGGAAATGTTCTAAGACCATAAGTAAAAGGTCTTATGTACAGAAGATGAGCATATGCAAAGAAGAAATCAAACTCAGTGGCTGAAGGTACAGGGATGACAGTGCACTCATGTTTGTTGGTCTGAAGTTTCCCTTTTGAATTGAAACCCATAGTTTCTCAATGTTTCTTTGTGTTCATCAATTTTACCACCAAAGCTTGTCTGTCTGTCTCCCAGCAGTGCTCTCTTCTGCTCTTTTGGGCCTTCCCCTAGTTCTGATAGCAGGCTTCCCACTCAAGTAAGCTGTCCTCTCTTAGGACACTGCATGATTATGCAAGGCAGATGTGGTGATTTAGTGTGCTCTGTTAGGATACTGCATGACTTTGCAAGGCAGATACTACAACTGAGTGATTTCCCCATTGTTCTCCAGCATTCCCTGATCATAAATATTTTTCTTAAAGATTTACTTTTATTTTAAATCATGTGTCTATAAACATGATTTAGGATGCAAGTGTCCTTAGAAGGTGGAGACATCAGATCTCCTGGAGCTGGAGTCACATGAGGTTGTCATCCATCAGACATGGGTACCACCGGTCAAACTCAGCTCATTTGTAAAAGCAGCACATGTTGTTAATCTTGAGACATCTCTCCAGCACTCATTCATGGGGAATCACCCAGTAACTTTCAGCAGAGACATATCTGCCAGTACTGATTTCAATATTGTGCCATCCTTTAAGTATAAACACAGAACTGATCATCACTCCTCATGTTCCAGTTCTTTTATTAATATCAAACAAAAACCAATTTGTAAATTAAATAATAAAAGTTCATGAATTGTAAACATCAAATTAAGCATATGGAGTTGAAACAGTAGTTGGTTGTTGGTAAAACTGAATTGTTAGTTTAACAGTAGAAAAATATTATCTGAAGGCATTTTTGTTCAACTACTCATTCGTTCTTTTCTTTTGACACCAATTGATCATTTAGAGTGGTCATTATAATCAGTATCATTAATATCCTGTCATTACTGATTTATTGTGTTGTTGGGACAATTAATGATATTATATAGTAAACAAAACAAAACATATAGAGAAGTCAAAGAAAGAAAGCTTATTGCGTTGTTTTCTCACCCTTTCAAAAGTATTTCCTTTGCTTGTTAAACGGGATTGTTTGGAACAGGGCAGAACTGTGCTCTGGCAGCTTTATGTGCTGAGTGGGTTTCTCCAAGTCAGCTGTCTCTGCCACCATCAGGCATATGGTTCTTGTAGCATATTTCTCGAATCCTAGAAACATTTGTTTATATTATGTAATATAGTGTCATCTTTCTTTGGTACCAACTCAACTGTCTTTTGGCAATTTTTTCCTTCATCAGATGATTGGTTAAATATATGATCATGATGTATCTCATGGTTTGCCCCTGAATGCTCTCCTAGCTCATGTTTTTAAACCCCTTGTCCCCCGATGGTGGTGCTATTTTGGAGGCTATGGAGCCTTTAGAACATGTGGCCTGACTGGTTGCCAGTAGGGGTAAGAATTTGTAGGTGATAGCTGCCCATGGTTTTGGCCTGCTGTGGCTGCTTCTTACCGTTTATCATGTGACCAACCACTGGTTCAATCCCGGCTGCTAAAGTGTGCTTTCCCTACCATGGTAGACTTTTTCTGAGACAGTGAGCCAGTTCTTAACCTAGACATGACTTGTTTCTGTCATGCATTTTGGACCCAGGGAAGCAAAAGTGACAAATACAACATATTGTGACACGTGTTGTTATTTTACCACCAATTTATCAGAAAGTTTAACTAAAATAGTTTTCACTGTAGGATGTCTAACGCAATAGCAATTTTAAAAATTAGGAAAAATACCACACATTCAATGTTACAAAAGGAAAACTTAGATTATGTTGTCAGTCTCTGTCTCTCCAGGTATATGTTAACTGTTAGGTTAGAGAGTGTTTTGTCTAATTGCGATCATTTAAGTATTATAAAATATTTATATATATTTATTATATTTCTATTATAGAAATATCTCCTAGAACATCACTAAAGATGGACTCTTTGTGATGGTTAGTGATGGACATAATGACTAGCTATCTCAAGCTCCCACTGCTGTGAATTTTCTGAAATAGTCAACTGTAACCTGGAATTATGAACTAAAATAATCTCTTTGTTTCTTGAGTTCAGTACAGTAACAAAAATGAACCTAGAACACTATTCAAAAGTGGGTCAGCAAGAACGAACATTTGGAAGTAGCTGAGATTTAGGGATTGATGGATGTTTGATCTAGACAAGTTGACTGCGGTGGGCACCTTTAGCAAGTAGAATTAACAATCAGTTTGAGGTCTAGGAGTAAGTCCATAATCCTTTAGATTTTATAACATTTAGTTAAACTATGTTTTTTATCTTGGTAGAGGAAGACAAGTTAAAATTTGGGTTCTTTAAGGGAGCCATGAGACTTTAAGATAGAAATGTTCTGCTGTGGCCTCTAGGACCTCAGTGTGTGTGTGTGTGTGTGTGTGTGTGTGTGTGTGTGTGTGTGTATACATATACATATACATATACATATACATATACATATACATATACATATACATATACATATACATATACATATACATATACATATACATATATATATATATATATATATATATCTAGGTAGAAGGGGAGATGCCTCACTTGATCTTGCTACATGCTTCACTTTTTACAGGTTCCTTTATTAGATCAGACATTTCATGCACCACAGTTAATTGAGAAAAACACATTTAAAAAAATTCAACAGACCCTAGATCCTAAAGCAAAGTTGCAGATCTAAGAGGCATTGCATATAGAGATTGTTTAACAAATGTTAGCTTTTGGGAAGCCTAAACCTTCCTTAACGTGTGCAGAGCTTTTATTGGCTTTTCAGAATTCAATTTTTGAACACACTTTAGGAAAGAGGAGGATTGCCTCTGTGAATGTAGTTTTCAGAGGCTCGGCTTTTAAAGCTTAAACTAGAGAAGTGTGTTTAACCCAAGACACTTCAGAAAGCAAGAGAAAAGCATTGAGAGTGGAACTTCAGCAAGTCTCTTTTCTTTCACAAAGTGGTTGTTTTTCCTTGTAGTTATTTTGTTTTCTAGCAGAGAAAATTTGGAAGATATAGGTAGAAAAAATGACTTGGATGTTGGCCACTGAGGATGGTCATTATCAAAATGTTTTGAATAGATTCTTCTGGGATCCCTTCTACCAGGCTCAAGATTTTTTTTTGCCTTTATGATTTAATTTATCTGAGACATAGACAACAACATGGAAGTGTCAGGAGGAGGGAGTTGAACTCTTGGAAACAGTCAGAAGGAGGTAGGGGCAGAGGCAGGGGAAGGCTAGTGAGAACCATCACTGCAGAAGTTAAAAAAAAAGCCAGTTAAGTTTGAGAGTGAGTTTAAATTGGAGGGCATTTTCATTAAATTGTGCTTTTTAAAAATATTTAGTGTGTGAGTGTATGTGTATGTTTGAGTATGCGCATAAGTGTGTGTGTGTGTGTGTGTGTGTGTGTGTGTGAGTGCGCACATGAGTATATGTGTGTGTGTGGACATGTGGGTGTATGTGTAAGTGTGTGAATGTGATACTGTGCATGTGAAGATCTGCCTTTTGTAGCATCTGCTCTCTTCTACCTTTAAGTGGATGATGGTGACAGAACTCGGCTCAACAGGCTTGTGTTCTGCACGGACCTTTGCCATATTACTAGTCTAAATTGTATCTTAAGTGTATGACTGTTACATTCAGTCAAAAGTCACACTGCTACAGGCCTATGGGGAACCCATAGTCTGGAAAACAAATTGCAAATCATGGCCTGAGAAAAGGGGTGAAAAGCAAAATAGCTTATCACTTCAGTTGCCATTTCCTTCTTCACATTGGTCCAGCTTGTCTAGATGATGCTATTTGAAGCCTCTGTGTTCTCCTGGGAACAGATCATTCCACTAACACAGTGGTTCTGAAAGATGTCCTGGGCATCTTTTAACACGTTTCTGACATAAAACTGTCATAGTAAAAATATCAATGCTTCTTACTGTATCTTATCTGTAATCCTAGTAGTCTATATGGTGAGACAAAAGGATTGTGAGATTTGAGGCCAACCTGGGCTGCACAATGCCTCAGCCTGTCTGGACTTACAGTGAGAATTTCAATGCTATGAACACATAAGAATTTTGTTGCAAAGTCCATTTTGATGAGGCTTCTGACTCTGTTCTCCTGGATGGGAATCAGTTATCACTTACATTTCTTCTTCTTCTTCTTTTTTTAATATCAAAATAAACTGAGTGGTGGTGACATACACCTTTAATCACGGTGCTCAGGAGGCAGAGGCAGGCAGATCTCCGTGAGTTCGAGGTGAGCCTGGTCTACAGAGTGAGTTCCAGGACAGCTAGAGCTACACAGAGAAACTCTGTCTCGAATGACTAAAACCAAACCAAAACAAAACAAAAATTAAAATACAATATAATAAGACAAAACAAAAACCATCATATTGAAGTTGGACAGGGCAAACTAAGACAAGGAAAAGAGTCCAAGCAGGTACAAGAGTCACGGACCTACTTGTTCTTACAGTCAGAAGTCCCATAAAAACATTAAGCTGAAAGCTAAAATGCGTACATAGAGAACCGGTGTAGACCCATGTAGGCCCTGTGCTTGCTTCTTCAGTCTCCCTGAGTTCATATGAGCTTTGATTGTGTTGATTTAAAGGGTCATGTTCTGGTGTTCTCCATCCACTCTGACTGCCATAGTCCTTCCACCTCCTCTTCTGCAGGGTCCCCTGAGCCCTGAGAAGAGGGATTTGATGTACCCATACCTTTTAGAGTGGTGCGTTCCAAGGTTTCTCTCTCTGCAGAGTCTCTATATTTGTTCCCATTGGTTGCAGAAGACTTTCTAATGATGGTTGGCTAAAGCACCAATCTGTGAGTATAGCATTAGGAGTAATTTCATCACTACCAAGGCAGTGCTGAGTATGGGCTCCATCGGGTGGAATGGGCCTTAAGTCAAATCAGTTATTGGTTGTTTATCCTACAAATTTTGTGCCACCATTGCTCTAGCACATTTTACAGGTAAACATACTGTAGATCAAAGGTTTTGTGTCTGGGTTGGTTTTTTTATGTCTTTCTTTTGGTAGCCTGAAGAATGCCTTCCATACCAAAGACAATAAAACATAGGGGTGGTGAAAGTTCTAGGTAGGTACCAACTTGACCTCTCCATGTTCAGTGAGTTGTTGTGGGTATGCTCTTCGAAACTTGGTGTGGCTGTCAGTTTGTGAAGAGCAACGTATTGTTTTCTAAACAGCCTCGGTTGTTTGGAGGATTTCCATGGGACCCCTTTTGGCAATGAATCAATTGGATGTAACCAAGTCCCGCTTCTGTGAAGATTTATTTAGTTGGAACTGTCTTCCTTATTATATGAATATTTCATTGGGACCACCTTCATATATTTTAGGAAGTTTCTACTGCATGGAAGTTTCCATGCCACCCCTCAATTCTAGCTGTCTTTCCTTGTATTCCCTCTCTCAACTCCATCTCCTCTCCCCTCCCTCCCTCATCCTCCCCTTTTCATCTCACCTGCCTCCAGTCCATTACTAGTAGGAATGCAAATGTGTACAGCCACTATGGAAATCAGTGTGGTGGTTTCTCAGAGAGATGGAATTAATCTACTTCAAGATACAGCTATATCACTCTTGGATATATACCTAAAGGATGCTTTATCTTACCAAAGGAACAATTGCCCAACCATGTTCATTGTTTCTATATTTATAATAGCTAGAAACTGGAAACTACCTATAAGTCACTCAAGAAGAATGGTAAAGAAAATGTGGTACATTTAAACAATGGAGTATTACTTACCTGTTAAAAAAAGATCCCTCCTGGAAGGCATCACCCTCCCTGTGGAGTGGGGGGGCATGGGATGGGAGGGTGGTCTGGGGTGGACTGGAAAAGAGGGAGAGAGGGAGAAAGGGAGGGAGGGAAGGAGGGAGGAAGTAAGGGAGAAAGAGAGGGAGGGAGAGGGTACTGGGATCAATATGTAAAACAAGAAAAAAATACTTACTTCCCTTCTTTGAAAAAAAGAGGACATCAAGAAATTACCAGGCCAATGGATAGAACTGGAAAAAAAGATTAACCTGAGTAAAGTAACCTAGACTGAGAAAAAATATGGTATGTGAATATTAGCCATCAATCCATAGATCTAGAGAAGTTAGGTATAGAGGAAGGGACTAGATCACTTTTATTTTTTAATCCAGATCACATGTTGCTACCTTTGATCTAGAAAGGCCTCCTGGAAATCTCAGATGCTCAAGCCAGGTGTGGTGGGGCAACTGATGGTCCCAGAACTTGGTTAATGAAGGCAAGAGCATTAGGAGTACAAGGGCAGTTTCAGCTACAATGTGAGTTTGAAGCCATCCTTGTCTATATAACACTATGTGTCAAATAAACAAATACACGTGTAAGTTAAGAAAGTCCATGCTTCTGAATCTTACCTTGAAAATACACGATTGGCCTCCTCTTTCTCTCTCCCTCTTTTTTGAAACAAGGAAGAGCTTTAAAATGAACCACTGTGGCCCACATTTAACTTTCCCTTTTATTTTATTATTGTTTAGTTTAGAAGATAACATTGTCCTGACCGGAACAGCCTGCACACCCGAAGTCTGAGCAAACATGGCTTCTTCATAGACTTGACCCGGTGTCTTGCTCAGATGGAGAAGAAAAGTTTGACAGACTACTTATCATGTATGAGCCAAGAACAAAGCCAAATCCACAAGATGCTAATTCTCCCCTAGTGACTTTTTGGCATATGTTTTTGTGTTTGTTTTCATACACACCCTGGGACTATTTCAGTCATTTGAAGGAACATGGCATGTGTGAGACCCAGATGTGAGTCTAACATGGTTGGAACTTTTAGATAGCTGGGATGGAGGAATCCAATGCATTGCATAAACTTGACTGTTTATAAAACTGATATTTTTTTGTACTGATACTCATTGTCAATGACAATGTCTGTTTTAACTTTGGAAGGTAGTGGAAGCTGATAATAAACAAGTATGGATAAGGGAATCTTAAGCACGTAGCATTGCTTTTGCAATGAAAAAGTTGGAAAGCCTGTTGTTCTGTCCAGGAAGCTGAGAATTGGGAATGATTAACAGCCTGCTGATATGTGTCATCTGATGGACCAGGCCATATCAAGCTCTTACAACCAGGTGGCTAGTAGTCTCAATGACCTTTCGAGCCAGAGGCTCCCCACCTCCTACAACCAGGGCCAGTGGTGGCTAACAATCCCAACGACCTCTATGCTGTCTTTATGAAAGAGACCAGGACAGACCCTGAGGTCCTTAAGCTATGGCAGGTAGCCTATCTCTAGAATCCATCTCCTTGGAGAAAATGACCTGTAAGGACTTGAGTTTCAGTGTAATTACATTTCCTTGTGCAATGGATATTGCATTACACCAAGGAACTTTTCTTTCTTCTCCCCAAATTGTACCCGGCTTAAATACATTGGGAGGAAACCACCTGTTATTAGACTCCCGAAGTCTGATCTAGGTTGACAAAGCCAATCTGTACCAGGTTTTCATTCCTATCTCTTTGTGTGCTTCACGTCCCTGTATGTCACCTGCAGGGAGCCCCTCAAACAAGTACTCAAGCAAATCCTTATGGAGACTCTGTATAGCTGTACTATTTGTAACATCTACATGGCAAGCACAGCTGGGACATCCTCTAATGGCCCTAGGAGACAGCTGGTGGCAAAGTGTTCACTGTCCAAGCCTGAGGGCCCGTGTCTGATTCCCAGCACTTACATAAAAAGTCAGATGCTGTGGGAAGTGCTAGGGAGGGGACTGTGGATTCCTTGGGCTTATACACCAGTTGTCTACCCCAATCAGTGATCCCTATGCAGTGAGAGACCCTGTCTCAAAAAACAAAGTGGGGTAAGACCCAAGATTATCCTCTAGTGTACATACATAGATGCAAGCTGTGTGTGTGTGTGTGTGTGTGTGTGTGTGTGCGCGCACACATTATTAAGGAAGAATGAAGAATTTTGAAAACATATACCTGTTGTGCCTACCGAGTGTCCTCAACCTCTAAGGAAGTGACTCCCAACTACAAAAGCAAAAGGTTTTATTGCTAAGAACCGAACTGCCTGGGACCTCACTCTATTGAAGAGTAAGGTGCCCGCTTACAATTGCGAAGCGTTTTTAAAGGGAAAGGGCTGCCAGTCTCAGCCCATAAGGTTTCCAAGGTTACAGAGATTTCATAGAGTACACAGTTTTTACAAGGCGGGATTGTTCAGCGCACCTGCAAGGTTAGGGGGTTTTCTTTCTCTAGGACCGGCGGGCTCAGTAGCCTTGTCCTTAAGATAAAGGGGGGCAGGGAAAATGTACTCTCCAGTCAGGGAGTTGTCTATATATATATATATATTGGCAGAAATACTTGTTCTTTCTGGTTTTCCCTTCTTGCCATGAGTCCTGTTTCTTTTAGTTATTAATTTTCCCCCATAATGCCAAGCAAAAGAAGACACAAATACTATGTATGGTTCCATTTCTGTGACATATCCAGACTAGGTAACTCCATAGAGACACAGAGATGATTGGTGGATGATTGCGGGGTCTGGGGTTCTGGGAGGAATGCCTGCTTATAGAGCACCCGGTTTGCTTTTGGTCTGGTAAAATGCTTTAGTTTGATTGAGGTCAAAGGTTGCACACTTGTGTGAATATGATAAATGGTTAACATTGTGTTATGGTAACTTGTCTTGGTAGCTGGTTCTTGGAGCAGTGTCTCCAGGGACCTGGGACACCGTGTGGCAGTTAGTCGACACTAATGAGATGTAATTCAGCAATGAGAAGGAAAATGACTCATGTGGGTCTGAGGCCGTCATTTCACTGCTGGGATTTCACTCAAAGAAATGCGTTCTTATTTGCATCCACTAGTCATGTTCCCCATTCCTCCCTCCCGGGTTCCGTGTGACTTCATCCTCCCAAGGTATACCCCTCTGCTTCCATGACATATATAGCTCTTGACATTACTAGCTCTTGTCCCTCAAAAGATATCTTTTCTCTCCTAGTTCTTTCTATGTTCATGTCACACCCCCACACAATGGAATATAGATGCTGTCAAGATCTCGGATGTCTAGCTTTCATTATATCTGAAGGTGTTTTATATACTCGTTACATTCTCCTTAAAGCAGAGCCTTAGATTAGATTGAAAGGATTAAATGGAAGGAGAGTCCAGGAACCAGTAGCACAGTTGCTTTGAGAACAGGCTAGAGACAGGATCCACTTACTGCAGTCATCACAGGGTGGCAGAGGTTCTGCAGGAATGCCTCACGCACCTGCTGCCTGCAGGACAGAATGCCAGGGCACTTATCTGCTGTGCACATTCCTCACTGACTGAATGTGCCTCTGTGTTTTAGGTCACCTATGGTCACAGGCTTCAGTTCTGCAGAGCTTGGCAAACTCCTTAGCCTTGAAAAGGCCATCATACAGCAACACAATACACACACATACACAGCACTCTCTCTCTCTCTCTCTCTCTCTCTCTCTCTCTCTCTCTCTCTCTCTCTCTCTCTCTCTCTCTCACACACACACACACACACACACACACTCACACAGGCTCTGACTG